>JAMXBD010000472.1:600000-938809 GCA_024138025.1 Combretum micranthum | reverse complement strand
GGAAACTTTTTTTTTTTACATTTTCTATGCATCTGATTTTTCATGATTTTAAAAATAAAAAGTTTTCAATTTTGAACTAGTATCTTATTATGATTGTATATATGTATTTTATCACCGAAACTTTTCGTTTACATGTATTTGAAGATCCATTTATTGAAATCATCTTGTAGTTATATAATGGCACTATTACAATCATTAAGTGTGTTTCTTTCTTATTCTGACATCATATTACCTTTAGTTATCTTATATGAGATATTATAAGCACTATTCAAATGGATTTTCGTATATTTCAATAATTAATTATAAGCTAGGCTAATGTCCTTCACTATAGATGGAGAAAAGTTACTATGAGGGCCTGAATTTGTTAGTATTATATATATGTATTTCTTGTTTAGGACACCAAGCGCTCCTTTTCCCTTGAATAGTATAGTAATACCCTTACCATTTAAAAATATATGAAGATCTTATTTCATCGAGGCTATAAATGTCATTTATTTGATTCACCTTCGTATTAAGAATGACTACCCCTATATGGTCATCATTGTTATTATGTTGCGTGGTGTTGTGTCGTTGTCATCATTTTTGTTATCATCAGTTAATTACAACCAATGATCATTCTATATGCATCAATTTTATTATACATCTGTATTACTAAATGGATGAGTGTCACTTTAGAGCTAGGAAAGTTACTAAGAAGTCATTGTTATGTCATAATTGAACTAAATGAATGGCATGATTTAGCATTTTAAGCATTGGAATGTGTTAAAGTAATTTCTTGAATTTTTTTGTTTTTCTATGTCATTGCTCTAGAACCGTCACTTATAAAACATTAGCAGCACGTTCGGTTCATTGTAATAGAATTAGTATTCCTTTTATTACTTCGGAATATCTATTCCTTCATTTGGTTTGCAAAAAATTCTATTAATAGAATGTCTATTCCATGTAATATGGAATAGATAAGAAATCTTCATTCTTTCTCTTTACTGAAAGAATGGTTATTCCTTACCAAAATGTATAATTCATTCTAAAAATACCCATAATGATAAAATAAGAAATTGCAATTCCTTTCTAACCTCATTCTATTCCAATAGACTAAACGTGCCATAGAATTACTAAGCATGTTCCTATCACTCCTTTTATCCTCTTTTTGGTTCGTTATTTGGATTAATTTTCAAAGTATGTGCATATCAACTCCTTTTGCTAAGAAAGTACTATCCTTTTTTTTATTATTACTTTTAAGTTCCAAAATTTGAGCAAACACATCTGCATTTTCTTAATCGAAGAGTTACTCGCCTATTGATGCTTGCATAATATCATAACGTTTTTATTCTCATGTCTTTTTTTATTTTATGATATTCTTTACATTTACAATTATGTAAGATTTGTAAGCTTATTTTTCAAAACAATTGATGTAAACTAAGTGTCAGGATATAGTCTATAGATAATGTTGATTCATTTAATTTTTTTACCAAATTTTTGAAATCTTTTTGTTACACATTTGAATACCAATCTTTGTATTCATTTACTTACTTTTTGTGTGGCTATTATAACAGGAAATGGAGATTCAATTTTGGTATCCAATTTAGAAGACCTATGACAATGCTACCAGATTGCAATCTATGTATACACGTCTTCTGCAATATTTGGTACCCAACAATCTCATCATCTATATATTTTTAAGTTTAACCACTTTTTTTTTTTGTTTGCCATTAACCACTTTTTTTCCCATAATTCAATCCCTTTTTAACATTTTATAAATCTTCAACTTCATGGTTCTCTTTTTTTTTTTTTCTTTACAAAATAAAACTTGAGTCTCTTACGGTCTCTTTTTGTTCAAATGTTGTCACAATCTATTGTGTAAATAATGCTACGAAATTTACAAAAGAAGGGCATATATTTGTTCCTATCTAACTGTAAGTTCATGTATCATAGGGCTTGTATTTCCTTTACGTGCATTAAATCTTCCACAAACATTTTTTCTTTTAAATACGCTTTTTTATACAACAAAACTAAAGTTGATTGTGCAGCGCCTTAGCATGTGGTGGCAGTTGTAGTAATCTTCTTAAAATGAGCTAATTAAATACCGCATACGCTTGCTTCGAGAATCATCAATGCTACAGTAGAAGGATCACTTCTTTAACTTATCCACAAGAGCGTCATCTGTGCGCAAGCACTTCTCTTCCTTTGTGAACTTGCCAATCATATATACAAGGGTTCGCTCGCTCTCCGTCAAGTGTCTCACCTGGCATACAAGATACAAGTTTTGGACTTAGTGACCCAAAAAAATTGGATAAGAAAGAGAGGGGCCAAAGATAATTAATGTCTTTGGTTATGAGAGTTAGGTTGTAATTGTTTTAGTGGAAGCTCATAATCTATGGTTACTGTTATATTTCAATAATAATCAACAAATAGTATTACCTGGAATTGTTGCACTTGAAAATGGGGTTATATGAATTACATAGAATTATGTCACATTTTGATTCGCCGGAACAAAATTGAAAAATAACAATTCCTTTATTTCATGATTAAGGATACTTTTAAATATATATATATATATATATATATATATATTATAAAGAATGGATTATTGTAAAGATTTTTACAATCCAAATGAGAGAATTGGTATTCTATCTATTCTCTAATAATAAAAATAGAATACCAATTCATTCCTAGTAACCAATACAACCCTATTCTTATTAACAAATGCAACGTTAAAATAATTCATAAGCTTACTCGGTTTGACACTTAGATTATAATTGGTCCACGTTATTTGCTAGACAATTTCCACAGCAGACAATAATAATAATAATAATAATAATAATCAATCCCCTAGTACCTTCTTAGAAGAAGAGAATAATAACATGCAGAGATTCAAAAGAAAAATAGTAGGAGGGTAAAACGTTTTTACGCTTTCCTACTTAGAACATCTATACCTTCCTCCGTCCATGAAGCAATACCTTCCGCATAGAAGGATGAAGAATCGCAATTTTCGCTTAACCATGTTCCCAGAAAAAAGATACTAAGTCATAATAACAACGCAACATAAACATGCAAAGCATTATCCGAACCGACGTTTGCTGCTATTTAGTAAGCGCATGAAAAAGAGGGGACGAAATAAGACCACCCACGATTTCGACATTGTCCTAGGAATATGTATTACGTTAAAATAATGCATGCAAAATAAATAGCAGGAAAATAATTAAATGGCAGGACGGTGATTGAAGTGGCAGAACACACTTACTGAATTCCAAAGCTTCATTGAATACAAGCATTAATCTTCTAAGATGAACGAGGCATTGGAGGAGGAGGGGCGGTTGGGGTGGGGTTGTGGAAAGAGGAGCATAATAAGACGAAAAATGGCATAAAATAAATATAGTAGAAGCACGAACAAAGAAGCTGAACAGGAAATAAGTTTAAAGGGGACGAATTAAACACTAGCATGGCGCTCCTGCAAGAACGCAAGTATGTATTACAAAAACAAGAAACAGCTAAGCTCTTCTAATAAAATACAGTAAACTAAGCAGTGGACAAATTTAACAAGGGATAACTTCTGAAATGTGCAGTGACAACAGGAAGTTATCCAAGATGAGCATAAAGGAGATAATGGAGTTGATGATTCCCGATGATGACAGCATTTGATTTGTCAATTTCTGACGGTAAACTCGGCAGTAGAGCAAAAGCTCCAATGAGGTATGCCCCAGTTGTCCAGGAAATCTTTAGCTGCAAAGGTTTTGGACCCCCTGATTGGTGGAGAAAAAAAGTTCTATTCAGTATGTAAAAAGAACAAAAATGCAAGCAAACGAAATTAATCTGAGACAATGAGAGCACATACATCCTGCTTATTCAGTAGACAAATCACAGCGATGCTGCAATCTCCACTTTCATTATCCTGGCACCAAAGTGCTCCAATGACCCATCCATCTAGAAAAGCATAACCGCCAGGACCTGAGCTTCTCAAAGAAACTCTTAGAACTGAGACAGATGGAGTAGACAGATGATAACATCCTAACTAAGCGAATTCCACTCCGATCTGCCCCATTATGCCTGCACTCATGCCAGTTGAAATAATAGGTAGGGCTGCAAAAGTCAGCCATGTGCGAGTTTAAATGTTTCTGGCAGAGTGCAGGCATGGCCCAGGCCCCTCACCGGGGCCGGGCTAACCCAAAACTCATCTCAGGCTGTTGCTCATGCGACTGCAAAAAAGAATAATAAAAATAATAAATAAATAATAATATAACATTTACTTCAGTGCATAAAGTTAGTATAAGACACGTCAAAAATCTATCCAGTTTCATCTGTCCATCATATGCTTTGCGTTAATATGGTATCATGATCACAGAAGCACAAGAACAAATTATGACACAAGCCCAAAGCACCACAAGGGCCATTGACAAGACAAGAAGGTTGTAACTTCGAAAAAAACGGATAACACAAATTGCCAACATAGATGCATCCAATCCACAACTTCAAATTACTGATTAAAACCTTTCAGTTATGAAATATCGGTAATGTACAAACAATAGATGCCCATATTAAATATTGGCAATAATACAAATAGAAGAAGCTATACTCTTAAATATCCTCCTAAATTTGTATAAACCATAATCAAAAACCTCTTAATTCTTGTCCTTGAATTTTGTTAAAAGATCCCTTTATTTAACAGGATATTGGAGTGAGTTCACCTGTTTGTTATTTTCCTATCAAGTTTCTTTCCTATCTTTTACACACAATGAAGATACGACAACACAAGTGCCGTTTGAAGTTGGACAGCCTTACGAAGGCTCTAAACAGTTTCTTTTCCCCCTTTTTCGGTTTAACAAGGGACATGACCGTAAACTGACCAACTTCCCCCAGGCACATAAGTCACCAAACAGGAGCCATTAACAGGATGAGCAGCATGTGATAAAAGACTTCATGCGAACATTGATGAGAGCTCATTAAGAAGTCAGTCACTCCATATAAATATGTATATGCTAGATGCAAGAAGAAGCACGAGTAAACTATCAAGTTTAGCTCCAGTAGCTGGTGCTTGGTGTTTGCATTTTATATGTACAAAACAAGCAATGCTGAAGAATCATTAGTTATGGTGTCAGTTTAATTGTGTGCTTTTATTTCCCTGTTGTCAAATGCAAGGGTAGTAGCTCAAGAGTCAGTTGAGTTGTGTTGGGTTTTTGTGGAGAAATATCAGGGAGCAGCTTAATAGGGGAGAAGTTATCATGTGTAACTGCCATCTTGGACTGATAAAAAGTAGGGGTGAAGAAAGGCGGTAGTTCTATTTTTCACAAAATAAAATTCCAGAACTTTATGCATGGCCAGGTTCACTCTTAAGGAGGCCAAATTCAAAACACCATAGGTGAACATGGTGCAACGACAGTAAGAAACAACAGAAGTGTTCTCTTGCTCCAAGTTTCAGTAAGCCATGGACACATTAAGGGATTCACAAGTCTTCTCATAGTCCAAGTTTTAGTAAGCCATGGACGCATTAAGGGATTCACACACTCTTCTCAGAGTACCAAGAATAGCAGAACCTTCTAATTTCTGTCTGCAATTCTCTGGGCAGCGATCACCATGATCATGACATAATAATAGACAGTACGTCAATAAAAGAATCAATTATACCTGTGAAAAGGTTGCACGGACATGATCAAGTGGATGAAAAAAGGGAACCCCAGGCCGCTGACTGGAATACTGAGAGGAGTGCAAATAAGCGGCAGATGCTGCACGTGCACCAACATGATTGAATTATGTGGGGTCATCAAGGTCTCAGGATGACCATACCCCATTCCTGCAGGGCTTGATGATGCTGTCCATGGACCAGGTAGCTGTGGTGTGAGTGGCAGAGGTTGGTGTTCAGCAGAAATCTGAGGTCCATGGCTAGAACCAAGCTGAGGAAATTCTGTGTTGTAATTCACAGCAGGGGTGTACATAGGTTGAACAGGATAAGGTCCTCCATTGAATCCAAATCCAGGATCAAATCTTTGCATATACCTGAAAGGTTCCATCTCCAAAAAATATAAATAACAATCCAAGGACTCAGAAACAGGTAAACTTTAATTTGAATAAGGATTTTGTCAATAACAACATTGCAAACGTACCAGATGCAAGTTTAACCAATATCTGGACGCACACAGGGCAGTGACCTTTCTATTCTAATTACTATGAAGGCCAAGATTGAATAACCTCACTTCTTCATCAGGTTTTCATATATTTACCCATTCAATCAAGTTGTCAGTCGAATAAGCTAGATAGTAGTAGAGATTGTTTTCCCATGTACTCAAAAACCATCTTGCCTGCCAAAAGCAACTGTTTACTACTATCTACTACTTCCTTAGTCACCCATCCCTTTAATAATAGGATTTGTTTGAATAGTTTGTTTTTCATCTATATTTATATCTTTTCCAAAATGATATGTGTAAATATGTTCGATTTACATTTATATTTTATCTATATTTGATATATTTGATCTTTTAATGAGAACTGCCAATTTTTTTATCTGCATCTAATTTTTTATAAATAATTTGTTAGAAAAAAGTTTAAGAAAAGTATCTGTATCTGTATCTGTAATTTGCTAACAAACAAACAGACCCATAGTATTATATTCTAGAAATTACAAACATTTTATGAAATAAAAATATAAATTCAAACATTCGATGAACATAATTAATTGGTTCTTTAAATGAGAGTCAAATATATATCTAATTTAGGCTCTGTTTGTTTTAGGAAAAAATAGGGTTAATTACAAAAACATTAACCTATATTGGCCTTTTACAATTAATTCACCTCACCTTTTTTTTTTTTTTTTTTGAAACAAGTAACTTACCTGTGATATGCTTCATCTTGTCCAGTTAAAAAAAGTCGTTACAAATGACATGATAGTCACGCGTCTTTATTAAAAAAAAAAAAGAAAGAAAGAAATAAACCGTTTCTCTTTCTTCATCTATATAAACCCACGTTCTCCGACCAACTCTGTCCATGGCTGATAATCTATCTTCTTCCATTCGCAAAGATATTGATTTGGGTTCTTGGAGGGCAGAATCACATGGTAGTGATAGTTTTGGCTTGGAAAGGTGTGGTTACAGTGGCAGTTCACGAGATGTGCTGAGAGGCCAAGTTGGTTTTGTTGAATCTAGGAATTTTTGAACAAATTGAAGGAAAAGTTTATGTTTTTATGGAGGAGTTTGATACCAAGCATCTAATGGAACTAATTTGAACTCTGATTTTGACTTTAGGATGAGAAATCTTAAAGAGAAGTTGAAGCAGATTCATATGGTTTCTAGAGAGAGAGAATCAATGGAGGATCTGTTCTTCTTGTTTTTCAAAGAAATTTGGCTAATTTCTTGTTTAAAAGATCTCTAGAAACTCGAATATGAATTTGCTCTCTCTCCATTTTGTGTAAACGTTAGGTATCCTAGAGAGAGAGAGAAAGTGTGTCTGCCATGGAAGCTTTTTTGAGAGAGAGGAGCAGTGATCCCCTTCCAATTCAATTTCAATCCTCGTTGATATGTGTTCTGTAACCAAACATGCATAATAATGCATTCAGATTTAAGAATCTTCATTTGGATTGATTAGAATCAATTTCTTAAGAAACCGTAGATTTTGTCAAAATCTTCATCTTCACATTCTTTTAGTTTTTGAGCAAATCTGTTGTTTATTTGCAAGTTTCTGTAATGATTTCATCAAATTTGAGCAAAAACCCACAAAATCAGATGCAAATTTGATCTTGTAAGTATGCTTTTCCTTCTTTTTCCCTTTCTCGCTTCTTTTTTTTTTTTCCCCTATTTCGTTGGATTCTCTCTCTCACCTCTAATCTCTCTCTCTCTCTTCAGCAAGCTTATCCTTTTCTTTCCTTTTTTTTTTTTTTTGGCCATCAGTGCAGCAAGCTTCTTCTTCACGTTTTACTATTATAAAATAAAAAAAAACATGTAAAGTAATTTAATTTTTTTTTTTAATACTCGTTAAATTGCTTGCCACATGTTCTATTTAACAAAAGATTGAACAGGAGACGGAGTGTATCACGGGTCAGTTATTTGTCAAAAAAAATAACTAAAGTCGCTTAATATGGCCAAAAACAAAAGTCAGTTTTTCATAATTAACCCAGAAAAGTATTATCTAGAAACCATTTTCCCTCAGGCAAAAAATTAGAAAAAAAGAAAACATTTGCACCCCACCCCCACCACTCCCCCCCCCCCCCCCTTTCCTTTTTTTTGTCTGTTTGTTTCTTAGGCTAAAAATATCCTTTTAAGCAGAAAATGTTTTCCCTTTTATGAGAAAATCTTAAAATTTTTTAAATAAAATGACTTACACTTTCTAAAAGTTTAAGTCATTTTCCGAATTACTCTCATAATAAATGATACTTTATTACACATCATACTATTTTTTATGCATAAAATTAATTTGCAGCACTGAAAAAGCCTTTTCAACATGCTGTTACAAAACACAACCAAACACATTAAGATATGTCATTTTTTGGAAAAATATATTTAATGGAAACACTTTCTATTAACAAGAAATTTTCCTCAAAACAAACCAAGCCTTAGAATAAAATGGTAATCAAGTACTTGTTATATCTAGTGTGTTAAAGAAACATTAATGCTCAATAATTATTACTACATCATTAAATGATGCAGTTAGTTAAATTTATTGAAGTACCATCAATTGAATATCCATTAGAAATAAAACAAACAATATTTAATATCCATATCTGATTATTAAATATTAATCTTTTTTTCTTTTTTAAACTTAGCCATCTTTTAGCAGAATGAATGAAAATTTTTGGTTCCTTGAAGGTTTGATTCATATAAAATTTTAAAACAACAATATAAATCATGTCTTTTTTAGGGTAAAACTATATGAATTAAACCTTTTAAGTCATCACAGCAATTATTATAAATATTGGTCATCAAAAGGGGGAAAAAGGTCTAAATAGATAATAAATCATGAATTATCATATCATTCATGAAAAGATTATCATTTACTGCAAGAATAATTTTACTGACTATATGCACCAATATCATTTTCATATAACAATAAGCAAATAGCATGACAAAGATCTGAGACACATAAAAGAGAGAGACAATCGAATAGATCAATTCAAGCACATGGTTTAACAACGAACAGGACTTGATAAATTAAAGGGTGCATTGGTATTCCTGTTACCAAATTAGGAAACACACAGAATCCAACAACAGCTCAAAGAAGATAAGATAAATATGATGGAAAATGTGCTGACATAGGAAACTAAATACAACCAGGCAAAGAATGTTCGGCATACCTATCATAACTCCTGTCATAATCAGGGTCTTTTCGATCAACTTCACGGTCTCGGAAGATTGCCACCCTGCTGTTTGTCCTGTTCCTACCAATAGGTTCCTTTTCTACTCTATTTCTACCTGCAGCTGATCTATTCCCTCCTGTAGAATCCACAAAACTTTTGCTTACATTTACATCAGTAACTCCAGAAGAAGAACGCCCCTCTGGCTTAGCTATTATTCCCAAGTGTTCATGCTGAATACAATCTTGTAACCTAGTCTCACTTTCAGCTTTTGCACCACCTCCGCTGCCAGACTCAGCAGAGTTGAAGATCCTTGCACGGGCCCTGTTGTACTCCTCTTTTCTTTCTTCCACACTTTTGGAACTATTGGCCTTTAAGGAATTCAAATTTGCACCTGCAACACCATGAGAATGCTTCTGTGGCCTCTGTTTAATGGAAACCTTCATAACTCTGCTTTCTTCAGATGGTAGATACACAGGAATATCAGCCAAGCGAATTGGAAGAGGCCGGCGTTCTGGTGTTTTCTGGACAATTATCCGAGAGCCAGAACCATCTGGTAAACTGTTATCAAGCAAAACCATCGACTGAAGAGAGTAATGCTGTGCTATACGATGTGCAGCCAATCTTAAATAAGATGTAGGCAACTGCTGAAACTCAAATTGCTGCCGAGAGGGATCGCGGATGAACTTCTCAATGTCCTGCTCCATCCGTAGAACTGGAGGATAAAAGTCAAGTAAATGCTTCCGTGAAAACAGATGGGGGCAAAAAAAAAACAAGCACACTACAAAGCCATAGATCCTAAATATAATAGAAAATATATATATGAGCATCAGCTGTGGCATCTCCTCTTGCACAAGGTAAACTGGTAAAAGCATAGCCTCATGTGGATGAACCACACTCTTAGAATCAGCACACTTTGCCAGCACTTAGAACTACTTAAAGAAGTTTTTAGACACTAGCATTACATATGCCTTCCCATTTCACATTTCCACAAAAATCAGATAATTGCCTTTAATTCATTGTTTTGAAGGGAAGCTTGTGCTGACAAATTTTAGTTTATCAGGTCACTCCTGGTAGTACTCTGCAAGTTGCCAAGTACAAAAGTAATGAAATTATCTCCATTTTATAACAAAGAACGACATTTTGGGAGCTCTTCTTTTGTGATAATCAAATTTAGAGATCTTTGCCACTTTCATGAAGCATCTGTAAAAATAAAAATTATTAAGGAATAGTGGAATTTGGATAGCATGGTAGCTTTGAATAGCTCACTTATTCCATCTTTTTGTGCATAACTAGAAACGTACATTAAATTATCTGTCCATCTTAGGTGGCTAGGCATATTCAACAAAATTATCTGAATTTTCCAGATCAAAAAGAACAATATCTCAGCCACATAATTATAAAGGAAGCTGTATTATGAGAAATAAACTTGCATTTAAGGGAAAACACAGTGAAATCCATGCAAAGCTAGTGCTCAAAATGATAAAACTGCCTATGACAGAACGATCCATAAGCAAATACAATGGACAAGAGCGTTAAATACATAATGCAAAACACAAGGATTGTAAGGACAAACAGCAGATACGAAGCAACCACTAATGTAGAGAATTCAGCTCTTTTCCTGCAAATACTGACCTTTTTATTACATCATAAGACATGATTATTCAGTATCAAGACTTACAACCAAACCAATCTTCACATTACCTTTATAAGTTCTTTCAAATGTCCTTAACATGTAAAGTACCAATCTTATGCATCATGAACTACCAGTTCATGCATAGTCAAATCAAACTACTCCTATATAAATCCATGTCTATTCAGCAAAAAAATGTAAAGCAAAAAATAAATTCAAAATGAATATATTGGATGCATGCTGATATACCTATATACCAGATGTGTGAGCAACTAGAGTTAGTACTGTGTTGCTTTACTTTTATTTTTCTGCTATTGTTGCTATGTTGTACCCGTGTGTGTGTGTGTTTTCTTTTTTGTGTGTGTTTTTGTGTGCATGCCTGCGTGCGTGCGTGTGTGCCTGTATAGTTAAAAATATCTTGTAAATTCCTTAGGGAGCATATGATACTCCTGTGTACTTCCATATCTTTAATAAGAAAAAGAAATGAAAACAAGAACACAACTTTCGATTATGGAAATTCACAAGAATCATTTTGCTCCCAAAGATTTTACAAGATGTTTTTATGGCTAAAGAAGCCAATGCCACTGACTGTGCATTGTTTATAGACTGCTCCTAATGAACTATGTCTATAGACCTCTAAAAATATCTAGAAGACACTAGAACAACAGAAAAACTAACAACCAATACAATAAGTGAAAAATACTAGCAAACAGCGCTAACAAACTATAGCATAAATACAAAGGTAAAACAAGTCGTCTGTATAAAGAGTCATATCACATAAAATCAACCAAATTATTATGTAAGCCATTATCTTACAACCATGAATAACTTGTAGCAAAAGAATTCAACTAATCATTTCAAATTAAGCAGTTCTAATATAAAGAGTCATATCACATCAAATCAACCAAATTATTATGTAAGCCATTATCTTACAACTATGAATAACTTGTAGCAAAAGAATTCAAATAATTATTTCAAATCAAACAGGTCTGAACTTGCATATGAAAATTCTACAATTATAAAATAACGTACTCTATCCCTGTGTCCAGCTAGGACACAGCAATCCATGCTATACCAATGATTGAATGATTGGCCCACAATCACAATTATGAAACACTTACATTAACGCTAGAATTTACCAAGATTTTCAGGATTAAACACACTCACTCTGATTACAGATGAGAAAAGATTGCTACTCAAGCACAAACAACAGATAACTTAAAATTATCAAACAACCTTTCCTTAGGAGTTCCATGCTCAATTTACGAATATGCAATTGGTACTCTGCCATAAAGAGCAAGTCGACCTAGTTTATGTTTACTAGCCGCAGATGTTAACCATAATAAGCACTGCAGCTTATTATAATTAAATCTCAATAATTAGGATTCCGGGCATCTATCAATATCTTTGATAATATCCCCCATGATAGTTACACCACACCTAAACAAATTATGCATCATAATCCTGCTAACTCCTGAGGTGGTAATGCGTATGAAAATTTAACAATCATCGTCACATTTATTTGTAGGAGTATCTTTCCCTATCTCTAGGTGTTTGGTGAACAACAATATTCTCTAGTTAGCAGAGCATTTTAATCAATATAATACCTTAGCATAATAAGGGAACAAAATCATTGCTTCTACAAAATATCTAAAAGAAATTTCGTCATCATCATTGCTACTATGATCATCAACTCCCAATGCTCATGAATATGAGGCGGGTGGGGATTGATCCTTTCATCCTCGTCTCAGTTACTATGACCATATACGGCAACTAGCAATTCTCGGATAGCACAACCATCACCAATCGAAGAACAGATATCCACCCATAACCCAAGACTAATTTATTACTTCAACTAACAACTCTCCGTACCCGAAACGTTCTCCAAAACGGAAGAAAAGAAACAAAACAAAACCACCACACTTTGGTAAGGAACTTTAATCTAAAATTACTTTAACTAACGCCATCTTTAAGGAACATACTTGTGTGCACTGGGTCTTTATGAACCCTGGCAAAACACTGAATTTCCCCATGGTCACGTCCCTTGAGGGAGAGCGCCACATAACTTCTTGCGACCAATACAACTCTATAGCATAGTAACAAAATTATATAATAATTGACATAACCCATACTATGATATCACACTACAATGTAACTATCAATCTTCACTAAAAAAAAATAAATAAAAAGAGAAACCCTAAAAATTCCTTAAGGCTTTAAAATTTGAACATTAAATTTAATTTGGAACTCACTGGAGAGCCGTTCACGAGGGTTGTGCAATGCGTCGAAGAAACTGATCGACCTGGTTGATGACGTCATCGGAGACTTTAGAAGCTGATGATGATGAAGAAGAAGAACAAGACGACGAAGGAGAAGCCGAAACCGAGCTGACATCGAGCTCACGGAGCTTGGTCTCCTTTTTAGAGTCCTTAAGCATCAATCGGGTAACGGACTCCTCGAGATCGGCGACCTCCCACGACTCGGGAGCTCCAAGATCCTCCACAGAGCCCGACATCGATATATAATATAAATATATATTATACTTTGACGCGAAAAGAGGCAAAACTGGAGAAATCGAAAGGGAGGATTAGGGTTTTAGGGTTGAAAAGGAATCATAATGATAAAAGGATTACTATCAAAGGAAGGAGTGTGGGTCGTGGAATTGGAACGAAACCCTGGGTGAATTTTGCGTCATGTGAACGGATATTTTTCTTCTCAATTAGGGTTTGGATTAGGTGAGAGGAAAGAGAGAGAGTGGGGAAAGATAGCGTTTTTTTCTTTTTCCTCGAGAGGAGAGAGGGGGAATGATACTGAACAGTGAATAGGATTAGGGAATTGGCGTTCGTGAAAGCAAAGTAACAACAAACTTGGCACGTGGGCATGGATTTATTTATATAAAGGGAAGATCGAATTATCTTCCAATCTTCTACTGTTTGATTATGCGTTTTGCTTGAGGAAATTTATAACAAGATGAGGTTTTCTTTTTATTTTTTCTATAAAAGTCTAATTTGTTGGCCAGGGATATATCATTTCGATTGTACGTTTCTAATCTGTATTTATATTTGTGTCTAAATTTTATATTAAAAAAATTTGATTTATAATTATATTTTATTTATATTTGATATTTTTATGAGAATTATCGTATATATTTTAGCTATATGTATTTGTTAACAGGTAATTTGTTAGAAAAAGTTAGAATATTGCCATCTACAAATTGCCAAACGTTAAACAGACTCATAAAATCATCTAATTTGATAATCTTTATAAATACCAACCGTTATAAATATATATGAGGAAACTACTAGAGAGTAAAAGGAGTATATTATTTTGTATGATTAAGATTTCTAAGATTCGGAGTTTGTTGCAATTGATCTATAAACTTACTTAATCTAAATTTTTTTAGATCTAACTCTTGAGATGCTGGTGATGATAATAATATTACAAGATCGCCATCGATTTGTACATTTAAAGAAAACTCAGCAAAAGTAGATTTGTTGCTCAAATCCATTGAATCACATGTATTTTTATTACATTTACCATTATATATAATCATTTTTACTTTTATGAAACACAATAAATTTATGATTATTTATCTTTTAAAAAATATTATATATAAGTTGCATTGTAATTTTATAAATAGCTTAAAACCATTAAAAATTGGTTATCATGGCCAAGTTTAAATTAAATATCAACTTAAAACTCATCATTGGGTCATCCTGAATTTTTTATATTTATATCACACATTGATTTGTTTTCTTAGTGGCTTTCATTTACAATATTATTTTATTGATTTTATTCCGTGTTTTGCAAGGCGAACCTCGAATTGAATTTAGGGTCTATTTGGATTGTATGTTCTTTATCTGTATCTGTATCTATATTAAAAAGATATGTATAAATATTATCTCATTTGTATTTGAATTTTTTTTATGTTTGATCTATTTTATCTTTTCATGAGAACTGTCAATTTTTTTTATCTATATCTATTTTTTAATAAATAATTTATTAAAAAAAAATTAAAAAAAAGCCTGTATCTGTTTATAAAAGCTAAACAAACAGACCCTACGATCCTGATGTGATGATGACACAGCATGTGGGGTAGAGGGTTAAACAACTTCTCCTAGGAGTTAAGGGTGTAAGAATCTTTTTGTTTTTTTGTTCTTTTTGTCGATTGTTTATATTGGACAGAGCTATAATGATACTTGCAATTTTTATTTTAACATACTTTTCATATATATTTATGAATTTCATAAAGAGTGATTTGCAAATCATCAACGTAACACCTCATCCATATATGTCTATATGTATGTGTCCAGTTACCAATCAAAGGACCTCAACGGCAAAACGTAGAAATAGGTCTCTAAGGCAGAGGATCATATTGAAGAAAATTTGCTTATAGATATCATTTTTAGTTGTAGAACAACAAATAATGGTAAGATATTTTATAAGCTTGATATCAAAGAAGTCATAGATGCATTGGCTTCAAAAGGGATTAAAATGATAGAGTCAATAGAAATATCTATCTGTCTATCTATCTATCTATCGATATATATATTATATTGATGAACCAAAATTATTCCTATTTTATGAGTGCTAAAACATATGTTCAATGGTCATTTTATTGATGAATATCGAGAATTTAGCACTTGAATTAATGGAGTTAAGCTAAGGAGATATTTTTCAAAGAAAGCGAAGACGGGTCAAAAATGTAAAGTTTGGATCAAGAAGAACTCAACATGACAAGAACAAGTCATGTCTTTCAACCATTACAAGAAAGAAGCAAAATTAAGGGCTAAATATCAAGCTTTTGGAAGACATTTATAAGACACGACCTGTCCCTAAACCTGTCGATTTGACTGTCCATTACTTATAACCCCCTATTTATTAAAGAAACGTCTATTGGACATTAAAGGGGTGTTACTTTGAAAAGCCAAAAAATCCGTAACTCCCGTAACTTCCCATTTCCTCCATAATGAGCATTCGATTCCATTTATGTGTTACTTTGAAAAGCCAAAAGACCCGTAACTCTCGTAACTTCCAAATTCCTCCATAATGAGCATTCAATTCCATTTATGTGTTACTTTGAAAAGCTAAAAGACCCGTAACTCCCGTAACTTTCAAATTCCTCCATAATGAGCTTTCAATTTCATTTATGTGAAATCCATTATAAATTGAAGATGGAGGAAGAATCAACAACAGCAAGGAAGAAAGAGAGAGAAGTGAGACACAAAAATATTCAGAAATATTAGGAAACAAAATGTTCTTGTTTGTTTTTCTTTAGGGCACTAAGACCCTAATGTTCTAGCAATTTAGAGTAGATTAGGGTTTAGCTACAATCAAGCGTTGCCTACAATTGTGGGATTTTGGATTTGGAAATTTCTGTTTCTGAAAAGGAACCATTTTTAAGGTGTTTTCGATCTCTATTCTTTTATGTCTGCTTGATTGTTATTGAGAGGTATGTTTTCATTGTCAATTATGAATACGTATGAATGGATTTGATGATTTGATGCATGAATTAAATTAATATTGGTGTTGATTACTTGGGAATTTGATTATCTTTGTTTGTAATCTTTTAGTTTATGCCTAATCAACATAGATTAGATAGAAAGGATTAAAGATACCTGAGAAGGATTCAATGCCTTAATAAATTCATTGGCATTCATAAAATGAATAAAACACACAAATTAGATAAATAAATTAATTATCACATATTACTTGAAACAAGCTTTCCAATGCTTATTTATACATTAAAATCCGAGTTAAAAGGAATATTACAAGCTTAGTTGAAGATTACATGACAATAACTGACATTAAGAACCATTTAGATTAATAAGCTTCAAAATGACCATTTATAAGTCAAATTTGTCAAAAAGAGAAAACAAAACTAAAAAGAATAAAAACCGATTTTAAGATACTTAAGCACTTCTAGGAATCCAACTATATAATCACATATCTTATGGATAAATATTCTTATTCATCTAATAGGTGATTTCAATCAACATGTGAACTTTCCAGAAGATAAGGCTAAAATAAATATAATAAGCTTATTTTAAGTTTATACAACTAAAACTAACATCTGAAAGCTATAAAAAACTTTTCTTACATAAAATGTATTATTACAACTTCACTAAAAGAATATAACATTTATAAAGTTTAAGGTTCCTAACTAAGTACATAAAAATAGATTAGGAACAATGAAATTTGAATTAGAACATGAAATAACACAATCAAAATCATTACATAAATAACAATACAATAATAAATATCTGTTATCTCATTTCTTAGGAGGAACAGATTAGTTATTGTCAAGGGCCAAAAAAAGATCAATTATTGGATTTTCCCGAAGACTAATACAGCTACTAAGTAACAACAAACAGGTGAATAACTTTGACATTATCACATTGTTTGTGCTTGTAGTATAATTGTACATGTAATAATAATATGATTAACACTGTTATGCATGTGAGATTAGGTGTATTGCATCATGCTTGGTGTATGTTTGGTTACCGAAATATCATATTGAAAGCAATAATTTATGTGTATGATAATTAATGCGTAAAGCATGCTAATGTTTGTTTGTGAACTGTATGATCACTTAAGAACATAAGTTAATACTATTCAACTAAATAATGAACTGATCACGCATCACATGGCAACATAACTTGCATTAGCATAATATTCATGTCACATATTAATATTTCAATTCTGTGATAATTCCGAGTTATTTTTAGTGAATCTGCCTCTTCAAAAGGTTACTGTAGTATTGTCAGCTTTGTAGGAACTATGTAGACACCAAAAGATGTTGCCTGAGTTGGTATTGGCTTTAAGATATTAATACTTAGTGGAATTATGAGGTTCTATGGCGAAGTCAAGATTTTGATACTTACATATATATATATATATATATATAATAGCAAATAAACTGAAGAGGTTCTCCTTCCATAGTTCTTAGTCTCACCTATGTGTGAATTACTTAAGTTGGTCCCCGAGAGAGGGCGAAAACCTCCATTGGTTTGGATGCTAGTCATCTAAATTGCACATGCCTCATATAGTTTGTTCTTGCATTGCATATGCTTGTTAATTAAACTTGTTTGTTAATGCATGATGTATGGTTTGATCAGGTTGTGTCACTAAGTTGTGGTTTCACTCACCTTTGCAACAGTTATTGTGCAGAAATAGTGCTTGCTGGGATTGGGCTAGGGATGTGTGCAAGTGCTCCTTCAACAAACATTTTGAAAATAGAAAAGTTAGGTTAAATGTATGATGGACTTAGATTATGTAATCAAATCATGAAGTTATTCACATCTTTTTAAATAAGTAAAACCTAATTTTTATTATTTAGTAGGGGATACCGATTCTCTACGATCTTGATAGAATGTGGAAAATCGGATTCCTTAATAAATTTAAGTAAATATTATATTATGATTAAATTATGTGAAGTAAATAAATAAGATAGAGTCTTACAATATCTAGCTTGTGGGATAGTTCTCATATTACGGGTACATAAGTAGTATGATAACTTCGCGACAAGTATATCAAAATTCATTACAATTGACTACAAATATTTATTAAAGATCTTATTGAAATTTAGCTAAAAGGTTCGTTTCTATTTATAAAATCCATTTATCCACAATCAAGATTATAAATGAATATTAGATTTTAACCAAGCGATTAGTTTATATATGTAGAATTCATTTATCTTTTTAAAAAGGCAATTAAGGATTATACGTTATTATAATGGCCTATAATATTATGGTTATGTTATTGTATGGTTTATTTTCTTTTCTTTTCTTTTGTTTCTTCTCCATGTTAACAATTTTTAGCTTTTAAACTCATCTATGTAGCCATAACTAGGACTATAAACAAGTCAAGTCGAGACGATATAGTCTTAAGCTCTAACTCGATTTGAATGAAAAGACCAGAGCTAGAGCTTAAGCTTAAACTTGAACTAGAACAAGTTTTATTTTTTTTAGCTCAAACTTAACTTGAACTAATAATCGATAAGTTTGAGCTCGACTTAATTAGACTCAATTATTCTTACAAAATTTAATTGCATTAAAAAAAAGTTGGAATTTGAGAATGGAATATGGTTTTCAGTTGACTTTGTCTTAAATATAAATAATGCGGACCATTAAATATGAAGAGAAAAGAAATGAAAATAGACTTAAAAATGGGAAAAACACAAAAATATAAATTTTTTTATAAAAATATAAGAAGTTTGAATAGGCTTGCGAGCTACTCAAACTAGATATGTAGTTAACTACTCGAGTAGCTTGAACTCGAGCTCGACTCGGTTACAGTCGAGTTACACCTAGTTGAAGTTAAGTAGCTTCCAAGTTGTCTCAACTCAGTACTATTAATATAAATAGGGATAATGGCAAGTTAATTATCTGTACTCTCAATTTTTTGCAATTTAGTATCCAATCTTCATATATTGATAAATTAATGCATTTACTTTTATAACATGTGTAATCAAGTGTTTCCATTAAATAATATGTAAGGACCCGACCCACTTAACCCATAGATTAAGCATGCCAAATCCCTCGACCACGCATAATACTCAAGTATTAGGAAATACCCAAGTATTAGGAAATACCCAAGTATTATACGTAAAGTCGTCTAAAAAGAAGTGTTTGTAATGATTGCTTACTTAAAACAGATATAACATTCACATGATTTGAATTAAGAAATACTACCACTATATAAGTAGGAGGTCATCTCATATATACAAAACAAACATCGCATACATTAAGTGAAGGTCTCCCAAGGATCACTCAAAACATATAAACTTACATACAAACAAGCTACATTACATATACCACTTAAAATAAAATTACATTCAAGGCTTAACAAATAAGCCTAGACACTTCACAAAAATACATCAAAAGTCGTAAACAACTACTACTAGGTCACACTCCTAATCATCCATAGATGTCTCCCAGTCAGTCTCATAGCCCACATCGTCATAGAGCTCATCATCATAATCACCTGCAAGATAGCAGTATGAGCCAAAGACCTAGTACATAATAGTGCAACCAAATACATAAAAGCCATGCACACTTAACTAAATGTAATGCAACAAATCATCATAAACTTCATTATCTTTAGTTAAGTGAGTAAAAATAACACTGAAGTATTTAAACTCTAATTCAAGCTTGGGAATTCTTGGGTCCTGAGTAACAACAACTGCTCAGGGGATTAATAGATAGACCGGATACCTATATCTCCTATATCTAATTGATAAAGATTAGTAATAGCTTCATGTAGGGTTCATACTCCTTTATATACTCCACTTATCCTAGTCTATAACATCAATTAGTTCAACGGTCCCATAACCATGGACTAGACATATTATTTCCTCCCGAGCCTAAGTAAAGAATATACCGACACAGTTAACCCCATTAGCTATCTACTTAGTCATTAAAAGAAACCACCATTGCATTATGGTGATCCATTGCATCATGGATTTGAGTCATTGCATCATGACAAAGATTTGGACTAAGTGCCTAAACTACCGTGCCATTGCATCTTGACAAGGTTGCCGTTCCTCGGACTAGACACGACTCAACCATAAATCATTTCAATAAACTTTTCATTAGTCTTTAAGTAAGGTCAAACTTGAACATGCCTATTCTAAGCAATAATCAATCAAATTATTGTGTACCTGGATCGGATTAAGAATCAAAGGAATTTCTCCAACTGAGTATCTATCTCTGTCCCACACAAATCAAATTATATAAATATAATTATCCTAAGCCAAACTTATACTCACTAGTTTAAAAACTTAGGAAGTTATTGAATGTTATTTAAAAACAATTCAAAGTCATCACATGACATATACATACATATATATATATATATCATATAACATCACACAAGGCAAATCCTTAATCAAAAAGTCATATATCATGTATTGGAAGATGTTGGAAGAAGGTTAGAAAAACTAAAATTTGCAAGTTCTATGCTGGCAATTTACATTGGCAGTGTAAGACTCCACGCTGGTGGTGTTGAAGCCATCGTTAAAAAAATGCATTATGTACAAAATTTTGGATCATTACGCCAGCAGTATATCGGCTGTGTAGACATCAATGCCGGTGGTGTTGGAGTCTAAGCCGACGGCGTTCGGGCTATCTTTCGAATGATCAGTAGCCAAATTTGTTAAGTCAGCGGCGTTCAAGGCGGTGTACACTGTAGTTCATGTTGCATATTTCCTCTGTTTTTCTAACACGAAATTTTTACATTTAACTTTTCCAACTTCTTCCAAACCATAATATAGCTTTCCTAATACATGTTATAAGAACCATATATCATCAAATACACATAAAACTCCCTTCTAACATCATTGAAACACAAAACTCCTTTTCAACCATTAAAACACACTTAGCCCGCATTTACTACTTCAACATGAATCCACTCTTCAATATAACTCAACAATACCAACTTCTCATCATACAACAACTCAACACCATCATTACACTTCCATAAACAAATCCTAAGGTATCTCAACATCACAATATAACAACACACATATATATATCCAACATGCATTATATTTGATAGAAATTTCATGGATCAAGAGAGAAATAAAGCATCCATACATCATATAAACTTACCTTAATGTATATATGATGGTTGGGGATGGATTCTTGGTGTGTTGGGTGCAAGAAATATTGGTTTGGGTGTTGGAAAATATTGCCTTGTAAGAGTTACAAATTTTTCTCTTTTTAGGTATGTTTTGGATGTCCAAAATGTAAAAATAAGGCTTGGTATTTATCTAATAATAATTGACTTTTGAGGCAGATTTTCTAAGGGATCTGGGCCTTAATTAAGCTTTAATTTTGGGCTTAACTTGAGTTTAATAAGGCCAAAAATCTGCTAGGTTTATGGACTAAAGTTTTGGTTTAAAACAGACTTAATTCATCATATATTATTACTACAATAACAATAACAATTAACATTAACATGATAATTGCTAACATGAATAAACTATCAACCTAAATATATTTACCATAGGTTATTATCTAGTTATTACTTCCAAACACATACAATTATTTCAAACACCACAATTCACTCTAACACATACACACATATAACAATCAAATTTAACATGCATTAAGTATGAATTTAAATTTTGGTTATTTCATAATATATGATGAATTTTTATTTTGCTAAACTACGTATTTGTATTTTCAACTTTTGTTAATTTAGTATTGCATCTTTATATTTTGATAGTTTTTAGCTAAGTATCTACTGTTATCCCATTATCAAAATAAATATTTGTCAAATATTATTTAACAAAGACACTGAATTGTAGATAACTTGAATAATTAATTTGCTAAAAATCTAAATATGGGATACTAAATTGCCAAAAAGTGAAAGTAGAGGTGTCAAGCTTGAATTTTGCTCCTATTCTCCTAAAAGTTCCGATCTATACCAAACCCAGCCCATTTAATATAGAACACTCGACAAGAAACCAGTAGGGTTTTGTTAAAGCCCAGTTTTTTGAAAATTGTTTGATTTGGAGTTGCCACTAGCCAAAGCTAAAAAAATACAGGTGAACAAGAAATCAAAGGGTGGTTCGATTTCTGGTTCAACCACTTATTTGCATAAAAAAACCCATAAATTGTTGAGTATGGGCGCTGCTATTTTAAAACCTAAACAATTCTCTAGGCTTTAAATGGGTTTTAGAAATTTTGAATTTATGGGCAAAAACTCATAAAACCCATTTAATTTGGAATTTTTCAATTTTAAAGATTTTTATCTTTTTTGGAAAAGAGTTTATATATTTACATATATATATTTATTTATTTTTATTTTAAAAAGCCTATGAGTTTTATTGTTGTGACTACCCCTTAGGTGCTTACGTATCTGCTAGGCGGAATCAAGTTCTCATAGTTAGTTTTGATTTTTGTAAACTTTTTAGTGTGCTTGTTGGTTTTTATTTGTGAAGAACTGCCAAGTGAAAGTTGTTAACCTTTTGGTTTTGATTTTGGAAATTCTTAAAGAGATCTAACTTTTGTGCTTTTTGTTTTTGAAAATTCCTAAACGTATAATGTTTTTGGTATTTTATATAACATAACTAAGTGTTGTTATTGTATATAAGTTGAGCAAAAGATTTTCTAATACCAAAGGTATATATCATATAAAAAATTATTTTTGATTTTCATGAAATTTCTATTATTTTTATGTTTTTAATAAAGGGAAAGTCAATATTTATAGGAGACCTAAAAACGAAGTATGCTTGAGTTATCACGTAAGATGATTTGCCTAACAATCGCAATACAACATATGTCCAAGTAGGATATGTTATCAAAAAGCAATCTGAGAAACTAATAATCTTATACCTATATATAATTTTTTTTTATTTTCATAGTTTAACCCAAATTTTTTATATACTAATCATGCTAAAATTTATATCCTAAAATTTTATTTACTAATTTAGCATATCTAATCATCATGTTATCATCAATAGGAATATAGCATGCAGATCAATATAATCACACACGGATACACATATTTTTTGTTTCTTTTTGTCTTCTCTCTTTTGTTTTCTTTTCTTTTCCACTATATTTTTGCTTTTTACATTTTTACATGTACTAGCAAAACATTTACATGAAGATAAAGCAAATTAACCAAATAAAACTAAGACATAAATAAGTATAATCAATTAAACTAAAACCCAAATATAGGATGGACTTAAGCAAAAATTGAGACCCAGACCTAAAGACGCCTTTAGGGTCTAAACGTAGAGTAGCAGGAGCGAGTCAGATGCACAAAGATCTTTGGACTTGCAAAAAGAACAACACAGACCAATCTCTCTCTCACTCTTTGTATGATCGATGGTTAGATCGTGGTTAGTTAGCTTAATTGTGGTGGTCTTTGCAAAGGTAGTCGATCGTTTCTGGAGTTTGTGAAGGAGAAGGATTAAAGTTGGGCGAAGTCGTTGATATTATTTTGGGTTTTTGGGGTGCACGAAGGTGGTTAGGGGTAGTTGGGTTAAGATGACTAGGGCTGTCTGGCTGTGATGTTAGTGGATCGCAATGGTTCTTGTGAGTAAGGCTGGTGTTGGTTGTGATGGTTCAAGTGGTAGGAGTTTGAGGTGTGGTTGTTTGGTCTAGGTGTTGGTTTGAAGTGAGAAGACTTGGACTAGCAGTGGTTTCCACTAGCGTGTGGTAGAGGCAGAGGCATTTTGAGAGAGGGTGAGAGTCAGAGAGAAAGGGACCCGAGAGAAGTCTAGAGAGTTGCCTTTTAAAATGGAAGGAAAATAATTCTCTATCCCAAATTTAGTTACAAAAGTTCAAAGGATAAAGAGAGATGCACATGGAGTCGAACCACCCACCCATGCATGCCTTAGGCCAACTGAGCTAGGCTTGGTTTTTGTTATCTACCAACTTAAAATATACTTGAATAATTCAAACTAGGTCCAATATGCTCCAAAATAAAAATGAGCCTAAAAGACATGGTTAAAGAGGCCCAAGCTGATGTATAAAAATAACCCAACGTACTATAAAACTAATATTAAACTCATAATAAGCCCAAAATGAAATTTCCTTTATATTTCTTCTTTTCAATTTTTTTTTAATTAAGAAAAGCCTATTACTAAAACGATGAGTTTTCTAACATTTTAATTTTCTAATTTTTGTATTCCTTTTGTTGAGTTTTAACTATGACTAATATTTTTAATAATTTTTTATTTTTATTGTATTTTCTACCTTTTTTTCGAGTTTTTTTTAACATTTTTGAATTTTTCTATTTTTACGTTAATTTTTTTTATTTTTTTAGATTCTTTTATATTTTTTAGGGGGGGGGGGGGGGGGGGGGGGGGGGGGGGGGGGGGGGGGGGGGGGGGGGTGGGGGGGGGGGGGAAGGAGCCGCGGAATGGGTGTTGACAAGAAGCACTCAACTTGTAAAAAAAAAGAGATAATGAATTGCTAAGAAATGGAATTAAAGACACTTTACCCGTCACTATTGCAAAATAAAATACAATAATTAATATTTTAAATATATGTGTAAATATTGTGAATGGTATATAAACTTTAAACAAAATATGCAATTAAGTACTTAAAAATTAAAATTGATCGATTGTATAAACTTTGAAATTGATCAATTTAGCATTTAAAAAAACCCATCGTGTATGCCAGTAATACATTCGTTGATAAAAAAAACATCATGCAAAATAACAGTGGTAGTCGAACAATTTAACAGATGTACTATTAGCATGTATGAAAAGTTCTTTCAAGTTCTAAATTAGTCAATTTTAAAATTCGATACCCAATAATATATCTTGTCAAAGTTCATGTATTATTTGTGACATTAACCCTAAATATTTTAGCGGTGCTCATGGTTAAGTATGGATATGAACCGTCAAAAATTGACGCAACCAATACTATAAAAAAAACATGATGGATCATAAAAATTTCCTGTCCATGTAATATTATGGTACAGCGGATTTCATATGTGCATCTTATAGACAATATTAGGTTATAATTGTTATATATGATTCTCTAATTAAAATAATTTTTTAATGGAGTTTAATGTTGTGAATGGTACTTAACTTTGACAAAATCAACCAATTTTATACCTAAAAAAGCGTTTCATGCATGCCAATGTCATATTGGTTAAACATGTCATGTAGAACAATGGTGCTAACCAATTTAATGGAGGTACTTTCATGTATAAAATTGATCAATTTCAAAGTTTGTGGGTCTTAAATGAAGAATTTTCAAATAGTAAGGAAACCTAAAGAACAAGATTCTTAAGAAGTTGGCATGGTACTTACAAGCCTCAAATATGGCCTTAAGCCTGTACACTCATAAGGCTTTATTTAAGTTCGTGGATGCTGTGTTAACCCAAGTCTCTCTCTTTTAAATGACTTTTTTATTTTATTAAAAAGTCATTTATTTAAATCTTTAAGTGCTATATAAGCTTGTTCTCCATTTTTTGTTAGTTTGTTTAGACATTTTCCAAAAGAAAGGAAAAAAAAAAACAATTTAGGGTCACTAAGAACCCTAAATTTTATGAATACTAAAACATAATGATAAAGAATCTCAATAAACGAATCAATAATATAAGTGGTGCCAGGCATTTCATTGTATATATTGACCATTGTACATAAGTTAAGAAGAACCTCTTATTATATATTCCAAAAACATGGGGTGAAAATAGATGAGATGTAGTTCTTTTTCAAGAATTACATCTATAATTATAATACTAAAATGGTTATCTTTTTTTTTTCTTTTAACAAATAATTGAAGAAAATCGTATAATTACTAAATCATCTAAATAAAAATTGGATAAATAGAAATACATGAAAATAATTAATAAAGTCCCGATGCAAAATTGTGTCTGATAAATGCTACATGAATCACTTATAGTACATGTGCCCATGTACAAGCATGCATATACTGTATGTGACTTATGTACAAGTATCATTCGCATATTCATGTTAGTACCTAAATGGCATGTAGTATATGCAACTAATGTATAAGCATGAATTCCTCTTCTAAGATACAATTTGGTGATGCAAATTTTTATTGAATCACATCTTATATATGAGATTCTTGTGTTAAATTAACAATCACGCTTTAACACATACAATTAGGCATTGGTTATTTTATAATTAAAAATACCTAATTTGTATGTAGGTAATTTTTTCATTAAAAAATTATAAATACAAGTTTCACCCTCAAATATTTAATATGTGTTATATTTGTTTTGTTCAAAAACAATATATATATATATATATAGATAGATAGATAATAGTAACGTGAGATCACATGTGTCCTTAAAAGTCGCACAAATGTTTTTTTTCCCTAATAAAATATACATAACCAAAGCCTCATTTACTCTCCCACAATTCTTCTATTGTGTTAGAGTTTTCTTCCTTTCACCCTTTTAACAAGTATTATTTGTTACCAAGCTCAGTTTTATTCATTGTGATGGTTTAGATATGGCCAAGCTCCGATTAGGGCTGCAATCAAATCGAATCGAATCGAATCGAATCAAAATTGTATAGTATTGAGTTTGAATTCAAGTTTTAAATTCTAACTAAAATAATATAAATACCTGACCTTGATTTGAATTTGATGAACAATTATGCTCAATTAAATTTAATTAGGCTCGTGAAATGATCAAACTAAACATATAAAATTTGAATTCGGCTTGATAAATTATCCGAATAGTTCGAATTCCAGTTTGATTTGATTATGTTCGAATCATACTCGAATAAACATTTAGTTGAACTCAAGTTATACCCCTAGCTCTGGCTATTATGGAATTATGCGATGATGATTATATAATTCGATGACAAGACCTTAATTAATTTATCTTTAAAATTATTTATATGAATTCATTTGGTATTATAATTATGTTACATGTTATTTATAAGAATTTCATTAAGTATATCATTGTGATATACTTTACAACTTATGAAAAAATGCATTCAATAAATAATTAAATGTAGTTCATTTCATGAGAAATTGTATATATATTACTTGAAAATTAATTACTAATTAAATAAATAGAGTTGATATGCAAAATTTGTATAAGTTTTGATTTTTAGTAAAAGTTGGTCATAAAATATATCTAGGATAGCTATTCAATAATTTATGTCCATTTTTATAACATATGGCTATAAAAAGAAAAACATGTTACTAAATCTAATTATATAACTAGTATCATTTAGTAATACTTTATGATAACAAGAGCAATGTAATGTAAATAAAAAATAATTATTTACAAGAGTTCATATAGTTAAATATAATTTTATGATGAAAAAATTTAATGCTATTTATTATCATAGAAGAAAAAGTTAAGAGAAAGAGAGAGAATACCACCACAACATATACATGTTAAATAAAAGATAGACAAAGAGAGAAAAGAGGATATCAGCTTAATACAAGGTATATTACAATTTACTCCTTACAATATATTTATAATATATATGTTTTTAATTTAAAAATAAAAAATAGTTTTTTTTTTTTTTTGTTCAAATCTGGGTTCGAAGCCCCAAACCACAAGCAATTTTTTTATGATGATGATTCAAAGCAGTACAACCTAATAACATTGTTCTGTTATAGGAATCAGGCAAAAGTGATAAGACGAAGGCTGGCTTTATTAGAGGGTGTCGTCCAATCGCGAATTTCCACGGTCGTCCCTTGAAAGGACATTATGATGTATAAAATTGATAATAATTCTGGCATTTATCGGCATAAATGTGACCTATGTTGTCACTCCGCACTACCTCGACATCAAGGCGACTCATCTGGCGTTCGCCCAACAAATTATAAAGAAAACATGCAACATAAATTATGGGTATGTTAGGCTAATTTGTTTTTTCATCTATATCTGTATAAAAATAATATGCACAAAAATATTTTATTTATATTTATATTTTATTTATATTTGAATTATTTTATCATTTCATGAAAACTGTAAAAAAATTTGATCTGTTATTTTTTTACAAATAATTTAATAGAAAAAATTAAAAAAAAAAGTGATTATATCTATCATAAAAAGCTAGCTAAATAGACTCATAAGCATGACGTACTGGCAGCGATTCTATATACACTCATCCTTCTTGCTTCTAGCCATTGTATGATAGACGTAGGATAGAGAAGATTAGGCTTGTAAGTGAGTCCACGATATCAAATACAAACTCAATTCAAATAGAAAGAATTTGAAACCCAAACTTAGTTGAGCTATAGTTTTGATGATCAAACTCAACTCAAATTGATACTTGATGAGTTCAAGCACGACTTGATTACACTTAGTTATTTTTATTAAAATTAATTAAATAAAAAATAAATTAGAATTAGGAATATAATAAGATTTTTAGTTGACTTTATCATAAAACATAGAATTAATTACACCAACATGATTTATGTCTTGGTCAATTCATAAACATATAAATATGTTAATTTTTTTGATAAATAGGTGGACCGAGTTTCATATAAAAGCATCATTATAATTAATTACTATTAGAGAAAAATGTGTTAGAGTCTTATTCGTCTAAAAAAAATTAATTTAATATAAAATATCACTAAATAAAATTAAATAAATAAAATATTAAAAATTATTTTTTTCAATGATAAAATTGAAAAAAAATATAAATTAATTTTTGTGTTTAATAAAATATTGATATGTGTTATTATAAAATTATTAAATAATACTAACACTTTTGTATAAAAACTAAGTCATCTATTTGTCAAAAGAAAAAAAAAGTCATATGTTTGCAAATTGATCGAAACACAAGTCATATTTTTTAATTAACCCTAAAATATAATAAATATGAACAATTAGATATTTAAAAAAAGGAATGGAAATAAACTTTGGAAAGAGGAAAAATATAAGTTCTACAATTTTCTTTTAAATAAAAAAATATAAAAAGTTTGGACGGATATGTAGCTATCCCAACTGAGTAATTTAAAACTCGAACTTAAACTCGATAACCCCTTAATTGCAGCCAAGTCAAATTTTAGCAATCTCTAAATCGAACTAGCTCTAGAGATAACCGCATCAACCTTTACGAATGCCTAGATTTGAAACTCTGAAAACACTAGCGATCGCCACAAGTTAGACGCAGCCAGATCATCGTGCTAGACTTAATGATCCACGTCCAACGCCATGCATACCTTTCCACCATGCAACACAAATATGGCTCCTTGAATTAGACATCACCACGGGGCGGTTCTGAACCGCGACTCGCCCTGAACCGTCACCGGCGGTTCCTGACCAGGGAATTGCCCCGTCGGTGACGGTTCCGAATCATCCAAGGACTCGCACGGAGCCGGCGGGTCCGAGCGGTTAGCGTGGCTGAACCGGCAGTTCTAACAGAGTCCAAAACCGCCAAATATTTGAATTTAAAAAAAAAAAAAAAAAACCTACTCAGTTATTGAAAGGAGAGTGTGTGTGTGTGTTGGGGGGGGGGGGGGTAGGGTTTTTGTTTTCTTTATTTTTTTTCCAAAAAAAAAAACCGGTTCACGTGAACCGGAACCAGAATCGGCGGTTCCTTGGAACTGTGAACCGGCGGTTCCAGTTCGGGTCCGGAACCGACCCGAACTGTGCCAATGTCTACCTTGAATAAGCAACATCCAACATCTCCATGGTGGGTTAAACCAATTCACTATAAGCAGTTAGGCAATGAGTAGACGTTTGGGTCTCAGTGTCACCTCAATTTCAATGGGCCCTTTTGTCCATAGTATAGATGTCTCCATAGTCTTAATTAGATTGTTTCATGAGAATAATGGGTTCTTTTTAACCATTTCTTTAACTAGGAATCGCTTAACTGGTTTGTGATCCTATTTTTTAAATTTAACCATAATAATGTTTTTAATATCCCTATCCTCAACTGGTTCATTATAAACAGTTAACCGCTTTGTTCGATTTTTAACCATTTAATGTAATACTTTCAACAAACCTTATTTTTTAACCTTATCATAGATTTTTTTTTTTAAATTACTATGTATATTACAAGAGCTTAAAATAAAGGAAAATCAAATTAAGTAAAAGGAAAAAAAAGAAAAAAAGAAAAAAAGCCTTTGGATGTATCATCATCAACAAAAATCAAACTAAATTAATTACCACTTAACTCCCATCAAACATAAAACAATAGCACTTTAATCAAAATTCAAGGAATATTAACATGTAAATTATATGTATATGTAAATCAGATGTATATATATATTTTTTAAAAATAATTATATGTATATGCATATGTAAATTATATATATAATATATTTATAAATATTGAAAACGATTAACTATTAACTATCAGTTTTTTGTGATTACAAACCAAAATGGAAAACCGAAAAAAATGATTTGAGATTGATTTTTTGGTTTCAATGTGGTTTTTCGATTTCATCGGTTTTTTTTCACACCCCTACCTTAAACCCAAGTTTACATTCTGATGCAGCATAGGATGAAGAGACGAAAAATCTTATGCCAACAACATATGTCATCAACATATGTCATCGGCCTTTAGTTCTACACTGCCCATGTTGGAGCGGCGTACTTTACATGTCTTTTGGGTTTCTCAAATTCGTAATTAATAATGTGGTCAATGCCTTTAGAATATCATTTAATATTTCTAAAGAATAATTTTTAGTATCATTTAATAGGATTTTTAATATGATTTAATGTCTTTTAATAGGATGTCAGTTTCATAGGATTTAATGTCTTTTAATAGGATATCAGTTTTAGTTTTTCCTTTTAAATGCTATTTAATATTATTTAATAAGTTTTAGTCCTTTTTCGATTATGGCAACTTTCAAGCTTGCCTATATATATGTAAGCCTTATGGCATATGAGACAAAATATGTTATTTTTGAATGAATTTTCTTTGAGAGTGTTCTCTCTTTATCCCAAAACTCGTAATCTTGTGTAGATTTCGATTTTTGATGCCAAATATCTAGGTATTCTCAGAATCAATAGGTATTTGAAGATCACAAGCCGGGTATTCGTGCGCGAATCAACGTCTTGTGATTGTTTCCCTTTTATTCCGCTGCGTCACATTCGATTTCGCGAACAAAAGAACACAAATAGGGGCAAATCCATTATAAGGGATGTTTTTAATGTTAATTGGCCAATGAGTAGATCTTGCACTTGTAATCATATTCGTAATTCTCTATAAGATCTTTCTTATCCACAACAAAACGAAATTTCTTCATCATCATCATCGAGATAATGAAAGAATGAAAATTTAATTGAGTCTTATAGATGCTTGATGGGTATGCGGAGGTAAAATGAAAAAAGATCCAATAACTCCCAATCCCACAATCCCATTAGTAGAACAGTCTTAACTCATCACTATTGAGATGATTATGAAAAATTAATATAATGACAACTTTAGTGGTAAGATTACGACTAAAAATTGATTACGGATCTTTTAGGATCTTGTTTGAGGAGGGAAAAAAATAGCAACGTCATTAGTGTTTCTAGAAATCAACATTAATCAATATTCTATATAAGAAAGATGCCCATAAGAGCACCTCAATCACATCAGGACTCAGCAGTCACTACACGAGGAGCACAATAGCAATAACAGACTCATGCCCAAATAGGAAGGTTAAAACTATGAATTGGCATATCGGAAATCTATGACAATCAAATCAGCGAGTCAGGTAATTCTGTACAGTTGACTAGATCAACCTACCATGAGCCAGAGCTTTAAACCATTAAATCCATGGTTTTTGTTTTTTATTATTATTTTTTTACATAAAGTGAGTCTCATATATCTAAATAAGAATTTTCTCTTTTAATCGTACTACTAATAAGCATGTTAAAACTTTCTTTTAGTGAAAAAAGGAAAAGGAAAAAAAAAAAAAAAAAACAACAACACGACATTAAGACTTCTTGTTCAACAGGCTAATTTTCTCTTAAAAAATAATGACTGTTTACCTATCTGTATTTTGTTGATCACCTACCACAACAAAAGAAAAGAATATAAAAAGTCCTCTAAATTTTCAACAACCCTCTTAGCAGCACAATGAACATAAGAAAAGAATAACTTTGGTTGCACAAAGTCAGAGCCTATGTTATCTGAAGATATAGATTGCCTTCTACTTACACTACTATGCCTTGTTTGATTGGTCTACCCAAATTTCAATTATTCTCGGAGAGATTGATTGGAAAAAAAAATTTGAAAAAAAAAAAAGGATGGCGATCAACACCGAACGCATCAAATTTTTTATCCTTGCCCTATATTTTTTTCTAGCTTTTCATTTTCACTAAAAACGTCAGTAAGGTGGATTAAGTAGAATCTGATTCCGTGGAAAAAACCAAACAAGACATCTAATTATATAGAGTTCAATTGAATCTTCATTGGACAAGTATATACTCTTCTTCTTTTCTCTGCTGAACTATAATAACAAAGTCTTGACTATTGATACAGGCCATCCATTAAATTAAGGATAATCCACCTATCACTTATCCCTCGTAAAGTCTGAAGGGGATTCCTGCTTCTCTCTAGTACATATTCATATATGGATGCAAGCATTTTGCTTTACCTATACAATGGTGAGAAATGCACCTTTTTTCGTTGCCGCTTAGATCATGACTGTGAAGACACAACATAACTGAGAGCATACCTTCATTCCTAGCCTTAGCAGACTTCATTCTGAGATTGGATCAGCCCTCTTCACCAAATTCCTCCGTGAATCTCTCATGTACTTCAAGATCAGCTTTACTCACGGTGGGCTTCTGTCTTGAAAGAACCTTATCAAAGTCTGATCTTGTGATGGGTGGTGGAAGGATCTGCAAGGTTGTGAAACACCAAAACATTTCAAATCCTTAAAGGCACCAACAACATGAAATACTAAAAACATGATCATATTGGATGTTCTCATCAATAAAATGCTTGTTTAGATACTATACTAAATAGACGATTTCATATAATAATGAGCTAGTCTGACTATCTATTGTAATTCATATACGATGACATTCTGTTTCTTAGACTCCATACCTTTGAAGCAAGGCCCTTAGCATCAAGTTCTTGAATAGTTATCTGAACCGATCCAGCTTCTTCGCACCCACATGGCACCCACATACCATTATCATCCTTCTTAAAAAAGGTGGCATCTTGCGTCTTACGAACTGGTTCAAACAGCACATCTTTAACCTATAAGATAAAATGGTGTCTGTCACTTTGCGAATAGATTCATGCGAGCCTTTTCTGTCAAAGAAGCTTTCCACACTTACACACACAGAAATATCGGAACCAGAGAACCCTTCAGTTCCGCGTTGCCAGATACTCAAAATCCCTCTCAGTTAGGCTGTGAGGAGTGTCACCTAGGTGCACCTAAATCAAAAGAATATCATCAATACTCAAGCCATAAATCCACTACATGAGATAGATTGCCATTAGCAATTTAATTAATCTTGAAATGATTTCAGGAAATTCAATATGGCAATACCTTAAACATGTGTTGTCTAGCCTTCAAATCTGGGAGAGGAATATAAATCCTTTTGTCAAAACGTCGACGGATGGCCTGAAGGGCAATTTTCATCAGCATCAAAACAAATTTATATCCTCATGCTCTTTTCAGTAATGGTGCATCATATTACAGAAATAATATTACCTGATCCAAAGCATAAGGTGTATTTGTGGCAGCAAGTATAAGAACTTTTTGATCATCGTTACCCATGCCCTGAAACAACTAGTAACGATCAATTCCCACAAAATCATAAATTAGGAAGAAGAAACACATAGCTCCATTTTCATACCTTTCCATCATATTATATCGCAATATAGATAGCAATCAATTAGATACATAGTATGTGACTAATTAATACTGCCTAAAAAAAAATTACATATATAGCTTTTCTATAATTAGAAAAGAATACAATAGCATTGTTCAAAGTATATTTCGCATGAAAAATACAGTTCTAGATAAAAATGAGTCCAATATTATTGACGATTGCACAATTGCCAATGAGGTGGCTCTTCAAGTCAAACCTCGCATCAATGACTGATGCACTGATTAGTGTGAAGATAGTGGAAAGATTAACAAACACTTGATTTATCATAAAAGATCCTCATATCATATCAAACAGATATGATCAAAGTGCATCTCTTGCTTTTCTGCAAGGTAACCCAAGGGATCAGAGTTTCTCTTTTCTTGGTTAATGTAAAATCATCCATTACTCCAACTTTAGTTTCACAACCTTGTCCTGTCCACATGCATGTAGGCATATTCATTTTCATAAGATGCCCCACTTCCAGGTCAATTTTCACCCCAGGTTCAGTATATTCGCCGAAGGATGCATACGCAACTAATTGACAAATTTTTTGTAATTAATACAGTGAACTTTTCTATGTGTTAAAGTAGCTACTCCACAGAACTTTTATCAATTGCCTAGTTGCATATCAACATGGAATGACTAGTACTCTGTAAATAGGAAAGTTTAATGATAAATGAAGTATAGGTAAGCAACAAGTGATCCTCTACAGAGTGATAAATAAATCCTCATGAAGTGGAGTAGCAATGCATAGACAAATCTGTTAGTTAGTGGCATGTGCATATATCAGAGGAAAGTAAAATGAATTCAGGTTAAGTTTACCTTTGTACTTGTTATGAGTATTTCAATTTGATTTCATGCCACCAAATCAATAATTTCACTTAGATTAAGTATTTGATGACATCTCATTTTATAATATAAAAAAGATCATGAAATAAAAGTTTCACTTCCAAACTAAACATAAATATGGAACTCTTGAGACATCTGTAAGTAAACAACACTAAAGACACTTATTTTCTTCATTGCACAAGTTAAAGACAATCAAAACTTCCAGATAAACAACAATTATAAACCTGAAAAGAAGCCACTAATATTCTTTGAAATAAGATCCTGTAAACTACTGACACCAATGCAAATACTGAAAGAAAAGCTCATTATCCAGCACAAGCTTGTGCTTCCAGCCAAAATTGAACACTTCATTTTGTTGTCTTGACTAGGCTAGCTTATAAAAAAGTATAAACCATAACCCTATTCCTTGTTCAATGCTACGTTGCAGAACATAACACAAGGATTGAAGATTCTTGTAAAGCTTATGCATTTTTACAATCTATCATTAAGAAATTTGCAATATTTACTTAAAGCCTTAACATAAGGTTCGACACAAAAAGAAAAACTACCCAAAGAACAAAAAAAAAAAAAAAAGAAGTAGAAAAATAATTAAATGTTACAGGTCCCTGTGAGAATTCATAATTGAAAAGTCTGGATAACATGCGAATGAAGAAAAGCTATTTCACTGACTTCAATATTCTCCTAAAATTCATATAAGGAATTATAGGCACTAGCAGCCTTCTGGTACACCTAAACTTCACACAGCCATATTATCGTTTCCCACATAGAAACTCCAACAGACAATGTGGCTAGTATAAGGTCATGAATCCTGCCAAATTAGCAAAAGTCCAATTTGGCACATAAGCTTCTAACTTTGCCACCTCACAATGTTAGCATCTTTGCAGCCTATATGCTGAACTACTGATGTTAGTTCTTTGGATGGAAGTTCACCCCAGTGCAATCTCAGTCAGCTTACATAAGAAAGAAACAAATGGATAGTCTTGATAAGTTCATCAATCACGTAGAACAAATTACAAGTGTTGGGACAAAATGCATTTCACCAAGGTCACAAAGCACCAATTGCACATTTCATGTTATAGTTATATTTCTAGTTGTATACATTCCTTGCATATATGTCAAATGCATAAGCAGCCACCTACAAACCATTATAGTTGGGAAAAAAGACCCGAGGGCACTTGTTAGATTCACTTAATAAGCAAACATGCAGGCTCTAGAGCACCACTTGCACGTTTCATGAAAAGAGTTTGTGTAAGGGTAAAAAGGTTCACTTCAGTCTCTTAACAACTACCACAGAGTATCCTCGTTACCATAATCCTATATATATATAGCTACTATTTTTATAATATAATATTAACTAAACCCACACACAACCAGATGATTCTTCAGATTGATTCAAAATAACCATACTATGATTTACTTTAGTTCAAAGCCCAAGAGCTTTATTCAAAGTGCAGATAACAGTGAAAGGATCAAGCAATATCAGCGTTGACAATTAAGTTTGATGAAGACATGTAACTTCACCAAACAAATAGGAGATACCTGCATTTGAACGAGAAGTTCAGTTTTGATCCTCCTGGAAGCTTCACTTTCATTTCCTTCACCCCTTTGCCCACATAGGGAATCTATTTCATCAATAAAAATAATGGAAGGAGCATTATCACGAGCCATTTGAAAAAGATTTGAGACCAGCTTCTCACTTTCACCCATCCATTTTGAGACCAAATCCGAGGATGATACACTGGCAACAGTAGGATCTGGTACACGTCATTTTTTGATTTCAAGCCAATTTATACAGGGTTTGCACAATAAAATATAAAATAAGAAGCAACATCCAAACAAGTAAGGAAGCCAATGACAACCTAGCAGGTCACTGAAGATAAGATCTAAAATGGCATTAGACACAAATTCAGGGAAACCTAGTTTCTGTTCATTTTCTGAATGCCCAGCATTTCATTGCACTATCACATAAACCCCTCCACAAGGGCCCTATGTTCCACATGTCAAAACTTTCAATTCAATACAGACTAGCATTTGCATGTCAGAAGCATAGTATTGATGTAGTATGACCAATCAACACAACTCCACTGGAATGAACAGTAAATAATTTGTTTCTAATATCTAGACACTTAAGCATGGAGATAAAGGAGTTCTAGATCAACATTCCAACATTCTTCCTCACATGTGGATACAGATATTCAATGGCCATGACAGAGAATTAATCAGAAGAAGAGTCAGATGATGATGTTGGAATCTGAACACATTCGTTCTATTTCGATGCCATAACCTGCCAATTCAAATTCCTATATTGTAGATAGAAAATAGTTTTCTATTCAAATTCCAAATTTTTAAAAGGCCTGTAATTGCAAAAAACTGATGCTATTTCAGAGGTATTGATTCTCTTCAAGCTATGACCATTATCTTGTAAATACAAGAATGATGAGAATATCATTTCATCATGGCTGAGACACAACCTAAGATATTTTAAGCACATCTTATTGTTTCCATCAGGAATCTTCAGACACATTTCAGTCTTAATCTCTATGATGTCATCTTAATACATATGACTCCACAACCATGAAAAATACTAGCGCTAATAAAGTGTGCTCATCCATTATAGGTGATCAATGGATAGAGGCAGCAAACGTCTCATCCAAATCCATTAGCAGATTATATGAAAACAGATACCTAAAGAAGGTTGAGTCTGCTTCTGTTGCCACAGCCTTGGCTAAGTAGGACTTTCCAGTTCCAGGTGGACCATATAAAAGAAAGGCCCGCCATGGTTTCCTCTTCCCTATCAAGGATAAATGAGGTACAGCAAATTATGCACTACATAAATCATAAGAATGACAATAAAGCAACTTCACCCCTCTTCTGATTAGTATTACAGTACTTGATTAATTATCCAAAGATGTTCCAATACTAGTTTCAATGCAATCTCAGTCCATATGCCTCTCTTAGATTGCTGAGTAGGCATAGACTGAACTTTCAGATTACCTGGTTCATAACCAAACAATATTTTTTTCACAATCACTTTGATCTCAACAAAAATAATTACACACCAGGCATCAAGCAAGTGAAAGTTTAAATGGAAAGAGAAGCATCAGAATATGCAAAATTGTGGATATAGGTATGGTTTAAACTTATGATTTCACACCCCTCACTAGTCAGTTGATGCATAGACTAAAACACAAATTGTGGAAATTAATTACGTGGCATAAAAATGATATTGCAGGAAATTGAAGGGATACATTTTGTCCCAATACTGTGCACAAATTTGAATGGAACCACAAATTTCTTGTCAAATGGAAACAAAGTAGATTGTCTTAAAGTCTGATTCCCGTATTGTCATGGATCTAAATTAATTTGTAAGCTCACGTATGAGAGAAGTGTAATGGTGTGAATAATAAAGCCATAAAGATTTGCAAATTTAAACTTTTAAAGGAGTTCAGTGTGGCCATAGAAGGGTGAGCTCAAAAGTCAGCCTAAGGCAGAAATTCTGAATGAGATTTTGAATGCTTGTTGTTGCAAAATAGTGAAAATTTGCACATTTCAAAATAAACCAGCAAATGGAAGACACCATCGGGGAGCATCAGGCATATTAATTAAAGCACTTTATTAAAAATCTTAGATGTCCGTCACATGCAGCTTTGCACAATCCCTTTTTTATGTCTTTTGTCCTCCCTTGAAAATATCATTGAGAAACTATGGTGAAGACGGGTTCGTCCAAACACCTTCACAAACAGAACAATGAAAGATCTCATTCGATAACATTGGATCATGATGTAATGACATTACTCAACATAACCAGACAAAGCAAGTTGAATAGTACTGCAGAACCAATTAACCAAACATATGACTTGCAACATGGCCCAATAAACTGCAGTTTCCTCATCAAGATAAACCGATAACATGATCCAGCAGACTGATAACTATATAACTGCATGCGTGTGAACACAAAGAAGAAAAACTATAATGCTCCGATTTTTACCAGTGAAAAACTGAGGGAACTTTACAGGCAAAATAACAGCTTCCTGCAATGCCTGTTGGCACTCTCAAGACCTGCCACATCACTCCATTTCACATTAGGCTTCTCTCTAACAATTGCCGAATCCAAACCTGCCCTAAGTTTTGCTAACTCTGCATCCTCCCCTTTACCTCCTTCCCCACTCTTTGGCTTTTCCTTCGGACCAACATTCATTCCCGCATTCTTATTTGCGGAAGGAACGTTTCCCCCATTATCAAGAATGCCACGGATCTCCTCTGCCCTCCTTAAATATTCACTAAATCTCCGCATGATTGGTTCCCTAATTTTTGGATTCTTCTCATACTTCAAGTGTGTCTTGAAGTACTCTAATGCACTCATATAAAGTTGAAATGCCTTTGCATAGTTTCCCTCACTGTCTTCGCGCACTGCCTGCTTGCAAACTCAATTCCGTGCTCCTTGAAATCACAATACATATTCTAGCAACCAATTAATTTACCCCTTATAACTCAAATAGCAATCAGACGAAATTGGCACTTCTTCTCCAATTGCTAATTAATGCATAAATTCAACTATATATCAACTAAACCGCAAAATACACACTATCTATCACCACTGAATTTGATTCCAATCATGTAGTCATTCATTCAATTTCGTCCAAGCTACCCTTAAACAGCTACTACACTGTTCTTTAAGCACAATCAATCATCAACAAGATGACAATAAAACCTATGTATTAACTTCCAAAATGCCTAAACATATGTAAGCAGCTCAAAACACAAGACATTTAAAGTTGCTTGAACCGAAATTAACTACTTTCAACTTGATCAATACATACCCATTAATCAAAACACAACATTTCAAAACCCACAACCACAAAATATGAGGCAAATGAAAATTCGATAACAACCAGTTTAGTAATACATCAAGATTTCATAAACAAACCAGAAAGGTTTTCGAAAATTGACGATCATGAAGTGGTCATATACATAAGGAGAGGAGTGGGTATGGTAATGGGAATTTGGTAAAATAAGCAAATAGCCAATGAAAATGTAAGTTACGTCATCGTCCTAAGACAACATGTGGCTTTGGAAAAATGAGAAAATGTCCCTAGTCAGAATGATCTGGGAAATAAGGTCACCGAGCATCATTAACATAGAAAGGCCAAAAAATAATAATAATAAATTAGTGGCGGGTAAACACACCGCCCTGGGACTATGTTATATGTGTTTAAATAATAAATATTAAGTATTTTTTTTTAAAAAAAAAAAATTATGATCAAGTATATGTTAACAGGATAAGGAAAAAAATAATATTTCAATAAACAATTGAAAAAAATCATGTATGGAAAATAATTAAAAACAATAAGTTAAATTCATTTTTTTAAGAGATGGATTTGAATTGTTGAATCTTGTTTCTTATTTGTCCATTGTTGTTTGTTTGTCCTCCTTTTTGAAATAACACCTATCCTCAAGTTGAAAACATAAGTAAATATAATGAAAAACATTAAAATCTTCCCAATATAGTGTTCAGGAAGCATTCTAATTAATTATGCTGAAATAGTTTTTAATCAGGTTTAAGTGATCATATAATTTACGGTTGAATATCAATATGCTTCATACTTCAATTATCATACAATAGAATTTTTACTTACAATATGATGTTTTGGTAACCAAATATACACCAAACATCATGCAATATCCAATCCCACATGCATATTAGTTTGATATATTATTACAAGTGCAACTATACTACAAGTACATACAATGATAAGGTTAAAGTTACTCATTGTTATCATCACTAAGTTGTTGTAATATGCTATTAGAAATCCAAGAATTGATCTATTTTTTCTATAAAATGAGATAACGGATATTCATTACTATACTATTTTTCATGTAATGATTTTGATTGTATCTTTTAGTTTGTCTTCCTTAAGGTAGTTTATACTTACTACTTATTATTTATTTTTATTTTGTTTGTCTTGATCTTAATTGATATCTATATTTCTATCCAAGGTGTTTTCCTTGTCCTTTAATTAAGTCCTATATCCTTTGATAGTAGATTTTTATTTATTATTTCTTTGTTTGTCAACCTTGTCTGTCTATGTACATTGGGATTTCTATTATTTATAGGTTTATTCTATCATTTAATTACTATTTTATTTTCTAACATATTGGAAGGTTTATAGAGTTTAGATATATATATTTATCAAATGTTTATTATACTTAAATTTTATTTTTTTAAGACCATATTGATGGGAATCAAGGAGCATCAACATGAGAACTTAAAGCTTTTTAAAGAAAGTTGGAGCTTCAAGAATCACATGGCAATAGAGATCAAAGTAATTCAATTAAATCAAGTCATAGAGGATCAAAGTACTAAGGTATGAAGTCCAACACAACTAATGAATTTATGAATTTACTAGAAACAAGATTTGAAGAATAAAAGCTGCTAACTTATAATCACAGGATGCCAGCGTTCAGCACAAACCCTGTCTTCGCCTCCAACACCGATGCAAAAGTTTACGTCACTGGCTTTGCACTTAGGTCACCGCATAGGGTTGGCTTACAAATTACCAGTAGCAAAATTATAAAGCTATTGCGAAAGCCGCCCGTGTTTGTTTTGAAGGCCACCGGCCTTAGCCATGTAGGCTGCCGACGTAGAGCTAACTTATACTACTGCGAAGTGTCTTTTAATATTTCTTTTTATTTTCTTTGTCTATTTGTTTTCCAAGGTTGTTTTAAAGCCTATATGAGCCCTACGTATGGATGCTAGATTATTATTCAATTTTATGAGCATTTCTCATGAATGAGATTTCTCCTATGTGAGAGTTTTTATTAGTTCTTGTATAAGAACTACATACAATTGATAGCTTTGGTTATAATTAACAGGTGTAATTAGGTCAAGCTTCGTTGTGTAATAACTGTGGTTCCAATTGATAAGTGTGGTTGGGTCAAATTTTGAATTTTATAGCATTGGTTATAATCGATGGGTTTGATTAGGTCATGTTCCTATCATGTTACTTGTTTTAAGATAGTCTAAGTCAAATTGCATTGTCCATCGTTGGGTCTTGGGTTTCATATACCTAGGGTTCTTGTTTTGCATCAAAATGCTTTTACTGTGACAAGTAGGCATTTCAAGAGAGAATGCAGATTGTACAAGAGAGAGCAGGGTAAAGGTAAGGGTATTGAAAAAGATGAAGACACAACTACTGCAGCAGCAGGTGGTGAGATAGTCGTTATCTTGGAGAAGGATTGTATTAGTTTTACTGGTCATGATAGTGACTAGGTTATAGATTTTGGTGTCTCCTTTCATGTGACAGCACATGTTGAATTTTTCTCATCCTATGGCAAACAATGAAACATCTAAAATTGTGGGCATTAGAAATGTTATTTTAGAGACTAACATTGATTGCAAGCTCATTCTCGGAGATATCAGACATGTTTCAGATTTCCGCTTGAACCTTATATTTGCAAGGAAACTTGATGATGAAGGTTATCACAGTCAATTTGGTGAAGGTAAATGGAAGCTCACCAACGGTTCTCTCATTGTGGAAAAGGGACGAAAGAGTAATACCCTTTACTTAATGTTAGCAAAACTAAGTAAATGATATGTGAATTTGACTTATGACACTTCTATGGAGTTGTGGCATAAGCGGCTTAGTCACATGTGTGAGAAAAGGCTCCAAATACTTGTCAAGAAACAACTTCTATCTGATGTAAAAAATATTCCTCTAAAAACTTGCACTGATTATCTTACTAGTACACAACACAGGGTTGCTTTTCACAGAAATTCACCTGCTAAGAAATCTTATATACTAGATTTGGTTTACATAGATGTGTGTTATATGAAGACAGGACAGTCGGTGGTGCTCTTTATTTTGTTACATTCATTGATGATCACCCTAGGAAATTTGTGGACTTTTGCTTTGAAGTCTAAGATCAAGTGCTGGATATGTTTAAGCAATTCCATAGTAGAGTGGAAAGAGAAATAAAGACAACTGATATGTGTCCAAGCAGATAATGATGGTGAATATAGAGGATCGTTTGAAGAATATTGTAGAGATCACGGGATTAAACTGGAGAAAACAATTCCAAAAACCCATAGCAAAGTGGCGTTGCAGAGAGAATGACTATCATAGCGAAAGTAAAGTGTATGTTATCTCATGCTAAGTTGCTAAATCTTTTTGTGGTGAATCTATGAGGACAACGTTGACTTGATAAATCTATCTCCCTTTTATGCTCTAGATAGAGATATCCAGAGAGAGTCTGGACAGGTAAAGAAATTTCTTATGATCACTTACGTGTGTTTGGTTTAGGGCATTTTTGCATATTCCCAAGGATGAAAGAGCGAAGCTTGATGCAAATTCAAAGCAGTGCATTTTTCTAGGTTATGCACATGATGAGTATGGATACAGATTGTGGGATCCAATAGAGAAGAAGATTGTCAAGAGTAGAGATGTAATCTTTCTTGAAGACAAAACAATTAAAGGTATTAAGAAGCCTGAAAAATCTAATCCTCATATGAGATCCTACAAATGTATATTGAATGCCTTCACTTAAAGAGTCTAATGATGGGAGAGATGTAGGAGATTCAAATGAAGAGCCTCAAGAGCCTCATTAGCATATTGAGTTGAGAAGATCTTCAAAAGATAGAAGACCATCAATGAGATACAGTCTAAATGAGGATGTCATGTTAACAGATAGGAGAGCCAGGATGTTACCAAAGGCTATGATACATGAGTAGAAAAGAGAATGGGTTAAAGCTATGCAAGATGAGATGAAATCCTTGTGTGGGAACAAGATTTATGATTTAGTGGAACTGGCAAAGGGTAAGAGACCTTTGAAGAATAAATGGGTATACATATTGAAGATTGATGAGAATAGCTCATAACTAAGGTACAAGGCAAGATTGGTTGTGAAGGGTTTAATAAGAAGAAAAGGGTTGATTTTGATGAGATTTTCTCACCAATGGTGAAGATGTCTTCCATTCGGGTTGTATTAAGTATTGCAAACAGTTTGAACCTGGAGATTGAGCAGATGGATGTGAAGATAATATTCCTTCATGGTGACTTGAAGGAAGAAATTTACATGAAGCATTCTGAAGAGTACAAGGTTAAGGGGAAGGAGCATCTTGTCCTCAAATTGAAGAAGAGCTTGTATCGGTTGAAACAGGCTCTAAAGCAGTGGTATAAGAAGTTTGACCCCTTCATGATTTATTAGGGTTATACCAAAACTGCATCAGACCATTGTGTTTTCATTAAGAAGTTTGCTAGTGGTGACTTTCTTATACTCCTACTATATGTAGATGATATGCTAATTGTTGGCCATGATGCCAAACGGATTTAAGATCCGAAGATTGCACTGAATAAGTCTTTTGCAATGAAAGACGTAGGACCCGCACACCAACTTCTCGATATGAGAATCATTCATGATAAGAAGAGCCAGAAATTGTGGTTATCACAAAAAAAATACCTAGAAAAGGTGCTAGAGAGATTCAACATGAGTAACACAAAACCTGTTTGTTCTTCACTTGTAGGTCACTTCAAGCTTAGTTCTCAATAGTGTCCTAAAAGTGAGGTAGATAAAGAAGAAATGAAGAAAATTCTGTATGCTTTAGCTGTCGGTTATGATGTACACTAGATCGGATATTGTTCATACTGTTGGTATGGTTAGTGCTATCTCTCGAATCCAAGTAAAGAGCATTTGATCACTATTAAATGGATTCTCAGGTATCTTAGGGGTACTTTTAGGTTAAGTTTGCAGTTTGGTGGCAACAAAACTATATTAGAAGGGTTTTCAAATGCTGATATGGCTGGAGATCTTAATTTGAGGAAGTCCCCTTTAGGTTATTTGATTACTTATGCATAGAGAGCACTGTCTTGGTAATCTAAGTTGCAAAAACTTGTTACACTATCCACCATTAAGCAAAATATATAGCTGTAACTAAAGCCTGTAATGAGGTCTGTGGATGAAGATGCTTTTTGAATAACTGGGTCAAGAGCAAGAAGGCTTGTGGATGTTTTGTGATAGCTAGAGTGCTATACATCTTAGTAAGAATCCAACATTCTATTCCAGATCCAAACACATTGATGATAGGTATCATTAGATTCGAGATGTATTGGAATAAAAGCTTTTGAAGCTTGAGATGATCTATACTGATGATAATACTTCAGATATGGTGACCAAAGCCCTACCCAAAGACAAGCTTGTTTGTTGCAGATAGACAACAAGTGTGATGGAAACCCTCATATGAGTTGGAGGGGAGTTTGTTAGGTTATAGATTCAACCCATATGAGTTTATAATTAAGAAAATCCTAGGTATATTATATGTACTTAGAAAAAGACTTGAAAAATAAGAAGATTTTTTACATCAAATGAGACTTGGATACTGTACACTAGCTACATAGGAACAAAGGCCGCTGGCCTTGAATGAGCAAAACCAGCATAGGAATTTGAGAATTTTTTGCCGAGAGCAAGGTACAAGCAACGCCAGCTCCAAAGCCACGGACTTACCCATTTACACCGTTGGCATTGGGGTCTATGCCTCTGATGTAGAGCTGGCCTACATTTTGCTGAAATTAACAGCGTTTTCAACACCGCCCAAGCTGCCATCCTTCATTTTTTATTGAGCCAGCCTATGTTTGATGCATGTTTTTCTCTTTGTCTTTTGGTCTAAATACTCCTTATTTGTTTTATTGTTTGTGTGGAGGCTATTCTAAATCCTTAAGAGGAAGTGTAGAGAGAGATAGGCCTGTTGTTGTTGAAATCCACCATTTGTGGTAAAGATACGCATGATCCACTAGTTTTATCTAGTGAGAAAAAACTGTGTATTCCATTATTGTTAATGGTGGAAGATTATTTGTGCGGCAATCCGTGGTTTTTCCCCAAATTGGGGTTTTCCACGTAAATCCTGGTGTTGTTAATTTTTATTATGCAATTTTGTTTATTTGTTGTAACCATACGAACAAGAGGAAAAATCATTGTAATTGCTTCTAGGTCATTGGGGGATTTTTTCCTAACACTTAAAAATACTTTATGCAACAAAATCATAAGATTTGTAACATGAATAACATAATTATTAGTTGTAGTATACTACAAATAAAAATAGTTGTTCACAAGAAATTAGGTAGTTAAATATAATTATATAATAAATGAATTTAATTCTATTAGTTAATGAGAAAGAAAGAAGTTAAAAAAAAGAATAGGGGAGAGAAAAAGGATAATGTAATAAATGAGTGTTGAAAAATGGAAAAGAGAGTATAATAAATACTATTAGAAAAAAAAAAAGCATACGAATGGGATTTGAACCCATCAACCTGATGGACAAAAAAACTAAACATTTAACCACTACATTATCTTTAGTTTTGCATTATTATTCATTTTTATAATGTACATGTAACATATATATTTTTCTTATTTAAAAAAATTCAAAAAATTAACTTTTTTCTAGTCTAGAGGGTCGAGGCCCATATTAACCCCCCAGATTTGCCCTTAGCTAATTAAGTACTTGTTAGTTTTTTTTTTTTTTTTTAATGATGTTTCATGCAGGAATTAATTAAATGGAAACAAGCGCATCTAAGATCATGGTGTTTAGCAAAATTGATGTGCATTGCAATACTAGTAGACAAACTTTCGATTCGTATGGCATTTCTAAAGTTTAAACTTTAGGTGAAATTAAAAATACAACGTTCAAGTAGTAAAAAAGTGACATTATCCCATTACTCTTTTAAGTGATTGGTGTTGTCTGATGTAGAGTTTTGGTAGCCTTTACCATGATAGGATTTATTAGTCATTTTGCTAGTTTCCAGTTCTTTTTATTGACATTTTACACTATTGGTCTCCCAAAGGAGTAGCTCAGGGGCCTCTAGTTAATTGGGTAGGGGAAGAGCTATCCATACTTTTGAATTCTCTAAGGAAGTTGACTTTGTTATATTATTAATGGAAGATTGACCACAAGGCAACTCTTGGGATCATTTACCTAACAAGAGACCTTTGGGATCAAATTAAAGTGAGCTTATGTGGTCTTATGCTTGGGAACATAAGTGGTCATAGATTGGCACGGAGGGATAACCTTATAAAGCAGCTGAAAGTCATTGAAGTTATCTAGTTGTGTGTGTGTGTAAAAGGTTAATTAGTAGAAACTGGTGTGACATAGGAGGACCACTATGACTGAAAACGTGAATGCTCTAGAAAATACTCAAAAGGAGGGATGAATTGAGTATTTACCATAAAAAGCTCAAACAACTAATTTTAAATGCGGTAGATCAAATTTAACTCTAATGGCAGCGGATATACAACAACAGGTTACAATATGAAATTTAAAAGAGATAGGGATAGAAGAATTTAGTCTAGATTTTAACGTGAAGTTCGATCCACTTTTTACTCTCACAATCTATCAATGCCTCCAATCAATGACTTCACTACCACGTTATTAATCACTACAAATAATTACGCTCAAGCTAAGCAATACACAGCTACTACAACATTTTAGGAAATAAAGTATTTCATTTCTCTCTCTAGATGTTCTCTGATAAATAGCAAATATAAGAACATAGCACTATAATATTTTTCTCTGTTTTTTGAGATATACAAGTTAATGAACAAGAGAATAAGAAAATTAATAATTTGTTTGTTCACAAGTAAAAGCTCCTTTCACATTTCTCTTCTGATAGATCTCCCAAGGATAGAATATATATAGCCTTCAAAAATTCAAATGTCTATTAGAGATAATATTTTTAAGTCACCAAGTATTAAATACACTTCAACGGCTCTTTTTGCCACATCGGCTCAGTATTTAAACTGTCGTGCCCTAAAGACTCATCGTGCCTCAAAGTTTCGTATCTCATTTTTGCCCTTGACAAGTCTTTGCTCATGTAGACTCCATCGAGTCTTGAATTCAAACTTAACGTGCCTAATGTGTCATGCTCAAATTTACCCTCATCAATACGCGTTTCTCTGATTTTGTTAAGTCTTAGACTTTGAACTCATCGTGTCCTGAACAATGACTCATCGAGCCTCACGAACCTTCAACTAAGGCTGTGCATTTTTTGAACTTTTCAAGTCTTAGTATTGAACTTACTGTACCCTAACTATTGAACCTATCGAGCCTTGATGAACCCCTTGACCACTAACTTTGCATTTTTGAACTTGATGAGCTTTGACCTTGAGTTTGTTACACCTTGATGAATGAAGCTGTCTAGCTCTCGACTTATACTGTTCATCACCGATGTTGTTCTTGCTAAAACCTGCAAAAAACTCCACATAAATGCACAATATGCACATATATATTCTAGCATATCATTTGATTAATCAAGTATAGTTTACTATAATTGAATAGTTAATTGTGTATTATATTGTCTCATCAAAATCTACATTAAACATACAAGTTCAATAATAACATGCTTTTATCCTTTTTCTAGCAATACTAAAACATCTTTATGTGGGGGCAAAAACTTGTATACTAGGAAGTGATACATCAAAATATATATTACTTGTGCAATTTGGAAGAAGCAAGATGCATATATATCATGTTCAAGTGCATTTTGGCCAGGATTTGTAGGTGAAGCTACAACAACACTTGAAGTGGTCTAAAACAATCAACTTAGTGATTGATTTTTTTTTTCCTTTTAAGCTGTTGTTGCTACTTTTTCTTTATATGGAAGGAAAGAAATGATATTAGTTAGATTCTAAGGCCACAATTAGTGTCAAAGAGCATATGCCCCAAGATTCAAGAAGCTTTATAGTAGATGAAAAACTATAAACCAAGCAAAAGAGGAAAATTAAGAGCGAAAAATAGGAATAGTTTAAAAATAGGCAATGCCTATAATGAATACAATTTAAAATAAGTAATGACCATTTGAATTTTAAAAGTATTGGTTTCAAAAACAGAGCCCTTTTATTTTTCCTTATGTGCAGTGCAAATCCAATGATTTGTACTATATTCAAACTTTTGACTCAAACTCATGTGTGCAAGCCCATTCTTTTTCCCTTACTTTTTACAATCCCATATAATTAAATTTATTAATAAGTTGAGAAAATGTTTTGTTTTTTAGCAATGTACGACAAAAGTCCTTCTGAAATATACTACTAACACATACAACACTTGGAACATCGATAAATTCACTCTTTTTTATTTGTACTTGGGTGCAGCACTCAATATTCATTTACTTATATTTCTTTGCTTTTTGTATTTGTATTGAGTAGTCCTATTGAGTCTTTTTGTTGTGTTCTTGTGTAGGTCTTTTGAAATCCATCCCCCTTACCCCACCCCCCACCCCCCCCCCCCCCCCCCCCCCCCCCCCACCACCCCCAAGCGTAAATTTCTTACACTAATGAAAATTTTTTGACATTACCTTAAAAATATTTTGAACTTTTCACATTTCTTTTCTTTAGTGCACTATCTACTTACTCTAAGGAGAAATGTGGTGGCATCTGTCACGCCCCCCCGAGGGTATTCTAATAATAATAATCAAGAATACTTGATTATCATTATTAGGTTACCTTCTAGAGTGACATGATTTTCAAAAACAGGATCTTTTAGTTGCTTGGAGGGAATAAACAAACATATATAAGATGTAAATTAGTAAACAACTATTACAAACTTCTATATTACAGATCATAAGCTTCAGAATTCCTTACCACTTTAACTGATGCTTCCAATGCACATTACATGCACCCTAAGACTATTACAGATATAGATATTCTAATTCTATACTAAACTTTAGACTTCTGGCTTCTAGTCTCTTACCGGGACCATGCTCCTGCTAGTAATGAGCCACGGTCGCAGAGTGAACCTGAAAGGACTGTGGGAGTGTGAGCTAAAACACGAGCTCAGTGAGTAATCAGAATTTATTACACATAACACAAAGTTATTTAACAATCATATGAAATGCAGCAATCACACAAATGAACATTACAAGTTTGGATAATCCGGAATCCAAACAGGATGAAGATTTACGCCCTCCCATCGGGGTTGAAGGATCACAATCTATGGTCCACCTACCCAGGAGATACTTTAAGCTTTCAGGAAATAACAATCTCAATTTAGTTATCTCTTTATACTTATCATGTTCATTATTTATTTCCTGTTTAGCTTTAGAAACTCCATTAAGTGTTAGTTATTCTCAAGTAATACCATAAGCGGCGTCCTTCATTTACCATGTAGTTCCTATGGTATTAACAGAACAAAAGTAATCTTGCAATTAACTACTAGCTCTCTGGCCTAGATAATTCAAGCATTACCAGAGATCCGAGAATCTAACACGTAGTAGGCTACCACTTACTCAATGCTTTTTATGCATAGTATGTTATGCATGATTATTTTTCCATTATGGTACCAGTAGTCATTAGTCATTTAGGGGTGATCAACCAAAACAGACAATTCATTATAAACCACAACTTTATTTAGATACAGGCAATTGTGTTATCACTTGATTTAGAGTGACATGGCAATCAATGGAATACAATCCACAACTTTCATATTTTAAACAGATCATCAATTTTCATTATCTTTTTATTGAAAGTTCACTACTAGTACAAGCACAACCAATGTAATAAACTGAATCACTCACCTGCCCATCCTAGTTAATCGTAGTAATCTTCAGGTAGGTCCTCCCCAATACCCGAGTCACCTATTGAGATAGACAACATAAAGATTAAAATTCCTAGACTATATAATTTAGTTTCTATGAATACTTAAACGTCCTAATGGTAGGTTGGGTATTTGTTTTATTTTTAACTACTTCTTTTTGAGATAGCTCTAAGTTTAAATCCTGATACTCACAGTTTTATTGTATTGGTTCTGTCTGGATATGTGATTGGATCAAATGGGGTATTTGAAAAGTTAATAACTTCATTGATTCATTTTTATTGCCTAAATATATAAATTTTCTTTTAAATTACCCACTAAATTTTTCTTATAGACTATAGATACTTCTATACTCACAAATTTGGAGTATTTAGATTTCCATTGTTATCTGTTTTCATATAGCTATTCTAGTATATACTTAATATTTACTAACTCATAATTTATACATATATATATCTTGTTATGAAAACATTTTTACTAATAAAAGAATTTATTAACTTAATAATAACTATTTTGAATTTATTTTCCCTTTTTCAAAAAAACGTAAAAACATTAATAATTAACATCAATAATAGTATTAAAATAATTATACTATCTAATACTAAAAACAACAATAATAACAATAAATAATAATAATAATAATAATAATACATAATAATAACAATAGTAATAATAATATTAATAAATATAATAATAATTCAATTTCCGAAAATAAATTGGAGGGAGTAATTATATTTCATTACATTAAGAATTATACTAATGATCTTATGTTAAAGTAATTTTGGTCTTACCTTCATATTATTTTTAATAATATTTTCGAAAATTTAACAAAAATTCTTTTAATAATAAAAAGATTATTAATAATTATAATTAAAAATTTATTAACCGAAAATTATTTACTTAAGTAATTTATATTTCAAAAACTCCTTTTTGGATTAATAATAATAGATTAAGTATTAAAACATTCTACATTTATAAAGTTAAAAATAATTTTGTTTTTGAATTTAAATAAATAAATAAATAAAATTCGGATTTACTATTATATATTATTATTACTATTCCAGAAAATGAATAAATGCAGGAAAAATATTAAAATTTCCAGAATTATTATATTAATATTTATTATATATATATATATTATTCAGAATCGTTTTCCTTTTCTTTTTTTTTTTTTTAAATTGGCCGAGAGGTACACGGGGTGTACACGCCCGTGTACCCAGCCCGTGCTCATCGGGGGAGCACTGTTCATCGTCTTCCCCGATGAGCCGCGGCGAATTCCAGCGAATCCCGACGTTAGAACGTCGGGATTTTGGTTCTAAACTACTCCTAGGAACATTAGAAGCCTAAATATCCAAGAAAAACTGAATTCAAACAACATGTTCCTCAAGAAATCGGATCATCAAGCTCGGCTAGGGTTTGGAAAGATTACCTTCGTCGTGACGTTCCGATGAAATTCGAAGCTTCCAGCTACCTTGGTTAGCTTCCTAAGATGTCTAAGAGTTAATAGCAATCCTTAAAACTCAAAGAAAATTCACGGAATAACATCTCTTACCTCGAGCTCGTTTTCCACGCGTTTCCTAGGGTTTCTGTTCGAAATTTCGAACTGGGTTAATGCGATGGTTTAAAAATCGATTCCAGGCTTTGTTCGACTCCTAATAAGCTAAGGATGAGTTCTGGAAGGTTTGAGAATTTTTGGGAATCGTTTGCTTCTCCAACCGAGCTCGTTTGCATATATATATACATATACCTAGCAAATGTTCCAGCCGTGTTCCTCCTTCATTTTGAACGAAATTGCTCTTGTTTTGTTGTCCATTTAGCCCTTTGTCTGATTGTCATTAAGGCTGAGATGATTTGTCACGTTTTTATTTGCTTTGAAGAAGATTTGTATTGACTTTACACAAATAATGGAGGAATTCGGCTCACCAAATTAAGAAATCTCAGCCCTCCAAAATGCATAATTCGTCTCCAGCAAGCCAAGTATATATATATTAATATTAGTTAACTATTATTTAGTTAAGTTTTCGGGTAGTTTAATACAATATTAGGGTATATTTTAGCTTATATATGTAAGTATATATATACAAAGGTCTTTAATGAATCCTATGAAGTGTTTAGTTTAACAAAAAGTACAAATTTAAACTTTAATAATACGTATCTAATTGTTTAAGAAAAATTTATCCCACGCGATTTGAGTTTGAAAAGCTTTTCGGGTCAATTTTTGTTTCAGACTCCAAGGGCTTTAGAAAACCCTAATTTGGTTATTGGTATGATTCAATTCTATATTTGAAGTCTAGATTTCAAGTTATATATCAATTTATGTTTTTATTGGGTATTTATAATCCTAACAGTTTATCCTAAGAACACAATTTTCCAACTACAACTCTATTGAACCATTTAAGTAATAAAGCTACTAATATATAGGCTATACTAGTTATACATTTTAGATTTGGATACTCACTATGAAATCTTATCAATGTAGTTTACTACTAACTAATAATCAAATTTTAGGGTTTCAATGCAAGTATAGGTTCATTACTATACCTTGGTTTAATTCCAAAGCTCTATTGAATACTAAAATAATCACTTGGTATTCATAATTAGGTTTTCCTATATATTCTGTCTGTTTGACAAAGATTCGGGTTTAGGATTGGAAGTTTCCTTTGATCAAAACCTGAATTATTAACTCAGAATACTAAATCTTGTTTTTGGAATCACTTGAGGTCAAAAAGTTCCTTTTTAAATCTATGAGTCCTAAACCGATCAAGTTTAAAGTATCTATCTAATTAGAGTTTCTAATTAATTCTTAAGGTTACTAGTCAACCCATAATTTCTAATCTAGGGTTGTATCATATAGTGGGAGTTTTCGGGGTTTACAGCATCTCTATTTTTTTCTCCCTTTTCTTATGAGTATCAACATTATGATCTTAACAACCGCTATACTGTTACAGGATCGAATGCTAATGCATGCTTCACCTTCATTTTATCTCTACTATTTGCATTACATTAGGTGGTGGCCCCCTTGCCCTTTCTTATTTTCATGTGATTACTTTTTAATTGGGTAAATTGCACTGGAAAGTCCCAACATTTAAGGATAAGTTCATTTGAAGTCTCAACGTTTCTAGTGGTTCAAAAGAGGTCCCAACATTTAGAGAAGTGGTTTAATTAAAATCTCAACATTTTTTAGTGGTTTAGAAAGAGGTTCCAACTGTTGGAGAAGTAGGCTGATTGAGGTATCCATCGATAAGTATCAACAGGATAAATATTTAATTAAAACTCAAAAAACCTTTCTTCTAAGGTCTCCATTGACATGTATCAACGAGAGAAATATTTAACTAAAACTCTAAAAATACTTTTCCAAATGTTGGATCCTCTTTTAAGCCATTCGAAACATTAGAACCTTAAATAAACTTACTCCAATTGTTTAGATAAGTGGGTCGATTGAGGTCTCTATTGACACGTGTTAATAAGAGAAATATTTAGTTAAAACTCAAAAAACCCTTCTTCTAAGGTCTCCATTGACATGTATCAATGGAAGAAACATTTAATTAAAACTCATATGAAACATTCTTTTCCAAATGTTGTGACCTTAAATGAACTTACCCCCTAAACGTTGAGACATTCTAGTGTAATTTACCCCTTTCTAAGTACTTTTAAAATTATTACCTGCATAACTTCCTCAACTAATATTATCAAACTTCGCTATAACACCACATCCTAACCTTTGTACACACGATAAATTATACATTAGATTGCGTATAGTCAACACATAATGTAAACATAACGTAAGGCTCAAGGCTTTGTTGCTTCCCTATTCTCTTAAGGTGCTTATACACTTGCTTAGAAGGGTTAATTTTATTTCAAACATTCATGTTGCCATTATCTCCATTAAATAACATCACAAAATCCAAGAATTGAATGTATAATATTATGGTTAAAAGTTAAAAGGAAAATATAAATGTTTTCTGCAAACCATATGCATCCACACTTTCCTTAGAAATCATCAAACATCTTCCTCATCACTTAACTTTCTACCTTTTTGCTCCGATGCAAATGAGATAGCTACATGCTTCCATTTTCCTTTGGGGTCCTGAATTGGTCAGGATTAAATCAACTAGATGATAAAGGGAAAAAAAGGCAATAAAAGGATTATGAAATAGGAGAAAAAAACAATAAAATTCCACACTGAAACACATGAAAGCTAGACCTTTATAATGCCTTTCTATTGAAAGATTTTATTTGTTTTAACTTTATTAATATTTTTATTATTTCACTGAATGCTACTTTATTTAATAAAGAAGACACATTCGACAGATGTTTTAATTCAAACAATGTACTTTCTTGAACTATAAAGAATGTGCATTTAGTGCGTGTGCCTTCTCTAATTGTAAAGAAGGCAAAATGCACCTTGTATATTTTAAATGCGGAGTGTCTGCATTTCATACATACACAATCTCTTGACTCTCTCTCACACTCTCTTGACAAAGCTCTTAGAGCCCTCTTTAGCTCACTCACACTTTAAATCACTTCTAATACTTCCTAATTCTCCACTTTAAGTAAAATCTTACACTATCTCTCTCTTTACATTATTGCATTTTCAATTTCCATTTTTTGTGTTAGAAACCCTAAGTATGAAATTGGTTTTTCTCTGACTGATTTGACTATTTTGATGTAGTGATTGCTATGTTTTTGTGTACTATTGGTGTTATTTTGCATTGTGTATGGATGATTTACTTTGTTTACACTCTTGGATTGTTTTTCAAACTACGCATGCTAACTGTTTGGTGAAATGCTTGATATATATATATATATATATATATATAAGTTTTTAGATGTATGAACATATGGTGAAGAAAGGGGATAAGTAGTGTAGATGCATTGTTCATTCTGCATCACATTCTACCTAAACTTTGAATGATATAACATAATCCTACAAGCATGACTATATATAGTGGAATTCCTTCGATTCATTGTGTTTGCCCGTAGAAACATTATCGATGGTAATTACGGGTCGAAGTATGATAGGTCCTCAATTAAGAAGGTGCGAATGAGGACTGATGGTAACTTTTCCCAGTTCGTAAGCAAGATATGTGGAAGTGTTAGGTAAATCCAACTATCGATTATGTTCAAATAATAGGCACATCCATGTTACATTCCAAATATGTCCTCTTTCATGCTCATGCATGCCTACCATAGATGATGAGGATATTGAGGATCTGATAGCATAAGCTAAGGAATTGAGGGCTAGCTTATTGTAAGAGTTGTATGTGCGGATATCTAGAGAGTCAAGTGCTTCCCTAGAGTTCCATTCAATGCAAGTGAACCCCTCCATGTTTCCTTATCTTAATGTCCAATTAAACACATCAAGCTACCTTGGACTTGGAATTGATGCTAGCACACAATTGTATCAAACTCCACACTTCGGTGTAAGGGCATCAAGTAATGCAAGTCCTCATGGGCAAGATATGGTGTGTTATTCACTAATGAGCCATGCAGAATTTAAACCTTTACCCAAGCAAGGGACAATGTTGAATCTTGAAAACAAAATCTATCGGATAGTAACCCCGATCTTAAACCTTGTTGTTGTAAATGATAACGAAGAAGGTCATTACTATGTTGATGAGGTCATAGATCCAAGAGAGGATGAAAAAAGTGATAGCGAAGATTATGACACTTCTAAATAGGGGCCAGGACTGTAAGATAACATCATGAATGAATTGGCTACAGCACAACCTTCTAGTTTAAAGGAATTCCTATAGAAAATGATCTGGCTTAGATTTTGGTTAGGGATGAAGTTTCATAACTCAATATCGATGATAGTGGTGGATACATCACCTTTAAGCAAACTTTGAATATATAATGTGTAGTAATATAATCACCAATGAAGATCTTAACAACGGTGTGATGTTTAACACGAAAGCTGATCTTGTTTACCATGTCAAGTACCATTGTAACTTCCATGTTGATGAATCGAGCAAGATACTGTGATTTTTATATTGTGCAAAATGAGATGAAGGCTGCAAATGGAGATTGTGTGCATGGAAAAAGAAGCTAGATGGCCTTTTTGTGAAATTAGATAAGATGGTCCCTACACTTGTCTCAATCCAATGGTTTGCCAAGACCCCTCTCAAACAGATTCAAATGTCCTAGCCTAAAAGTTTATCATCCATTTAAGGAACTATTCCAATGCGAAGACTATTAACCTCCAATCACATGCATAGGCGCTCTTTGATTACAAAGTCTCCCATATGAGAGTATGGGAGCGGAGAAGAAAGCCAATCATATTAGTATATGAATATTGGGACAAAGTGTACAACGAGGTAATTTGGAAACACAAGTAGATTAAGGTTGGACAAGATCAATAAACCCTGGTGAGTCAGTCCTTAAATGGGTCTTCTGGACCTTTGGTATACGTAGAAGTCTTCAAATTCTATAGGCCCATAATTTGTATCGACGAACAATTCCTATATGGGAAATACAAACAAATCCTATTGCTTACATGTAAGGTAAATGGTAGTGATAGGATCATTCCTTTGGCATTTTACCTTACCTCCGACGAAACTACAAACTTGGTCTCTTCATAAGGTCAAGCATCACTTTACTCAAGACTATGCAGCCTGGTATAGATGGATCACTCGTGGGCTTATATGCCACACTATTACTTTATTTGGACATCTAATAACTATTACCATATCAACTTATTTGAATTCTTTCTTAGATGGAAAGTGTAAACCCCTTAATTTTCCATAACTCTTAGAAAATAATCTTAGAGGTAAATACTAAAATTATAACTCTAAAACCAACCCAAGTTAAAACCAAACTATCGAAATATTAAATACGAAATTTCTTGACCTTGAGAAAAAGAGAATCTTCAAAAATAAAGTGGAAAATCTAATAATCGTTCGATTTAATATTCGTACGCCAAACAATTCATTGAGGTCGTATATCAAACAGTGTTCAATGACAAAATTATAAAACCTTAGACCCTTCTGTTAATTTCAGAATCTTAAACTAAAAACCAAAAGTTGACCTGAGTCAACATACAACCCTAGACTCGATTAAATAATTCTGAGAACTGCAAATATTAAACAAACTATAAAAATTAAAAATTAATTTTTGAACAAAAAATACAAGTATGACATATACTCCTAGATTTTATAATGTTAGAGGAAAACTCAAAAGCCGGAGGTCAAACCGGAACCCTAAAGTCAACAAGTCTATAACAAACCTTAGTGAATTTAGATCCGGCAATCTTGCGCTCTAAACCTTAGAAAAATAAAATTGAGATAGTCATAGATTATAATCCGTAATATTATAGTAAAGGTTAAAAAGAATAGATTCATCAAAAATTAATTTAATTCGTATCCAAACGATATCAATTTTCAAAACTGGGGCCTGGACACACGAAATGGAAAAAATATTCCGATGATATCATTAGACTCATAATAATATGAGGATTTCAAAAATATCAGTTTTAGAATTTTTGGCATCTTAAAATATCATATATATCCATTTTACAAATATTTTCATTACTATCGGTATTTTATTTGTCTGATATACTATTATTGTACTATTTTTACCATTCATTATTATTCCTTTATTTATACTTTTTGTTATTACCTATTCTTACAACCTATACACCCATATCTTACATTGTCTTTTCCAATACAACTTTTCACTAAACTTCTCTTATACTTTACTTACTTTTCTTTATTAAAATTAATTTTTTTATCACTCTCCCTCTCTCTCCTCTATATGTGCCGACCACTTCTTCCCCTTTCTTCTTCATATTTTATTTTCTTTTTTATTTTATTTTTATTCCTCTAAGTTTCCCTCCACATTTATCTATAAATACCCCATCTCTCTCCATTTCTTTCACACACTTCTTTAACATGCCAAAAAATTCTCTCAAATTCTCTCATAAATCTCTCTCCAACTTTCTCTTCCCAACTCTCTTCTCTTCATAGAATTATCATCCACCTATAACTACTAATACTTCATTCCTCTTCAACCAAAAAATAACCTTAGGTAAAAAAATCCTAAAGCTATTTTCATGTTCATGTTAACATGGCATGACCATCTTGTATGTTTTCTAAACCCATGGGTATTATGAAGCAATAATATATTCATGTCTTATTAATAATGTTCAAGTATTGTTATTATTGTTGTTATTTATTATGTTTTATTATTGCTCCTAATCTAACTTTTATATATTACTAAGTAATATAAGTATATATATTCTTAGAGGTTATAAGCTTATTAACATAATTTTTATTTTTTATGCTTGCAATTTGTTTATTTATTTCATACAATTTTATTAAGACTAGTCTTTTTAATCTTAGACTTGTTCTCATCAAGTCAAAACAATTTTTCTTTGTTTTCTTATTTTCTTTATGGACTTGCCCATGTCTAAGTCTAGGAAGCCTTGATGCAAGCTAATACTTCCCAATACTTAACTTTTATTATGTGCTTATTTTATTTCTATGTCTTTTATCTTTATATGAATTATTTTGATTCATATTACTTAACTATAAGTTCATATTCATGCATGAACATAGTGTTGTTGTCAAAAAATAAAATGAGTTCTTTCTTTAATAAAGAAAATAAGACTAAGCTCACCGCAAAAATAAGTTTTATCACTTAGTAAAGATTTTCAATTAAAGACTTAGAAATTTTATTTCAACAAATTCTTCTAAAAAATCTAGATAGTTCATCATGAAGTTTTGAGTATTAATATTATATTCTTCAAGATTTAACTAAGTAGTTTCATTACTCTCTCTTTTTCAACTATTAAATTAAAAAGTGTATTATCAAACCTTAAGGTTGATAATTCTTTGTTATGAATTTTTTTAAAAAACTTATTTATAAGATCATCATCAACAATTTAATAAAAACTAAGAACTAGACAAATTTTTCAAGTCAAGCTAAAATCAACTCGCTAGTTAGAATCCACTTAGAAATAAAATTGGTGTACAATTTAAGGAAACAAGTTTTAAGAATGAAAATTCCTTCTCTTTTTATGAAGTTAAGAAAATATGAATACTAGTTACAATAAGTAGACACCCACTTGTAACAATTAAAAATTTTAGTTTTCTTCTAACATCCCCTATAGTCTATGTGATGAAAAATTCCGAATTAAGAAGGAAATGTTATAAGTATAAAAGTTTAGAACAAGTCATGCACTTAATTCTTCTTATATGCTAAAACTTGAGACATTTTTATTATACAACTAAGAATAATTTTTTCTCATAATTATATAAAGGTCCATGTTTTGAAAAATAATTAGTTAAAAGAAGTTTAATACGAAAATAAAATATTCATAAAATCGAAATAAATATGAAATCATGATTTTCTTTAATCAAGTTTCATAATTTCAAAATCTATGAATTAAAAATTTTATTTAAAGAGTTAAACTTGGGAAATTCTTTAAAAAAGGAAAATACACTTGGATTTTATGTCATAAAGAGGTAAAATCATGTTTTATAAAATAAATTGTCAAATAAGAATTTGTGAACAAATATAAGACTTTTAAAGATTTTAATATATATGTATATATATATATTGAATTATGATTTCCTTATAGTTGAGTCACATTTTTACAAAATAACAATTTAATCACAAGTCAAAGGATGAATTTTTACAAAACTCTATCTTTCATAAAAATTGTTTACAAATGATTTTTTGAGACAACGTCACTAGAATCATGCATATAATATGAGTCTATGTATATATTAAAGTTTTTTTTTAATTATATAAATATTTATGTGTTGCTATGGAATTTTTTGATGAAATAAAATTTAGAAAAATTACAATTTGAGACTGGAATTTTTGTTTTAGAACTATATTGACCCTTTTTCGAACCAAACCAACTTCAAATGTTCAAAATAATCTTAGAAATAAATACATCTTTTCGAGTAGGTAGAAAACGATATCTTATATATGAAATTCCGAGTTAAAATAAGTAAATTAAGACCATTTTAATTTGGGGTTTTACATAATCCGAATTTTAATAAAAATATAAAGATAAAATTAGAAAGTTTAAATAGAACTTCGATGAAATACTCATTTCGAGTATTTCTTTTGTCTAAGTGATGAGAAATACGAGACTCCCCTTCCTGATGATTACTACGACTAAGAAAATTGTGATATGAAAGAGTAAGTTTTCCCCCATTATTTTGTTACCTTGCTTGTGCTTGTTGATAGTTGCACTAGATTTATAAGTACAAGATAAAATGAAATATGAATGGGGTTATGGGTTTATATAAACAAATGATTGTTTAAGTATATCATTAATATTGTATGTTGTTTATGTATGTATGATGTTTGCTTGATCGCCTTTAGTGCACCATAATTATACTCGGCTTTGATATACATTAAATGGACAAGAATAACATATGTTGAGTCACATATGGAAGATTGCTACTGCTACGTGAAAAATCGAAAGATCCAAGGCCAGGAAGGCCCGCTGCTATGCTCATTAGGGAACTAAGGCATACTATGGATACATCTTAAGGATAAGCCATGTTGATCGATCGCTGAAGGTAGGCTGGTAGGGTGCGCCCAAGGACTAGTAGTACAAGATCGTGAAGACCTTTAAATACCATTCCTTAACCCTCGAAACGGAGGGCGTAAATCCATTTTGTGTATAGTTTCCAAATACCCATACATAATTGTTTGTATCATATGGTTGTTGCATAGAATGCATAGCATATGCACGAATTAATAAACTTGTTTGAATCATGGTCGAATAAAGGGAATATCTCACTAAACCCATCGTAAGCTCACATCCTCATAGATCTTTATTGAAATAGGTATACTTGTTGCTCTATTCGAGGATTGGGATATTAAGAAAATCATTGGTGGATTTTTGAACTCTTATGAAAGAAAAGGGAGCATAGGATGAATTTACTTTTTTGAAATTTCTTTATGAGTAATATATGTTATGTTAATAATTTGGAGAGCATAGGGAAATGTGTTTATTGTCTTGAAGTTATTAGTTGGGGTATGCTCCTAAGAATTGTAATCAACTGTATTTATGATTTATGATAAGTATTTCTCTTGTCTTGTACTTAATTGTTATCAATGTAAATTGTACTACTCCGGTTCGTCCTCTTTGTTATGATGTATGCCTTGTGCATGATATGGAAGCCTTTGCATGACTAAGGTTGTCATTCCTAAGCTTTAATATTGTGTATGGTAGACTGTCACGTTTAGGGTTCCCCTCAGGGCATGATAAAAAGGTTGGAACCTTATTTTGGACATTTTTCTCTTTCTAGTAAACACAATTGAAATGATATAGGGTGCTTGGAATCTGAGTAGTGCTATGCCTCTTGCTAATTCGGCTGCAATTCTTGTGCACGCTTGTTTCCAGATGTTGAGCTTCAATAAAGGAGGTAGAGCTGATGGATGCTGACCAAGAGGAGACAAATTAGTACACTGAAATAGCGCTTGCAGTACAAGTGGGACCACTATGTAGACGTGGCATACAAAGAGTTAGCGGTGGGCATAAGAGCACCTCATTTATACTAGATTAGATAAATTCATCACTTCTAGTTGCATTTGAGCTTACTTATGCAAGTATGCCATATGGTAGAAGCTATCCAAGTAAAATTGTAGGTGGTTTGTGGACATGGTCCAATTCTTTTGTCACATCATACCCTGAATACTAGTTTGGGCTTATTCCTACTCCTCCAGCGCCGCAGAGAATGGCCATTACCAGATGAAGCAAACCCAGATATGAGAGATGGGGTTATGTGGTTAACACATGCATATATCTCATTTTTGCCATATGAGGCTTTAATTTATAATGAAAATGAATGTTGCATTAAGCTCACAAATTACAAAAAAATAAAGAAAGAAAGAAAGAAAATTAATTGAAAAAAAATAAAAAATAATTGTGGCTTAACATATATTGATTTCATTCATGAAGAAGTCTTAAACTCAATTAAATGGCTCGCAATAGATTGGTCCATTTAATAGAGCCCAATCAATAAGCCTTAAAAGTTGTTTCTATACAAACAAAATGAGGCATAAGCCAACAATCTGTATAGATAAGTCACACAGGCAAAAAGAAGCATTTTTTTTTCATCTATCCATCATGCACGCTACATGGTGCGACCTACTTGGGTAAGCTGATGTCAATGTGACATCAGCTTCATCTTCTTCCTTTAGATAAGCCCAAAAATCACGCATGAACCCAGCTCACCCCGCCATCTTCAAGGATAATTTTGATCATCGAGACCAATTAGTCTCGATTCTGAAATACCCTAAACCTTCACATATATTAGGAATTGGGTTTAGATAGATTTGAATGAATTAAATTAATCATAGGATATAAATAGACAAGTTGATAAAGTTAGATTAGTAATTAATTAAATGAAAATTAAGATTTGAAACCTAAATTCTTTAAACAAGTCATTGAAATGTTTAGATGATTCCTAAACCCTTATTTCTTAGCCAAAACTCTAATTCCTAAATCTTTCCAAAATTTGAGTTCATTTGCTTGAATAAAAAATATTAGTTCTTAAACCCGAACTCAAATTAAATATCTTTGTATCCAAATTAAATTCCTAAATTAAGTTCTTATTTTAAGATCTTAATTTATAACCTATCGGTTCAGAAATCATCTTTTAAATATTTCTGGAACTATAGATATTGATCTGATAGTTCTAAACCTATACCCTATTTCTAAAATATATAAATTTAGTTTTATCCTTTCCTTTTGTTTTTAATCTTTTGCTACCTTTTTCCTTTTGCCTTTCCCCTTTTCATTCTTTACGTTTCTCTTCTTCTTCTTCTTCTTCTTTCTCTCTCCAAATTCAAGACTTGAATCTCAAGATCAAAGCCAAATAGAGGATGAATCAAGATTAGGAGATGAACTAGATAGAGAAAATTAAGCTAGAGAATGAAGCTTTAACTTCTTTTCTTCTCAAGAGCTAAGTTTTCTATTTTTATTTCTGTTTGTTTTTACTTGTTATTTACATTTGTAATTGATGAATTGATGTTGAATTGAGTTGGAAGTGCTATTTATAATTGTATTTGTTAGTTTAATGTTTGATGGAAGTTGGAAATGGTGAAGAAGAGGATGAATAGTGAAGTTGAGTTTTGATGAAGTAGTTGGAGTTGTTTGATGTAGTTAAATGAGTGTAGAAGTGTTGTTTGGACTTGATATGGGTAGTATATAGCTTTTATGAAGTTTTGATTGAAGTAGAACGTGTAAAAGTTTAATAAAATGAAGTTTGAAAAACAAGAAAAATTCGTAACTCAAGGGAAACCATGAATCACGGGCGTGATTCAAGCCTTGGTAGGCTCGGGTTGGACAAATTTCTGGAATCACGGGCGTGATTTTGAGAGAAAAGGCTCTATTTTGGGAAGTTTTGATGTACCACGGTCGTGATCCATCCTTTGGTAGCCTCGGGTTCGTCAAAAACTTTGAAACTGAAAAATCACGGTCGTAACTCATATTTTCCCTGAAGCAATACTATTTCGTATTTTAATCATAACTTTTTCATACGACCTCCGATTGAGGTGATTCAAGTTGTGTTGGAAAGATTAAAAAGAGATCTACAACTTTTATTTTTTAAGTTTTTACAAATTGAAAGAGTACCAATGCTTAAATTTTACTTCTTTTCAGCTAATATATTTTCTAAACAAAGTCAAAACTTGTGTTTGCTTTCTAAATGTTTGTTATTAAGTGTAAATGAATCTTTTTAGGTTAAAATGAGATAAATAAGTGATATTTGATGTGCTATGTGAGTTAATTGATGTAATTGAACATGGGTTAAGTAGATTTATAAATTTAACAAATAATTAGATTAAACCTATAAGTTAGTTATAAAATGAACTTAGTTAACAAACCTAGGTTCAACTTGACTAAATGAACTTGAATAGGATAAAATGAATTAGATTGAGTTAGTTTAACAACTTTGGCTTATTAAATGATTAAGTTTAACTTATTTGGCTAAGGTTAAGCTAAAATGGGTTAGTAACAAATAACAGAGTTAAATGAATGTGTTAGGGTGATCTTTGAATAACATGAGGAGTATGTTGTTTTGTATATATATATTGATATGTGAATAATAGGTTGTGATATGGTTTATATTTAATATGAATGAGTACTAGCTTAAGTTCTTATGTGAGTTCAATTTCTTGAAATAGATGTATGGTTTTGGTTTTGGTTTTGGTTCTGATTCTTTTGGATTGGCTTTGATCAACCTTCTAAGGCTCTGTTTAGATTTCGTATATAAGGTACAAGGTAACTTGTGTGTTGGATGTTAGGATAGGCATCTAATATGGATTAAGACTTAAACTCGACTTAATAATTTATGAGTGTTGATTGTGTTATTCGTCGTTGAATCCGGTCCGAGGAGCGACAACTTGTCATGATGCAATGACAATGTTAGAATAGATGCTTAAGCCATTTGTCATGATGCAATGACATGGCTCGACAGGTAATCGAAGGGAATATAGTAATAGTGTAACATTTACTTAAACTTAGAAAGAAGTATCATAGTTTAGTTTAACGTTTATGGGAGCGTGTGAACTAGATTCATGTTATGGACTGAGTCTAAGTAGAGTTAGGTAACAGCTATAAGCCCTGGATGAGATTACTGTTTCTTTTCAGTATAACGTTATCTAGGAGATATAATTATTCAGGTTACTTATTGTGTGGGTATGAATCCGGATGCAACGATCACGTGAGTGTCGCGTGGCTATCGTACTACGCGTGACCTAGGGAAACAACACGTGATAGGATGATCAAGAGAGAATCGTGTACGGAGGAGGAGTAGGCAATCTCAATAGGCTCTAACACACGTGTGACAGGTAAGAGAGCTAAATAGCATCAACCTCATTGAGTACTATGGATTCGTGTATATTCTTGAGTAAATTAAGTGTTTGATTCACCAAGACGGAAATCCGGCAGCACGACGGCGTTCGTCCAAGATTTCACCTTCTCCAAATGAGGTAAGGACTAAGGTTTTTATAGAGAATCCAGCTGTCGATGTCGTCCGTCGGATGCGACAGACGACCAACGGCTAGGATGAGTCCCTCTCATTATGAATATGGTTGTGGGCTCCCTTATGGACCCAGGCCCATTGAGGCCTTTATAGCAATGTGTGTGAGCCAATTTGAGAAAGGTTGGAATTGGGCAGGCCAATTCCAACGGGCCCTACTCCAAGCCTTCCATGCCAAAACTCCCATGATCATCCCAAATGAATTGGGCCTAACTCTTTAAGCCCTGTCACATTAGCCCAAAGAGTTAAATCCAAATAAGAATTAGGCTCAAGGCCTTTGTAATCAAATTTGTACATCTACACTTATATCAACTCCCTGAGCATCGTGAGCGTTACTCAGGATCCCCAGATTCCCATTGGCTTGTTCGGAGTGTGAGTGCTCCATTGTTGATTTGTTTATTTTAATGAAAAGATAATAACTTATGAATTGATGCATTGCATTTAGTTAAGCTCGTATGCCACTTCGTGTGTGATTGTGTTACTGTGTACTGGGCTTCGGCTCATCCTTGTTGTTATTCTTTTTACAGGTTTTGTTGTTGATAAGATGATGTCGATGAAGTTGATGATGATGAGTTATTGTTGTTGTTGTTGATGTGATGATGTTTGTCTTGGGCATCGGGCGAATTTGAAGATTTGGGAGATGAGTGAAATGAAATAGGACCGAGATATATTTGTATTTTGTTTCTTCTTTGTTTTGTTCTATAAAGACTGGATTTAATTATAAATTTGTATTTTCATTTAAGGGCTTGTTAGTGCCCATATTTTCTTGTAAATAAGCTTTTGTAAATATTTATCAAAGTGAAAGTTTTTCCACTTTTAATATTGGAAGTTTGAAATGCTTTTATGTAGAAACATTTTTATTAAAGTTTATTTTTTTCCGCTGCTAAATCCAGTTGTTGCCAAAATCTGATTGAATGATTTCGCAATCTAAAATCGAATAGCAATGTTCAACATAAACACCTTCTTTTAAGACAACCTTACGTATAATTCGTAAGAGTTATATGTGGTTGAGGACTTGGTGTGCTTAATTTGAGAATTGAGCATGTCGGGTCTTTACAAATTCATAGTTTAAGGAGTCAAATTTGAGCTTAAAAATTGAGAAAAATGTTGAACGCGGACGAACTTCAGTTGCCATTAATGTTGATTTTGGACAAATTAGTGTAATGATACCTCATGGATTGATTATTTGATGGAATATTTAATGAATATCCCTGAATATTCCTTCAAATTTGCTTAAAAAACACAAAATCAACATTGATTAAAATTTGAATTTAAAACCCTAATTTTTGCAATTTTGATTAAGAGTCTTTAATGGGTTTTCCAACTTTGCTCGAGCTCTAATAGTATAAATAGAAGCTTGAGGAAGCTGTTAGGATCAACAATTGACATTGGAAATTACTTCATAAGCTCAAATGTAAAGCTCTTGAAAAACTAGGGTATAGTTTGTAAAACTTCAATTTTGGAGTTTTTCTGGAATTTCCAAAGTAATTGAAGGTTTAGGTAAGGTTCTAGGTACTGTAAGCTCTAGATTGGTGGTTTCAGGTAAGTTCGAAATCGCTAAAATCAATTCTGACGAACTAGCCACCGTAAACTATTATTGTGAAGTGTCGAGGTAGCCACCAACCGCCACTTTTGGACTAAACGAAAACTAGAGGAGTGTTCACGATCCCTCAAAGTCTTTGTCCTACAACTCTAACACCACCTAGAACCATTAAATCAATCTTTTTGAAGCTCGTTAGCTGACCCGTCTCTCTCACCCGAATTCAACTCGACTTTGAACCGAAGTCGGACCTACGAACTCCTTGCTCTTACTCGCGTGCTCCATTTCGATCTAGGTAAGTAGTTTTTTTTTATTTTATAGTTAGAAAAGAAAAAAAGAAAAATGAAAAGAAAAAATATAAAATAAATTATATGGATTAAATTTAAATCATCTTTTTCTTTCTTTGTGTAAATAAAAGGTATGTTAAATAAAATATATATATGTATATATAAAAGATAATAATAAATAAATAAAAATTAATTTAGTAGAATAAGTGATTATACTATGGATGGTTGATGTGATAATAAAAAAATATAAAATAAATACCTTTTGCCACTTAGAAAAATGGTTTTTGTAAATATATAAAATAAATTTGGTAGCTCATAGGATTACATTTCAAATCTCTTTTTATCAAACTCTAAAATTTAAAGAATTTAAGGTGGAAGGAGTTTAAAAAAATTAAAAATAACCATCAAACTAAAATTTTAAAAAAAAGGACTATGTGAAGTCTGATCCCAAGTAACGAGTACTAAGTTGTAAATATTTTTTTATTATTCTAACTAATATTTTTTGTAAATATTTTTTTTGTAAATATTTGCTTATTATTCTACTAAGCTGTAAATATACATGTGATTATGGTAAATATTATCTTGTACATGTTATTACAGTTAATTGAAAAGTTGTAATTTTTTAAATATTTCCAATATCAACAAGATTTAGAGCATTAAAGGAATTAATTTTTAATTTAAGAATTTAAAGGTGGTAACCACATGGTTTTAATAAGATAGTCCCGGACTTAAGGATTTTTAGTATTTTGAAAATTGATTTTAAAAATTAGTTTTTATCATAAACCTATAGCTAAGTTAGGATCAACCAATCTATTGATTTTAACTTGCAATTTTTCCTGACTACATTCTTGTGGCAACTCCTTTTGTTTTTATAAAATTGATATTTCTTTCAGTTCCTAGTCGAAGATTCGTATCAAATGTTAGGGTTTGATACGGATCGAGTTGAAAGAAATTGAAAAAAATGACAAATCTAAACTCAATAGCACAACTTAACATGTCTCTTAATATGCCTTGTTGCCACCATGGGACTTTTGATAGGGTCTACTTAGTAGCAAATTCAAGAAGAGGAGTAGAGGGATAGGGGATGGAAAGGGAGAGGGGTTCCATGTTATCCTACTTTAGAAAACTTTCATTGAGGGAGGAGGAGTAAATAAATTAGAATAGCTGACTTAGTATGTATGACTGTTTACTTTTGATGTTTTTATTCTTATGAACAATTGTAACCATATAACTTGGATTCACTTGTGTGTTTTGATTTATGTGGTTGAGTTTTCCCTTTTGATAGATTATAACCATTTGCTTATGAGCTGGAGGGATTTTCAATACTTTATTGCAATGTTCTATTTGGTTTTCCACTATCAAGTGACATTGGGTCACAATTATATTGTAGATTGATAAGGCGTGTAAATTTGGCTTTTTCTTTTTTAGTGTTAAATTCGGAAGCTGCAAGGTATATATAATGACACATTTAGTGAATGCACCTTTTGTGCAATATATTCACTCCACCAAAGGTCAATCTAGTGAATGCACCTTCGGTGAAGTTAAATATCCCATAGAACACGCATCTACCAATATGCCTTCTTCCTATTGGTCAAGGTGCAAGCAAAAAATTAATATGTGACACCTATATTTGTAATTATTTTAAAGGGATAAAGCTCCTTTTGATACCTAAATTTTGCTAATGGACAACTAGTACCTGAACTTTCAAAAAATCAATTACATATCCAGTCAAATTTTTCACACCCCTTTTCATTACCTCACCCAATCATTGGTTGACATGTGTTAATTACTTCAAGAGCCAATAAAAGAGTGAAGTAGTAAATAGGTATAAAACTTTGACTAGGTATGGAATTGGTCTTATTGAAAGTTCATATATCTAATTGTCCACTTGACTAAAGTTCAAATATCAAAATATGTTTTTTTTTTCTATTTTAAAATATATTGTATTTTCACAATGGTACAACCATACAATCCCTATTGTATTCAATGAGAAATGAAAAATGACAAGAAGAAAAGGAAGAAGGAAATTTGGAAAAAAAAAAAAAAAAGATTGCTGTAGAACCTCCATTTTCATCGTCACAATTTCAATAAATGACTTTTCTTGTGTTAACTTGTACATGTAATTTATTTAGGGTAAATAACAAAAATGGTTCCTAAACTTTCATAAAATATTTAATCATGTACCTAAAGTTTCATTTTGAATAATTTGATGCATGACAAAGTTTTGTGGATTTTTTTCATATCCGAAGTTTGGTTTTGACAATTTTAATATTTAAATAAAGTTTTTGCAGACTTTTGTTATACCTGAAGCAACTTCAATTATAAATGAAAAAAACCTAGGAAAACTTTGTTTATGTATCAAAATTGTCAAAATCAGATTTTAGGTAAAAAAAATCGTCTGCGAAAACTTGTTTCAGGTACCAAACTATTTAAAATGAAACTTGAGATATCTAATAGAACTTTTTGCAAAATTTCAAATACCATTTTTGACATTGTCCCAATCATTTATTAATATGGTTATCCAAAAATCACATTACTTGAATTTTATTTTTGTAGGTAAGGTCATGCTCATATTTTAAAACTATTAAAAAAATACACCTAAATAATATATTATATACTAAGTTCGTCAGGCTCGCAAACAATGTGATTTAATAATGAGCTAGATTTATTAATTACATTAGTAGCTCAAACTCGACTTGATTGATCATTTGGGTGGATCAAACTCGATTTTGCTGTGCTAAATCAAACTTGACTAAAAATCGAGTCAAACTTGTGTAGTATATGATCTAACTTGGTTTACTCATGTCCCTAGTCCATAAAGAGACACACACAAACACAACACAAAGCAATTACAAACACAAAGTCAAAACACACAGTTCTACAAACACAAATTACAGAAATGCTACTAATAAGTGTTAATTGACATATCATCTCTCTCCACAGGTTAGAGAAAAACTAAAAAATGTAGTAGGGAATGAACTACAAAAGGACAAGCATAGAAGTGGTGAGTATATGTTACCATAAGTGAGTGTCCATGTCTCCGTGCATGTGTCTGAGTGAACAACATTATTTATGTATGGTTGCACATAAAAATTGGTCTAAAGCTGCGTGTTCGTTATATTTTTATGGCAATTTTTCTGCTCTATTAGCGAGACTATTTTTCACTTCGGGGCCATCAATTTTGCAGACCTTAAGCTATAGAAATCTGGGAGTGGAAGAAGAAGTGCTGACACAAAACGAAGTTAACAGCAATCAAGCAGCAAGATTGTCAGGGCTTATCTGTCTAAAAGCTGACAATTTCTTGACCATTAACAAAGAAAACTAGAGGTGCACTTGTTGTTAGAAGTGAATTTATGGATTTTGTTTTCTTTCTTTTCTAAGAGAAATCAGTGAGTACTATTAAAATCAACAAAAAGTATATATGATAGGGTGGTGGCTATGAAAAACAAAAAGCCAATGTCCAAGAACACGAGCCTATTCTAGTATATTAGAAGATTCACCATGTTCTTATCTTAATATAGAAACATCTAATTATAGCATATATCAAATTGATTATAGATTAACATTCAACTAAGAAGTAACAATCGTGTAGTGTTGTTACCCTAGGTAGATGGCTCTGCCCTTTGCGGTGGTTCTTTTAAGGGCTTCAGCCATTCCTCCATGGCTGCTTCTAAATCAATAGCTCAGTAATTTATTCTTACTTGTATGGTTTTATCTAACCTTGCCTTATCTATATCATTGGAAATCATTCTATTCTTCCCAAGACTATATCTCTGTTATAGTACTTTCTTGTCGTCTTTTTTTCAAACTAAGGATTGTTTGTTTAGTTTTTTGACAGATACAGACACTTTTTTCAAACAAATTGTTTATCAAGAAATAGATATAGAAAAAAAAAAGTTAGCAGTTCTCATGAAAAAATCAAATAGATTAAATATAAATAAAATATAAATATAAATCAGACATATTTATATATATCTTTTTTATACAGATACAGATACAAATGAAAAATAGATCATCCAAACAGATCCTTAGATATTGTATGCGTTTTACAGGTGTCCGCTTAAATTCTCCTAGATGAAGAATGGTCCCCGTGCTCATTGTAACCTATAAAAATAACCTAGTCTCGAGGTATATTGTTGAAGAATAAAGATCTTATTGTTTGAGAACCTAAACCTATGTATATACAAAGAAATGGAGATGGGTATTGTATTAATCAGTTTTGCATCAAGCAAGATATTATCGGCCGTGTTTCCCCTCTGTTTTGAATGTTGTTATCTTAAATTCTTAATTCATTTTCATTCAGACACAAAAAATTCATAAGAACATTGACGTCAATTTATGCCCGTGATTTCAGAGCTCTTCAAGCACCTTTTCCTATTTTGACTTTAACACACTATTTTAATCCAGATCGCAACTTATTTCTCTTTCTATGTGCCGCCCGTGTTTTCACAGCAAGCAAGTTGTGGATATTAAATTATTGGGCAAATATCACGTTTGGTATTCAAAATTTATCATGTGTAATTAGTTATCTAATTTTTTTTTTTCATTTTATTAATTACTTAAACTTTTTCCAATTATCAATTAACTGATTAAACTTTACCTATTTTATATTTATCTACCTAAATTTTACCTATTTTTCATTTTATTACCCAATCAGGTACTATACATGATTTGGAAAAGACTATTTTTACTACATCGATATTTTTAAAATCCAGCATTTAGTACTATTCAATAAAGTTTAGATATCAATTATAACACTTATCATAAATTATAAACTATCTGATCTTGTTGAGCTAAGCATGTCATGAAGAAAAAGAGAACTACTAGTTAATAAACAGATTCATTATGAATGGAATTGAAAGTATGAGCGGGTCTAAACACTTTGTGATATACTTATGCTAATGATTCTGTTAACCCTAACGAATTGTTTACTTTCTGAAATAATACAACCGGGCAATTAAAGATGGATTTCGGGAATAGTTATTACTAGAGATAGGCTAGAAATTTACATTCTAATTACTTGCACTATTAAGTTGGTAACATATAAAAAGTATATATTAATTACCCCTATTTGATTATTTTAGAATATAAAGAAATATTATTTTTCTTATTATAATAAATAATATGTGATATATGGCCAAATACAAACATATTTACACACACACGTATATATAAGTACACAATTAATTATTTCATAAACCTTTACTAATTAGTTGTAATAAATCTTTAATATCTTAAACGATATTTAAGCAATTTTAAAGTAAGGAATGATGGCGGGTCAAAATTCCAATTGCATACTTAATAATATAGATATGTATTTTTTTTTGAATTATATGCACAAAAGCAGTTGCACACAAATGTCAGAATAAAGTAATAAAAGATGAATAAAAAATAGTAATGACTGGTTTGAAAATAATAAATACAAGGTATGGCAGAACTCTACCCTCATTAGCCCAACGGGATTAGGGCCAGGCCAAAAAAAAAAAAAAAAAAAAACGATCAAACCACGAACCGATTTGAACCGGATTGAATTGAACTAAATTTTTGATTTTTTTTTTTCAGCAGTTCGGTTCAGAATTATGATTCGAATTGTATGGTTTGAACTGAACCAAATCGAAACATTTCACCTTTAAAAAACAATCTTTTTAATGTTATCTTTATTTTTATAGTTAATTGTGTTTTTGGGTAAAATTTTTATTTCTTTATATTTATAATTAATCCTTTTACAGTTTCAATGGTTAAAAAATAGTTGTAGTTTAATAGGTACTTGACTAGTTTTGAGTCTTAAAAAAGAGATTAAACTACCAATATATTCTTGTGTTTAGTTATTCTTATTTTATCAATGTATACTAATGATGTAAACAAATTTGACTCACTATAGTTGAATGTTGATTTCCATGAATTGATAAATGTGTTGTTAATGATTTCGATAAATTAATAAATCAACATTTTAATTTGTTGTTGAGGCTTGAAATGTAAGAAAATAGTTCATAATTTTTTTTTATTGAAATAAAAAAACTCTTTTGATATATGATTCGAACCGTATACCAAACCATACCAAACCGTTTTTTTAGGTTAAAAAAATTAGCAAACTGAATCATATGAATCGATTTAATTTTGTAAAAATAACCGAACTGTACCTTGCTCACCCTTAATTGGGATGATTGGAGCCATAGAATTGTTGATATCAATCACGATAACACATTATCTAGCATGCTCTACTATTACGACTAGTATGAGAGAGTTGCTCAATGATACATTAGTTGTCTAGTAGTATTTTTAGCTAGATTGGTAAGTATGCTATTCCAAATCATGAAATACATGTTAATATGCACATTGTTTTAATGATAACTTATTCTACTCACATATGATTGTGCAATAGATATTTGCATGGATAAAAGTGACTAAAAATGTTGACAAGATACATGCTCTAACTACTATAGGGAGTCATATACTATATGGAGATGGTGGTATCAGATTAGTTGATCGAGATCATCATGAGCAATACTTTGAGGAGTTTTCGGCATGAGAAAGATGATGAAGCTGAGGCCAAGGACCAAGATAAGGTCGATGTTGGGGTCGAGCTTATGATTAGTAGCCACGAGTAGACCGATCTCCTATTCCTACTCCAAATGATGCTATAGATCCTCCTATAGATGCAACTATAGATCCTCCTATAGCAGATCCTCCCATGCACCTTCCCACAGCAGATCAACAGATCCTCTTACAGTATATTCAACCTTCTCCATAGCTAGTACGTAAGGATGCAATCGGGTCGGCTAGTAACGGATTTTCGACTTATCTAACCCGATTAAAACCCTATAGGATAATAAGGTTGGGTTTGGACATAAGTAAAAAACCCTGTAGGATATTAGGGTCGGGTTTGGATACTACTAAAACCCGATGGATACCCAACTCATATCACACAACCTATTATTCTTAGTTAAAAAAAATGGCACGTGAATACATTTAATAAATGTAAATAGTAACATGCTAAATTTAAAAACAAGTTGGTAAAGAGAAGGTGAATTACTATATTATTATACTATTGTTTTATTGGCTTAAGTCTATTCAATTTATTGAAAAAAATAATAATAAGCGGGGTGGGTTCAGGTTGATAATCAGTGGTGGTCGGGTGGGGAATTGGGTTGATAGTTAGGCGGGTGGTAGGTTTTAGAGTACCATGATTGGATATAGAAGGAAAATCCCGCAAGGTTATAGGATCGGGTTTGATATGTCCTATAGTGTAGCGGGTTCGGGTTTGGGTTTGGGTTTATATGACCCACTCGAAACCCGACCCGGCTACATACCTACTAGTACAAATATTCCATTAATTGATTTGATGATCTCTTCTACACCAGGAGTGGTTCCATCTCGGTTAGCCTCTGTTACTCTACTTGCTCCCACTAAATCGAGTTTTCCAACATCATTAGATATGGGAGAGGGAGACATGGATTTTTCTTGACTATATGATATTTGTTTGTTAATATAGTTATAATTTGCATAATCTACCCATTCTTAATTTGATTCAATACTAATATATTACAATCCTCGTCAGATTACATTGGATGTACGGGGTTCAAGCAGCACATCACAAGTTGAAGATATAAGGAAGTATTAGAAACATAAGAGGAAGCACAGAGACACTTATAGTTATCATGGATAGTGGACTTGTATATAATAAAAAGAAAAGTTGTATATCGTATATTTGCCACTTAATATCGATGTTATATATATTATTTCTTTAAAAGTGGTATAAAATCTTGGTGCAATATATATTTATAGTAACAGTGATAGTATGCATATCAAATATAAATTTGTTGACATATTATACTAATATATTAATTGTAATAATTTAAAATCAAATTATTATTATTTTCATTAATATATATATTTAAAATCAATATCCACCAATAATAATATTGTACAAGAGACTCTTAACTCGTTGCAAACACATCCTAAAAAAGACAACATAGAATGCTCATGGTGTGAGTTTGACTCATCACCAACTAATATAAATATGCTTTTACTAAAAAACTTAAAGGTCACTATATCAGCTGAGCTGCTCAACTGCCAATCCTACTCGATACCCATTCAATTAATTGTAACGTATCCAATAATCAAAGAACTTTCCTTTTAAGTTTTAGTACTCCAACTCTAACGAATGTGTACTACTCACAAGTTTTGTTGTACTATACTATAAGTACTATTTGCTATATTCAATGATGTTAAAGTCCAATGTGGTTGTTAGACTATTATTATTTTTTCAAAAGTTTTGGAATTTCAAGAAATAGAATTATATATAATAAACAATTTTATAAATTTTAGTTCCAAAATAGATTTCTTTTGAACTTTTAAAAGCGTATCTATATTTGATTTGCATATGTAACTCATCTGTATCATATCTATAAAACTGTATCGTATTTATTTGATTTTTAATGATTTAAGCTGTCAGTTTTCCATCGGTATATTTTTCTTAACAAATTTCGTTTTGAAAAAAAAATCAAAGTGACTAGAATATGATGAAACAAATAAACCCTAAGTGACTAAAATTTAATACCTATAAAATTTAATAAATTAACAAATATAACTAAAAATTAATATTTTTATATTTAAAAAAGTACAAAAATATTACTAGGATAAAAATAATCCCATATTTAAGCAAGTTGATCTTGTTTCTTGAAAAGACGAGGTTATAAATGATTGATTTTTATTTCTTTAAGAGACGAGGTTAAGCCAATACACTAACCTTCTCTCTTCCGTGAGAAAAATTAATAGACATGAATATGATATATCAAATGGAGATGGAGAGAAGAATATTCAAGTGAATGATTTTGACACTTTGATATATAGCATTGTGATTATGCATCACATGTTGAATACTGCTAGGGTTATGATGGTTTAAACAAAACCATTTGGAAGCTATTAATTTCATCTGAAGGCGAAGAAACATCTAATACCATTAAAGAGGATGAAAAATCATGCAATTCACCTTGTTTTTCTTACTAAATATGGGTTCGTAATTTGTAATTGATGGAGTTGTTATTTATGAGGAGTTAATGGTGGTTTTCGATGTTTGGGGGAGGTGTTCATGATATGTGTGTAGAGAGAGAAAGATAAGAAGTTGAGAGAGCCAGAGAGAGAGATGGGGCAGCAATGTGTGAGAGAGGAAGTTGGAGAGGTAGAAGGAGAAGTTGAACGAATGGGGACAGAGAAAAAAAGATACCATGGAATGTTGTAATTTCAACAATTAAGTGGAGAAGAAGAGGAAAGCAGGCATTTAGTTTTATCCTCATTGGCTTAGTCTTTTCAAGAAAGAATGTTAAGTTATCACACATGAAAAAAATAAGGTAAATCACTTATGATTTTGTTTCTTCAAAAAACGAGTTCAACTGGCTTAAAAATTGGATTATTTTTGTTTTAATGACTTTTGTATAATTTTTTTCAATATATTAAAAATATTAATTTCTTTTTCCCGTTTCCTTTGAAGTTTGAACTTTCGGAGCTTGTTTTGATGCCTGATAAACTTTGATAAATTTAAAAATAATCCTAAAATTTACGTTATCTTTTACTTTTATTTATGTTCCCCATGCATAATATCTCAAAACCTACTGTAATACCTTTTTATGTTCTCTAAATTTTGTTACTGATGCTTTTTCCTTTTTAATTGAAAAAGTTATTACTGAATTGTTAAAATTTAGGTAGTATTCAAATATATTTTAAAAATTCAAAAATATACCTAAATCAAAAGCAAAATTTAACAACTCTAAAAATAAATATAGTCTTTTGGTCTATCTATTTTAGATAAATCATCTATTAAAGGCCTACTATATAAAAAAATATATTAGTAATCTCATATATCATATCGTATACGATATAATTTTTTCATATGATAAAAATATAATGAATAATTTATCCAAGATAGGCAACCAAAAATCTATTCATCTGTTGCCCCCGTGTACGATAATAGTCTCCAAACGAGTCGTAGGTAATGAAAAGACACGGTAGCATGCCCTTTGCAGCTCCCAGGCCAAGTTGTATTTAAAAAATTTTGTGGTTTTTATATGTACGATGACGGTATTGATAATATAATATAATATATTAGCCAAAATGAACGAAATGAACTTCTCAACGTACGACTTCGGTCCTACTTCGTTGGATTGGATGTCGGATTTCGTGATCTTTGAATGCCTTTTCAAACTTGATGGAAGAATTCAAAATGAAATGCCTTTTAAGATTTCCTATCACTACAAAAATATTTGTCACAATTGGTAAGTCCTATTTATAATTTCCTGACAAAATTAACTAGCTCGTATTTTATTTTATTAGATCGCATGTTGCTAGTAATTAAAAAAATAATTTGATATAAATATGATATATATATAATTTTTTTTTTCTGATCACACACGCGTATATATACATAGATGCATGCGTTTGAGATGAAGAAATTTCTTCTCAAATTTTCAGCATAATTCTCATGCAGTGTTATATATCGAAATTAAAACAAAAATGTCAAGAGTAACATTAATTTGTAATATATTACGGAGTGAGAAATTTCATTTTGTTTATGTTTTTTTCTTTTTATATGATGAAAAAATATTATGGAAAGTCTTTTAAATCTCTTAAAACGCACACAGAGGTTCTCAATTTTAATGCCATATGCTACGGTACTCTTCTTTTTTTTTTCGGCCAGATATATGCTACCGTATTCACAAGGCGGAATATGGGAAAATTACTTCAGTTGTAGTTATCAAAATACATTTGCCTTTTTAGAACCCTTTAGACTTAGTCTCATCACCCATGTCTCGATTGGACTTGCCTAAGTGGACTGATGGAGCAAAAGGTGGATAGATCCTTAATCCATTATTTTAGGTAGATTCTTCAATGATGGTCCGTCAAATGAAAAAATATTATTATATGTTGAACTACTATAGTATCGTTTTCCACATGACAAACCCTCAATAAATCGTCTATCTTATCTTTTTTTCGGGTTGATGATAGGTTTTTGACTTATCAAGTCTTAGGTTCGGGTCTTGTACCCACGACTTGTTTAATAGCTTTCTTTCGGTCCGTTTTATATAATCTAATATTGAATGAATTTAACATTGGTAGTTATTGTAAAAAGAAAAACAAATTATATAATTAATTGATATTATTTACTAATTATTTACATAAGAAGACCTGATTTTTGTACTATAGGCAATATATTGTGGTGTATCATTAATAGAAAGTAGCAATTGAATAAATTATTTAGTTTAATATAATTTTATATGAACGAATTTAACATTACTAATTATTGTAAAAAGAAAAGGTAAAAATAAAAGGATAAATCATATTAGAAGTATCAACATTTGATTTATTTATGAACGTGTAGATTAGTTTTCAATTAAGTTTCTATGGTCAATTATTAATACATTATTTGACTCATTTTAAAAACGTTGATTTCTTTTTTTAACTACTTAAATATTTATATTTTAAATGAATTTATCCTAAAAATTTATATATATTTTTAACCACTCGAAATCTTAATACCCTAATGAATTTAACTTAAATGTTGATACCTTTTGATGCAATTTAAAAAAAATAATTTAAAGTAATATAATTATAAAATTATGCCTTCACCATTCAGTTTTGTCTTTGTTATGTCATAATTTGCTCTCTTTAAAATAAAAAATCATAATTTTTTTTAAAAATTTTTGGGACAAAGTCATGAAATGATATGCCTGTCACCATAGACTAACGGACCAGATCACCAGCACTTAGCTGCTTTCTTTTTACGTTACGTGAAGATCATATTGGGACCGTTGTTGACCCCACCAACCACTACGCCAAATCTGTACTGATCTTTCTATATTTTGTCCTTTTCATTGCAATGAAGCTTCTTCCACCATAACTTTATAAAAAAAAGTTTAAAAAAAATCCTATTCCAATCTTCTATAAATATGCTCGTTCACGACCACTGATTTTAAAGTAGGCAAAGTAGCATAACTAAAGCCAAAACAAAGTCCATAATATCTCTCGGCAGGAGTAAACAAATAAACCCAACAAAGTCTAGAACCATGTCTCAGGTACATTATTAGCATTCATCCTTTTATCTTCAAAGTTACCTTTGCATAGTTGAATTTTCAAGCTTTTCTAAATTGGGTTATCTTTGTTCCTGAAAATATGGATTTTTTTTCTCCCTTAATCTTGTTTCCTTGTTCATTTTTTCTGGCTGGTTTTATTTTTGTCGGTTGATGATCTGTTTGGAATGAACCAGGCATGAGAATTATAAATCATTAATGTTCTTTTTTATGGATTTGCCTTTTCGTAGTAGAAGCCGAAAAAAATGAAAAATTCTAGTATGCTGTGATGTATAATGAAATGAAATTATGAAACTGATTGATAAGTTTTTAATAGAATAGCTGTTTCGTTGTTTGTCTGTAATAAAAAATATTATAGTACAAGATCTAAGATATTTGTTTGTAGCTAGTGTGTTTTTCAGTAAGTATTTTATACGAAGACTTTTTGTTTAGTTCGCCCTCGTCTTGACGAGCACCAGATTATTATAGAACAATTGTTTTGAAGAAAGGAGACCCAGAAAATTGTTCTTGTCGGATTTGAAATTTGGACCTAACCCTGAGTTATGCTCCTGCCGGGCAAGGTCATGGTCCTAATAATTACAGAAACTAGAAAAGATGAAGTTTGTTTTAGTTGCTCCTAGTGCTAGATGTCTCTTCTTGTATTAAATATATATTTGACTAATGAGCTGTCCTCTTGCTCTTGCCCCTGAGACAAGGTAATTATATTGAAATAGTAATTAGTTGTGGTAATTAAGACGGATATGGTTCCTTTTTATTTTTATTTTTTTTCCCAATTTCCCTCCCACAATTTACAAATCAATGGTTAACATTATCTAGATTTTAAATAATCTTATGATTTTAATATAATGTCATGTTCTTTATCATAATTCTACTCATTAATTATATGTGACAACATTTTAAGCGGGGTAAATTAATAAATATCGAGTAGTAATTAGTTGTGGCAATTAAGATGGATGTGGTTTCTTTTTACATTTGCTTTTCAATTTCCCTCAATTTACAAAACAATGGCTAAGATTATCTAGATTTTTAAAATATCTTATTATTTTAATACAACATAATCTTCTTCATCATAATTCTACCCATCGATTATATGTGGCAGTATTTTAAGCAGGTAAATTAATAAATATTGGGTATATACTATCAATGGAATTGAATATTTGGTGTTGCATTTAAAAGTTTTGAATGATTATTCACGTTTTGCTAACAAATGTCCACCTAAGCTTCAACATTCAATGTTACAACAAAGTCTAGTTTTTAGTTATTAAAATTAGAAAAAATTTATGATTAATCGAATTAACAACTCCTATATGGATGATTGGAATTCCTCTCTTGATTTCACCTCAGTTGTGCACTATAGCTTTAAGCTTCTTTTCCTTTGGATTTCCGAGGTTTATTAACATGCAACGATTTTTACCTTTTGTAGACTGTTGTTCTAAATGTTAAGATGTCCTGCCAAGGTTGTGCTGGTGCTGTCCAAAGGGTTCTTGGCAAAATGGAAGGTTAGCTTATCCATCCCATACTTGTAGTTGGTCCTCATTAATAGTTTTACCTATTTGTTCTACCTTTGATTTTCTCATTTGCTTGGATTTTGGATTATTATTTTTAATGACATCCTTGTATGTTGGTTGTTACAAGAATCGAACGCAGAGGGCTTACTGTTGTTTTATTCTTGGAATTGGAAATTCAGGTGTAGAATCATTTGACATTGATTTGAAAGAGCAGAAAGTGACTGTCAAAGGCAATGTACAACCTGAGGCTATTTTTGAAGCCGTGTCAAAGACAGGAAAGAAAACTGCTTTTTGGGAAGCTGAAGCACTGCCTACCGAAACAGAAGTAAAGCCTGCTGAAGAAGCAGCAGCCCAACCAGAGGAGAAGCTTACCGAAGTTGCCCCAGCGGACTCCAAGGATAAGCCTGTTGAAGTAGCCCCAGCAAACTCCGAAGATAAGCCTGCTGAAGCTGTAGCGGCTGCTTAATGCCAGCGCGGATTAGCTTTACCAGCAAAGATCTATTTTAATGTACTGGTTTGCAGAATAACTGCAAGTATTTGTATCCTGCTAATGCAAGTGGCAATGACAACTTCTTGGAATACTATAAATTGTATTAGTTTATGTATTACAAATTACGGTTCTTAAGTCTTGTGGAGGAAAAAAGATAATGCACTGCTCGTTCACTTCGCTGTAATTGTAATTCCATTACAGTCTTAATCCCTATGAATAGCTATTACGTCGTTTAATTCACCGAATAGCAATTCCACAATGAATTCCTATTACATAAAATATTGAATAATCATTCTTTATTTAAACAAATGAATAACAATTTAATGCTAAAACTGTTTTTTTTTTAAATACCACAATTAAAATAAAAAATTAATTAAAAAGTCCTATTATAACTCTATTCCATTCTTCTATAATATAAATTCTATTATAACCTTATTCATTCCGCGAAGTGAACGAGTTAGTAGTGTTTATGGGCTGACTCCAACGAGATGGAATTACTAAAGTATAAATCCAATTAGAAAAGGATCCAGGTCCAAACTACAAGAGGCCACAACATTCGCCGGGCCAATAATAACTTCTGATTTTTTTTTTTTTTTTTCAATTCTGAAAGCCTTTACGGACCATACCGTGCTTTCAAGAACTAATGATATCGTTACATGAAGGTTGAATATGTGTATTAAAGATAAATAGTAATTGCTCGTTGATTGGTCATCTCGATTTTTTTTTATTTGCCACATTCAATATTATTGGAGTTTAAACGGTAACTTACACTTCGACACCAAACTTTTGTATCCCACTCACATGTCAAAGTTGCTATGTTTACTTTTTTTTTTTTTTCCTTTTCCAAATTCCAAACTCTCTATCTATATAGTAATAGATTTTATTGTTGAGATTTGAAAATTCAATGCATTTTATTTGTATTAGATTATTTAAAAATTTATTGTTTTGCTTCAAATTTCATTTTTACAAAAAAAGTAAATAACATTTTAATATTTGATTTTATTTATTTAATTTAAAAATTACATCTCATCATAACTAATGTTAAAAATGTCAATAATGTGCTTGGAAAAAAAATAGCAACTTTTCTTATTGATTTCTTTTCTCTCTCTTGCTCTCACTTCCTCTATCTCACATATTAAAATGCAAAAACTCTTGTCAAGAGCAATTGTTATTTTTCAATCAAACAAAGATGTTATCATCATTGCTCCCATATGCAAGAAGATTTGAAATCTTTCTTATATTATTTGTTTCCTTTCCTTTTACTGTATAATTTGTTTTCATAATACTGATATAAATATAATTATATTGTATTATCTTCTTCTCCTTCTTCTTCTTGTTCCTCTCTCTGCTTTAATTTTGATGAAAGTTTATTTAATGTAACTCATGTTATTTCACATACCAGTTATAATTAATAGGATTTGATTTGTATTATAGTAGACAACTGAATGCACTTTTAGTACTGTGTATATTATGAAAATTATACTACAAAATAAAATAGATGATGAATTTCTCAGTAATTGTCTTTTGATTTGCACAGAAAAAAGTACTACTGAAAAAAATTGATACATATTCTACAATAGATTAATTTTATGGTAAGAAGAAGTGATGGGTTAGACTAGATATTTCACAAGTCTGGTTCCAATGTGTATGACATTGTTTCATATTGTAAACGATAAATATCAAATTTTGTACTTAAATTTTGAAATATTCTATTGAATACCTAATCATATTTATTGTGGCTATTTTTACCATCCCTTTAATACCGTTTGACCTATTTGCTAGCATGGAAGAGACAATCTATCATTGAATTTTTATTATTTCTCTTAATACCATCCAGTACTAATAGCATGCTTCTTTCACATTAAGTTACATAGCACATGGCATTAGTAAGATAGAAAAAGTAGTCACAAAAAGTTTAGTTAGATATTAAATTGACTAATCTAAACTTTAGGTACCAAATTTGACAATTTTCCTATTTTAAACTCCCATTTTTTTTAATATAGGATAATATCATAAATGGTACTTGAAATTTGACAAAATATGCAATTAGATCCTAAACTTTGGGTTTGAACAATTTAGTACTTGAACTTTGAAATTCATCAATTTAGTACCTAAAAACTTTGAGACTAATTAATTTAGTACCTCAAAGATCTTAATAGAGATACTATTAGTATGTATAAAAAATTCTTTTAGATATAAAATAATTTTAAAATTTAGATACTAAATTTGTCAATTTCAAAGTTTAGGTACTTGATTATAGGGTGTGAAAAAAACCCGATAAAATCTAACTGAAACTAGAAAACCAATCCGAAAAATATGGTTAACAGTTCCGTTGGTTTTGGTTTAGGATTACAGTTTTTACTTTTTCTAGTTTTTGATTTTAGTTTCAGTTTTTAACCACAAAAAACCGACGGTCAACCATTTTTAATATTTATAAATATATTATATATAATTTACATATATATAATTTACATATGTTAATGTTCATTGCATTTTAATGAAAGTAATTGTCCTATGTTTGATGAGAGTTAATGTAGCAATTAATTTGGTTTGATTTTTTTTTTTTTTTTTTTTATGATGATACATCCAAAGGCTTGTTTTTCCCTTTTTCCTTAATTTGATTTTCCTTTTTTTTTAGCTCTTGTAATATATATAATAATTAAAAAAAAAAACTCTATGCTAAAGGAAAAAAAAAGGTTTGTTGAAATTATCAGTTTGATTTGTTTGAAACCATTATGTTAAATAGCTAAAAACTAAAAATCGAAAAAATTAACTAAACAAAACGGTTAATCGCTAAGGAGATTAACCGTTTATAATAAACCAATTAAGAACCTGAATATTAAAAAAAATAAGAATTATGGTTAGGTTCAAAAAATAGGGGTACGGACCCGTTAACCGATCCGTAAACACCCTTACTTGATTGTATATTTTATCAAATTTCAGATACTATTCGTGACATTAAGCTTTTTAATAAATGAAAGTTTTGTGTATATGGACTAGAAAGTTTTAATCAAATAAGTTATTAAAATACAAGTAATAATAATAAAGAAAAAATGGAAAAAGAATGATTAATATAACGAATTACTTAGAAAAGTTCACAAGTTATTATAGAAATCTGTGGAGTGGAGAAACATTAATTCATAATGTTAATCATGGTAATCTTGTGCTACAAAAATGGATTTAATATATAATTCTTATTATAAAATTGTAGATGGGCTTGAAATTATATATATATATACATATATACATATATATATAATTTAGGCTTGACTTGCGAATTGAGTAACAGGTCCCAATGAGTCTGGTTCTTATATTGGAATGGTTTAGGGAGATTTGGCTTAGTGGGCTCATAATAGGGATCGTTTGACTAGTCCGTTGCATCTAACCTTTTTTAGATAAGCTCATGTACGTAACAGATGACTATGGGCCTTAACCTATGGGGAGCTCACTCGGAATAACCATGAATTGAGCTTGCTCCATCTCATCCATCAATCATTGAGATGATATGACGGTCATCATTCATGTCAAATGCCTATTAATATTCAATCACTCCTCATTTCAGATTTTTGGAGAGAGATCAAACAAGCTAACTCAAGTGTTTTCTACCTCAACTGCTCAAGAACTGTAAGGTTAACACATGAGATCTACTCAAGCTCCCTTACTTGTTACTTATGCATTTGAGCTATCCCGTTATTAAGTATCATCTCCTTAGTAGCACTCTGAAGACACATGCGTGACCATTTTAAGAAGAGTGAGGAGTTGAGGAGTTTGACATATTTATGATGGCACCTCCTAGAAGAGAGCCAACTACCTTCAATAATAGCATGTATCAACATGGTGACAACACCAACCTTGACGTGATCAAATAAACATGTTGTCACTTGAAGGTAACACTCCTAATATTGATGCCATCCTTCTTGGCAAAACACAAGATGCTACCTTTGACAACACAAAGATAATTTGTGTTATGCAATGGAATAATGCACACTGACGCAACAGTGTTAGAGAACTCTCTCTTCATCATAGCTAAGCAACTCTCCAACCATTGAGGAGAAAGTGCCTTAGGGAGCAAATGAGTAAACAACACCACCACCACGGGTTGTAGTGGAGTAGCAACCGGCATTTAAAGTTAGGAATGAGAAAATCCTACTTTGTGGGTCATCATCATTATATGTTCCCTCTTGTACCATCTTAGATGAGATCAACTTAAGCCCAGGCACTGCCCTAGCATCTCGATATCAATGCCTCAAGCCTAGGCAATACCCTGGCATCATGGCCTTTGCGCCTTAAGCCCAAGCCCTACCTTGACATCTTAGCTTCTATACCTTAAGCCCCGACAAAGCCTTAGCATCCTAGCATCCATGCCTTAAGCTTAGGTTACGCCCTAACATCTTGGCTTTTGCACCTTAAGCCTAAGTAAACGTCTTAGCATGATGGCTTCCATGCCTTGAGCCCAGACAATACCCTTAGAACCTCGACTTTCACTCCTTAAGTCTAGGTATTGACTTAGCAACTTGGCTTGTGCACCTTATCATCATGCTTTAAGCCTAAATGACAATACGATAATTTGATGAAGCTTTCATTGAAGTTATTTCTTAGCTGGGATGAGGAGCAATTATACTATATTAAAGTCCAAACAACAAGTTCCTCAGAAGCACTCCCATTTCCTTTAAAAGAAAAAGAATGTAAGTTCATCATACAATGATATGGCTTCCCTACTATCACCAGATGATTTGGGTTCACACCTTCCTTTTACATGATGCAACCACCCATTCTCTTAACAATATGAGTAACTTAGGGCATGACCGCATGAAGCAATTTTTTTTCCCGATTGCTCTAAGTTGTTATCTTCTAATGTTGTAACATGTTGACAACCAAGGGAAGAATGATATCAAAAGGGAAATCCCCTATTAGATTATGCTGAATTTTCACCATGCTTACTGCACGATGTTCTCATGCGGTACTCTCCATGTAAGACAGTTTAGCTAGCCATCGTGATAAATACTTCGCAAGCGCTCTTATGTAATTCCTGTTGTGTAATAGCCTTTGGTGAACCACCATCATGATTCTCTCTAACATACAGTTAATTTACATCCAAACCCTCAACTCACATCATTCATGATGATCATCTTAGAGTCCATATGTGATAGGACTTCACAAGTCTACAAGGGGTAATTCAAAACTTACTGTTGACTAGTTAGAGCATTGACTCCCAGGAACATGATGACATGTTAAGCTTGTGTACTGTAGATTGGTAAGAATATTAACTCCCAGGCGCGTTACAAGCCATTGCCATTAGCAACGACAACCTCCCTAGTAACTCATACTAAGTAATCAAGTAGTGGGAAATACCCCTTTAACTAATAAAGTGAGAGATTTTGATCCTAGATAAAAATGTCATTATCACTACTTAAGCACAATTGAATATCTTCCTAAAAGGGATCATTTGGATACTATTATTGGCAAGTAAGAACCCTACTCTAAGGCATTAAGCACTACAAGAAATCCTTTAGATCATCGAGTCTAAGCAAGCCTCATGTTTATGATAATTTCATAAAAAGCTCTGAAATCATGTGAATATAAACATACTTATGATGTTGATATGCTTAACGACCTACAGGGGGTCATGTTAGTTATAATCATAATATTTGATACATTGCTGCTATTTAGTAAGAGTTAGTCTCCTAGGTGTGTGACAACACAAATATAACATGTTGACTGGTAGAAACATAGTCTCCTAAGTGCATGATAATACGACATTACACCTAACATGGTGTAAATGAATGCTTTAGTAACATTTGATGAACGATTAAGTAATGGGAAATACCTTCTTAACCAGCTAAACTTGATTACTAAGGTAGCAAGCCTACTAAGCACATAATACTATCGTTGCTTAAAGTATGATTGATTTATTCTTGTAAGTGCTAATAATATTGTTGCCAACAAGTGAGAGCACTGCTTTGATGCGCGACATAATAGTCATATTAAATTTCTTTGCTCCATGAACTATTGCTGCTAAGTGAAAGCGTTGCTTCCTAAGTGCAAGTGTGCACTAGTAATGTAAACCCCGGAAATTTTCATAATAATATACAGTAGTAAAATAGAAAACATAAATTAGATAGTGAATTTAGAAACCGATAAAAATCCTAGAATAGACCTATGAGTTGTAATAAACTCATTCCTAGTTTGAAAAACCCGAATAAAAATTTTCTCGACCTTAATAGATACCAAAAACGAGATTTCGTATCTTGAACTAATAATTCAAGATATAACTAGAAATAGCTTTAAAATTTCAAAATCGATAAGATACAATTTATTAATAGAGCTTATCAGTATAAAAAAATAATTTAAAAAGGAAATACTAAGATTATAAATACAAATAGACACTAATACTAAACAATAATTATCCATTTAGATCTAAAAAGAAAATTTCAAACCCACTGTTATAATTGTTAGGAAATTCTAAATTTATTAGGACTTGGTTCCTAACTTAATTCATCGAACTTGAAAATTTAATCATGTAAGTCAAAAATACTAAAAATAATTAATCGTGTGAAGTTTTAGCTAAAAATTTGAAAATACAAATAATTTAAAGCTTTGTAGTAACTTAGGTAATTTTATCTCGATAAATGTAAATACAACGAGTATGGATATACGCGAATAATTTATTATTAGCAAAAATATTTTAGTTAATAACTATTAAATATATATATATATATATATAAAGAGAAAGTCGGATTTTATTTTTCCAACCGCTGCACTTGGAATGTCGAACAGCAGAGGAATCCTCACGCGCATGCGTTGCTGAAAATTCCAGAGCGAGACTGATCCTCCTCCACGCGCAAGCAGCAGCCCACTGACCAGCGAGACAAATCCACTCCACGTGCAAGCAGCAGGGATGACCGAGATTCATTCCCACGCACGGCAGCAGCAATCGACCGAGCAGCAGCAGCTCCACACGATCAGCAAGCAGCATTCTCCAAACAAACACGCACAACAAAGGAGCTGAAACAGAGCACTTGGGAAAAACACAGTAGCTGCAATAGTAGGAGTCTCGGTTGCAATAGCTAATCTTTATTCAACTTTGCTACGATTTTTACAACAAAATTCAACCCGAAAAGGACACCCCAACCAACCCAAAAGCTACACCTATAACCCACATTTAATTTGCAAGAATTATAGATCAAATGGAAGAAGAAAACAGTTGCAAATTAAGATGGAAAAATCGTGATGCAGCAGCAAAGAACTCCCCTGCTGCAGAGATCCAAATTTTCTTGTCCAACTTTGATTAGAATTTGAGCCCCAAACTTCAAACGAAATTGACCCACAATCCAACCACAACACTCCACATGTAATCAACAATAAATGATGAGATTTCAGCTTAGATAAACAACCACAACCACTCCAAATATCTTTGCAAAAATAAGATCTTAACAGCTGCAATAGAGGAAAAATTTAACAAACACAGCAGCACACATATCCAAATTGAGCTCTGATTTTTGCAATATTCTAGGCTTTAATGAGCTGATATTTTTGACCAATTAAACACCAATAGAGAGCCTTTAAATGGACACTTCACATGCCAATAATTAATGAGAAAATTGGATCCAAAACTGTCCAAAAATCAAGAAGAAATGTTCCAAAAATTTCAAAATTTCAAACTTCAAACTTCAACAGATTTTGACCTGATTTTTACACAATTTAAGCTCCTAATTTTACACACATAAATATCATTAATTAGATACCAAACAAACACAATTAAGACCCTCAAAGATAGCCACAAATCTGTCAAAACAAAGTCCAACTTTGCAAACCAAATACACCAAAATCATATGGAATTTCCAGCTGCAATTGTGAGCCTTTTTCAAGCCCAAAACCTTTCCTTAGCCTCTAAACTTAGCCTAGTCTTAGTATATGTATATAAGCTTAAGTTAGTTACAATTTGAGTCATAACTCTCACAAATCCTCCCAAAAACATAGCTACAAAAAGAAGTGCGTCCAGCCCTTTTCCCTTCCTTTTTTCCATTGTAACCTTCAACTTAAAAAGCTTAGAAACCCTTGTATGATCAACCATAAACCCCTAGCTTACTTCCATATCCTACTACACACTAAACCCATCAAGAACATCAATTTCCCTCTCTAATAACATCGAAAACCAAATCAAAAGTCGTAGTTATCCTAAGGTTCAAGAGGAGGAAACTAACTTAACAAGGTGAGAATATTGGATTTCATTAGTAAGCTCCCATTATAGTTAATGTTGTTTAGTTAGAAACTCATGATCTAATCTTTGATATAGGTTTAATTCTTGCTTTAAAAGGAAGTTGAACATCTTTATTTCTTTCCAATCCAAGGAAAGTTCTAAACTACAACCTATCCTTGTTAAATTTGTGAATAGACTTTAGAATGGATTATTGAGCATTGGAGGAAAGTTTTGTAGTTGAAAGAAGTTGTTAATCTATTGATGAATTCAAGTGGATAGATGGTTGATGTGTTAGAAATGTTTAGATATTGTTGGAAAAGAAAAACAACAACTTAGAAGTATTATAATTATGGTAATAGTAAATTTGGATCTAGGAATAAAGTGTACAAAAGAAGACTCAAATTTCATCTAATCTAGCCTAAATTAATGTCTAAAGCTTCTAAGACCTTATATGAACATAAAACTTGATAAAACAAGCTTTACAAGCATGATTAGAAGTCCTACATTACTAGAAACGTGTTATGAACAAATTTATAGAAATTCTACATACCGAGACTTCTACAAGTTATGATGGAACTTAGGATATAAATGAAAATTTAAATAGGATCCTCTAAAATAATCCTCAATCAAAAGAAACTTAAAAGAATCAAACAATATAAATTCCTTTTCCATAAGAATCAATACTTTAAGAAATCACTATAAACCATAGGAATGATATCAAATACCGATATAGGACACTTAGACACTCATAGGAATTTAATTTTCTATTTATATATATTATTGATAAATATTTCATCTTAATAGGTAATTTCGATACTGTCGAGGATTTTTCGGTCGATTACTACGACTAATCAATATGAGCAGGTGAGTAACTTAGACTTATTACATTGTTTGTGATATTAGTTTAGTTGCACTAAAATATAAAGATAATAATGATGAACTCTCGTGTATATGGGATTGTGGGATTTGCTTGTTGTTTGAAATTACTTGTTTGACAAGTACCACTAACCAAAAGTGATAATGAATGGCTTGTAAAATTACTGTATGTGAAGCATGTTGAGTGTCTGAATGAAGTTTGAACACTTATAACTTGACTAAAAATTATCGAACTCATAAGTAAAATGATGCATGCATAGCATGATTTGCACATGCTGCATTATGTTTGTATATAGCCTACTACGTGTTAGAATTTCGGCTCTCTGGTAATACTTGGTTTTTCTAGGCAAGAGGCTAGTAGTTCTACTCAAGTTTACCTTTATTCTGTCGGTTCCATGAGAACTAACTGGTAACGAAGGACACCGCCCATGTATCGCTGTGAAATACAAATACTTAGTGGAGTTTCTAAGGCTTAAAACAGGAAATGAGTGCTTAAAACATCATTAACATAAAGAGATAATAATTGTGAGAATTGTGGATTTCCTATGCACTTAGTTTCTCCTAGGTAGGTGATTCAGAGATCGGTTCCTTCAACCCCGATAAGAGGGCGTAAATCTCCATCTTTTTTGGATTCCGGTTTGTCTAAGCTTGTAATTGTTCATGTGTTTGATTGATGCATTACTTAAGATTGATAATAACTTGCTTGTTGTGATAAGTCTGGTTATTCACTGAGCCTGTGGTTATGCTTACACTCCTACAGTCCTTACAGGACGACACTTAAGCCTTGGTTGGTGGCTTCTAGGAGCTTAGAGCCGGTATGTTTCTAAGGCTGGAAGAGTTTTGGAACCAGGGAAAAATAGTTTCATTATTTATATGTATTAATTGGTGTTAGTGCATCAATTTTATTATTTGAGAACTTAGAAAGTTTTATGGTTTGTAATAGTTATTATTCAGGCAGTAGAACTTAATTATGGTATTGTGATTTTATTTACTTTCATCATTTCTTATCACGCAACCAAAAAGATCCTGTTTTATTAAACTCATGTCATTTTCCAAAGTAGTTTTAGTATTGATATGTGTATTTGATATCGTCTGAGTTATCAGGCTGTATCATAATATATATATTACTACTAGGGTACTACTGGGGCGTGACAAGTAATGACTTAAGTGGTATCCCGATGCTCACTAATATGAACAAGCAATCAAGCAGAAAAACAATACAAGGTAATAAATGCAAAAAGTCAAGAAAGCAATCTATTCATTCAAGAAAAAGGAGAAGTGCTAACATATTGTTTAAAAATGGAAACAAAAGAATGAGCAAATATAAAAAATTAAGGCTGGCAATCTAAGCCTACTACAGGCTCCAGTTCATCATCTCTTAAAAAGGTCTCTATCTTAGTCTTTGTTGCTGCTTCACCATCAACTTATCATGATGGTCTTTCCCGCCTAATAATTCAACAGCCTTTTGGCCTTGGCAACAATAAGCCACAAGCTACCAACTTTGAACTACAACATACAAGCCTCCTCAATACATTGAACAAGCTACTCTAGCTTAGCTATTAATAAAGAACTCCAATGCATGTCCATTAGTAGCATGACTTCTTTAATCATTTTCACCATGGCATTGGCTACCTCTATCCCCAGCATAGGGGTATTGACCCATAATTTCATGTCTATCGCATTAAGACTTCCTAAAGGTGCTTGTACATGAGACGACACAGTAAAGTCATGAAACGAAGTCATCTCCTCCATGCAACATGGTATTTTGAAGTTGTTACCTTGTTTTCACAAGACATACTAGCAACTGGGGGGCATGGAGCTCAATAGGCACATTGACATCAGATGTGCTATTTCTTCCTTCATTAGGAATATGCTCATCATCTTCATAATTAAGCTCTTCAGTGTTGCTAGCATTACTTTCATTGTCACTACAAAGGTTTAGATATAGTTCATAATCAGTCTTATCCAAGCCATAACCCTCATTCTCTGATATTATCACTGGCATAGTAGTAGCACTTGAGTGATGTGAACTTAGAAGAGAATCTATCTCGACTTTAAAAAACAAAAAAAAAAGTGTTAGTCAATAATGGAAAGTAGCAACAAAAAGTTATGTGAAAGAAAAGATTCATTACCACCTCAATGAGTGCACACTTCACCTTCTTGGAATCCACCAATTGAGGTAGTGGATGATTACTTTTTGCTTTCGAAGGAGGCGTCACACGGTCTACATTAGCAACAAGCTTTAATTTGCTTAACATAGGCTCTTTAGCTGCCTAGATATTACTACTCTGCCTAATATACTTGTACCTTAGCAATTTGAGATAAAACTCATGGTGATATATGAGCGAGGCTTGTAGCGTATCACCTACAAATGCAAAGGCGTAGTCATGAAACACAACCATGCAATTGGACTAGTGTGGCAGCTAACCATCAGAATTAACTTCACTACACTCCACAAAAGGAAAGAATAGTTGTCACACTATGAGATGAACATTCTTAAAGTCACTTGATGAGATGGATTGACAGTAGAATTCAAAACTCTACACGATGTTGAGAAGATGTGGCACTCCTTGATTGAAGCCAAGCTAGTGCACCACTATACATGGAGAACATGCCATTACTCTTTATTCTAGGAAACTCCCATTTAAATCTCTATTGTTAAGCAAAAATGGCAAGCTCCTTGACATGCCCCAAAGTAGTAACTTGGCACAAGATTTATCCAGCCTCTTACAATTGTCAACTAAGATGACCTTGCTATCAAAGCCTAGAGGATAAAGTCCATCACCGTCTTCATAGCCCTCAAGATGTGTCACATAAGGGGGAATGTGAGCTCTCTTTTAACATCAATAAGCTAAGGAAGTGATCACCTGATCTCTACTCCAATACATGCCTACGCTTTATGAATAGTGAGATTCAGATCCCTATCGATGCCAGGTGGTGCAAAGTGGTTATGAAATCGCTCACAGAACAACAACTACAAGAAGGGCAATTCTACATGTGACATGTTCACATATTGACCCTTGGAACGCATAGAAGCTGGGTGGCACAAGTCAAGGCTTCAGTATAGAGACCCTAAGTAGAAGGGAACTGACGCAAAGTATTGACCCTGCATGATGCGTATCGCTAAAGGAAAAAGCCATGGACTCATACCTTCTTCTAGCCTACTAAGAAATACGAATAGTGACAACCAAAACACAATGAAAGTAGTAAGTTCATACTTGCAAATCAAAGAAGAAAAAGAAGTGTATCCATTGGAAATGTCAAATACATGGTAAGTACATAAACATACAACAAAGGACTTACTCTTTCCTGCAAGCTGGTCCCATACTTAAGGCATACTTTTTCTTCATTCTTCAAAGAGGTATGTCATTCAAGTGGAGAAGCATGGTTTCTTCTTATCATCACAAGAAATCTTCAAATCAGCTAGTAAAAATGTCTCGAGGTCTTTTTTTTGTGTGAAGTCACAATTGTAGCAGCATTGGTCATCCCAGAATAGCGCAGATCCAAAAGCATGATCACGTTTTCAAGAATTGGTGTTATCTCCCCTGATGTAGTGATAAGCGAGTGAATCTAGATGTTCTAACGAAAGATGATGGCATGTCATACTTCCATCTCACTTATGCTCACATGTCATATCCGAGAGGCGATGATGATGGCGCTATAAACTCTAGCTTACTTCAGAAGGCTCACGTGACCTACCTTGTCAGTGATGTAGTCTACCCAAGAGCCCCATCTGAGTGATAGCTCCTTAAGAAATGCAAAGTGTGTGCTAGAAAGAGACAATTCCCTTCGCCTGATCTTGAAGTTTATCACCGAATCCCCTATGATGGTGCCCCTATAATTAGCACACTTCTCGGGATTAATTAATTGGAAGTTACAATTAAGGGGGTTGTTGCACATAACTTAAGGTGGGAGGCTTTATCCTAGAAGATATCTTCACATATGGTGTCATCCATGCACTGGTCTTAAGGACACTAGATTCATGGTGGATTTCCATCCTAGCATTTTGGCATTTTAGCTATTCTCCATCCTCTTCTACCCTGAGCTTCAGTACTTTGGAATTGGGTACTCCTTGCCCCTTAATGGTATCCTCAGAATCGGCATGCAACATGGGCTTGATTATTAGAGCTTACCATTAGTCGGGGTGTCACGTACAACTCATGACACTGGATCTTCAATAGGGAGTATCACATTGAGTACGCAATGCTTGACCTTCAACATGGAATATTGCACTAAGCACATGATGATTGGGTTCAACAAGGGTGTTGCACATAGCTTAGGGCAAGATGATTTGTCCTAGAAAGTATCTTTAGATATAGTGTCTTTTACCTACTAGGCTTGAGGATGTTGGATCTATGGTGGATTCTTGTCTTGGTGCACCAACAAGTTTCTTTGCTTGATGACTTCAACACTTTATATTTGCTTACCTTTGGGCTCTTTTTGCTTGCTAATGTCAATACTTGGAATCGATTGCTTCTTGTTCTCTTGTACTTAGCACCCTTAGCGCTTTGGTTTCATCTTCTCTTTCTCTTTGATGACTTCAAGATTTTCCATTTGATTCACTCTTCATCTCTCTTTGCTTGGTAGTTCCAGTACTTTAAGCTTGCTTATATTTCAATCCAATCTATTTGATCACTACAGTGCTTCCGGCTTGGTTGCTTCTCCTCTCTGCATGCCAAGTAACTTTAGTATTTGGAGTTTGATGGCTTTTCTGCTCCTTCTGATCGGAATGATAAATATCAATTGAAATTAATATTGATTGCGAGATAATACCTGCAAGTGAAGGAGAACGAAGTTAACAAAATAAAGCATATATGAACAGTCTGTACGTAGAGTCGAAGACCTATAAAGATGGCATTGGAAATTATTTCGTTGAATACAAATCACTTAGCTATCATTCGTATTCAGTGATGGCCATCATGGATCACAACATGAGGCATTTGAGAGGGAACACACACACACACACACAAAAAAAAAAAAAAAAAACAAAAGGAAAAGACACAAGGGAGTATTGGCTATTCTTGTTTTATTCAAGATACTATTCCCATGGATATACATAGTAAAGCAGAATAGGAAAGAGGCCTTATCGTGCTTTGTAGATCCTTGTCCATGTTAAATTTTCTAAAGGAGATATAGAGCTACCAAAGAATATTATGTATTATATCATGTCCTTCAAAGCAAATTTGAAAAGAGGAATAGATTAATTCTTACGCAGCATGTTGGTAGATGAAGGCCTACAAAAAGAAGGAGGCCAATTGTGTTGTGTATGTCCAAAGGTTTTGTCACTGGTACTCGGTTATCATTACTACCCATCACTGTTCATGAAAGCTTTCTCGCTGCCAAGATCTAAGTAGAGTATCAATAGATTAAAAGGAAAAAAAAAAAACAAAAAAAGAAGGTATTAGGAATTGAAATAAAAAAAAAAGTGGAGGGAGATTGTACTGGTTTCTGATTGAAGTGGAAGAACCTTTTTGATTAATGCGGTAAAATGGTTTACAAGATTCTACCAATTCTTTTCTTAGGAATTAATCCTTTGATATGCCTATGGAGAAGACAAGAATCCCATGAATGATAGGTCACATAAACATTATATGATAATCATGGTGCAATGGTGTAACTATTACGGAAAATTTAATTTTTATTGACAACTAGTTCCTAGAGCCTTGAGTTTGAGCACGCGAAGAATGGAACGTACTTAGTGCTAATGGCTTGCCAAGAGGATACCCTCTGAGAAGTTGCTGATGGAGCACTTTATTTGGGTTATTCTGATTTCTTAACGATTCAAGCTTATGCTTCCAAGGTGGATGACTGTAAGCGACTTGTTAATTAAACCACGAACCATTTTAGAAGATTAGATCATTTGGTGAATAATGCGATTGATGCAAGAGAAATATATAGATGCATACGTGTAGTCGAGGTACTATGGTAAAAAGGACAAGGGCTTTACATTTGTTTAAAAAAAAAAAATAAGGATTTGAAAGATATTCGATATGGAGATGTGAAGATTTAAGTATATCTCATGCCAAGACTGTTATCCTTGGTGACTGTCTCGTGTTTGAGATAGGAAAGGGAAAAAAAGGAGAGAATATGATTCTATCGCCAATGATGACAGATATTGAAAGATATGGTTTTAAATTTAATGTTTTTATAAGCTTTTATGACATTTCCTGATACAATTGTTAGACTAACACGGCAGCACAGAAAGCTTAGTTGGCTTAAAGACTTTGTATAACAGAAATACATGATTCACTTGTATTGCAACAGAATTAGAAATTGAAGGTTGTAATAGCAGTTGACAGTTGTAATAGTAGTTTAGACAAACAGATCTCAAACAGAATCTAAACAGATTGTAAATACAGCTGTTAACAACTTATTCAAAAGAATAAATAAACGAAACAGGGAAAAGGATGGACTTATCCCCCTACAAGTAGTGAGATCCGAGTCTTAGGAGAGTGGCTTCTCGATCAAGCCTAGCACTATCGTTATACCTTGCATGTTCATCAAACAGGAATTAGTCAGTAAAGAAAGAAACCCTAGTTATCGAAAAAACAGAGAGAGTTGAGAGAGGAAGTACTTACCGATAGTGGCTGCGCAGGAGGAATAGGGTTTCAATTCCACTTTGGTTATTCTGATTGAGTGGTGGACCGGGCTTATTTAGAGTAGTCAGCCCAACATTGGTGCTCTCGTTCTCGAATCATCCTCCATTGTTGCATTGCTCTTACTGTTGTTGTTCATCAATGGCACCTGACATAAGAAACACTTTATTAGAAGAAAGATTAGACAAATTTCAACAACAATTAAACCAAGAATTGGATCATAAAATTTCCTTTTTGATGGATTCTATTCAACAGAAATTGTCTACATTGATCAATGAAAGGAATCAGATTCATTCTCCTCCTTTTGTTAATGAATCATCATCTTCCATCAATGAAGGCAATGATCTGTTAAAAGGTATCAAACTGGAAATTCCCAAATTTCATGGGGAAGATGTTTGTGGTTAGATATTCAAAACAGAGAGGTTTTTCAATTTTCATCATATTCAGGATGAACAGTGTATCACAATTACCTCTTTTGCTCTAGAAGGTGATGCTTTAGACTGGTATCAATGGATGTATGATAATCAACAATTAAATTCCTGGACCAATTTCAAGAAATCACTTCAGGATCGCTTTGGTCCTTCATTATATGACATTCAGGGTCAACTTTCCAAATTAACTCAAACCACCACTGTTTCTGAATATCAATCTCAGTTCCATCATCTTTCGAATCAAATAACTGGTTTACCCAATTCTTTTCTCACTAGTTGTTTCATTTCAGGTCTTAAACCTGAAATTAGGAGAGAAGTTCAAGTTGCAAGACCTTCTGATTTACTAAATGCGATGTCTTTGGCACGCATTTACGAATCTAAGTTTACAGATACATATAAACCATCCCATTCTCACCATTTATCCAAACCAAATTTTTTTTCTAATTCTGCTAACCTTCAGTTTTCTAAACCTATACCTAAATACACATCATCATTACCTACTTCTACTGTTTCCTCTTCTAATACAAAAATCCACCATTCCGATAAAAAAGTTGACTCCTGAAGAAATGGTTCAGAGAAGGGAAAAAGGTTTATGCTATAATTGTGATGAGAAATATCATCGCAATCATAAGTGTAAATCTAAATTTTTACTATTGATGACAAATGATGAGGAGGATGATATTCACACAGTTCAGGAGGATATGATTGATTCACATATCGCTTCTGAGGATACAGGGATCTCTGAGAATTCAGGGATGATTAGTTTGCATGCTTTGGCTGGGATGTCTATTCCAAAGACATTGAGATTTCAAGGTCAGATTCACAACCACAACTTTTCTATTCTAGTTGACACTGGTAGTACTCATAACTTCCTACAATCTAGAATAGTGAAACATTTGAATTTGACTGTTTTACACACTGTTTCACTCAATGTTATGATTGGAGATGGGTCCAAATTGGTATGTGAGGGTCAGTGTTGGATGTTCCTTTAGTTATTCATGGAATTCAATTTCGTGTTCCATTTTATTCTTCCTATTGAAGGAGCTGAGATTGTTTTGGGAGTACAATGGCTTAAGCAATTGGGTCCTGTGACCATTGATTATAATGCGCTGACATTATCTTTTGTTCACATGGGTGAAAGGGTGTCTCTGTCAGGGGAAACTTCTTTTCCATCAGTAATCACTGCAAATCAATTGAGAAGGATGTTCAATATGAATGCAGTAGCTTACTGTTTTTCTTTGGAGGCTCAGAAAGGAGATTCTGCAACTCAATTCACCAACAACACTACTATTCATGAAGTGTTGGGCAAATTTGCTAAGATTTTTGAGACACCTTCATCATTGCCTCCTTTACGACAAGTCCAACATCGATTTTTTTAAATGAGGGCACTCAGCCTATAAACGTTAAACCATATAGGTACCCCCATTTTCAAAAAAATGAAATTGAGAAGCAAGTGAGAGAAATGTTGGATCAAGGTCTCATTCGGGACAGTATTAGTCCTTTCTCTTCACCAGTGTTATTGGTTAAGAAAAAGGATGGCACTTGGCGTTTTTGTATAGACTATCGTGCTTTAAATCAGGCTACTATTAAGGATGAATATCCTATACCCACTGTAGATGAACTGTTGGATGAGTTACATGGTGCCTCAATATTTTCTAAATTGGACTTGCGATCTGGATATCATCAGATTCGCATGCACGAAGGAGACATTGGAAAAACTGCTTTCAGAACTCATGAGGGTCATTATGAATTTCTTGTAATGCCCTTTGGTTTGAGTAATGCTCCTGCTACTTTTCAAGCCACTATGAATAATATTTTTAAACCCCATCTTAGAAAATTTGTTATTTTTTCTTTGATGATATTTTGGTTTATAGTTCATCAGTGGAATTACATGTTCAACACTTGGCAGTGGTGTTTCAGATTCTATTGGATCATCAGTTTTACTTAAAACAAAGCAAATGCTCTTTTGGTCAATCTAAGATTGATTATTTGGGACATATTGTGAGTAGTAGTGGAGTGGAACCAGATCCAGCAAAAGTTGAAGCAGTAAAAAATTGGCCTCAACCATCCACAGTAAAGGAATTGAGGGCTTTCTTGGGGTTATGGATATTATAGAAAGTTTATCAGGAATTATGCCTCTATTGCAGGACCATTGACTGATATGTTGCAAAAAGATCGGTTTTCATGGAGCACTGATGCTACTCAGGCTTTTGAGCAACTCAAACACACATTGTGTGAGGCTCCAATATTAAAGCTACCAGATTTTTCACAACCATTTACAGTGGAAACAGATGCATCAGGAGTGGGGATAGGTGCTGTTCTCCTTCAGCAGAATCAACCAATTGCATATTTTAGTAAGAAGCTTCCATCACATTTACGAAAAGCCTCTGCTTATGTTAGAGAGCTATGCAATAGTTGAAGCTGTAAGAAAGTGGAGACAATATTTGTTGGGAGTTCATTTTTCTATTAAAACTGACCATCGCAGTTTGAAAGAACTATTGACTCAGACTATTCAAACTCCAGAACAGCACAAATATCTTTCTAAGTTGTTGGGTTATTCTTATTCTATTGCCTATAAATCGGGTCATGACAATATTGTGGCTGATTCACTTTCCAGACAAGTTGATGAACAGGGCCATTATTATGCTTTTTCAATGCCTCAATTTCGACTTTTTGAGGATATTAAGCAAGAATATACAACTTTGCCAGCTTTTCAATCTTTAATGTCTGACCTACAGAATGGCAAACAAATGAAATGGATCTTGCAGTGGAAGAATGGCTTATTATATTTAGGGACTCGATTGTTTCTGGTGCCTCAATCCAAAGTCATTCCTCTTCTACTCCAAGAATTTCATAGTTCACCTGCTTCAGGTCATTTTGGTGTACTTAAGACCTATAAACACCTCGCTGCGGATTTTTTTTGGGAAGGCATGAAAAAGGATGTGGAGAATTATATCAGAAATTGTACTGTTTGTCAACAGGTCAAATATTTGACTCGATCACCAGCAGGACTATTACATCCTTTACCTATCCCTGAGCGAGTGTGGGAAGATGTTAGTATGGATTTCATAACATCTCTTCCTAGGTCTCAAGGGTTCACAGTAATATGTGTGGTAGTCGATCGACTATCTAAATATTGCCATCTTGGATCTTTAGGATCTCATTTTACTGCTGCTCAGGTAGCTACACTTTTCATTCAAATGGTTATTAAGCTACATGGTTTTCCACGCTCTATTGTTTCAGATAGAGATCCGGTTTTTACCAGCAGATTTTGGAAGGAATTGTTCCATCTTAGTGGAACTAAGTTGCACATGAGTAGTGCATATCATCCTCAATCGGATGGTCAGACAGAGGTGTTGAACAGAACAATTGAACACTACCTCAGGAGCTATGTTATGGATTATCCAAAGGAATGGGTTCGTTTTCTGCCTTGGGCAGAGTATGCTTATAATGTCTCTTTCCATGAAGGAGCACACTGTACCCCATTTGAATTGGTGTATGGAAGATCACCTCCCTCCATACCATCGTATATTAGGGGCAATTCACTATTGGAAGCCGTAGATGAAGATTTAATTCAAAGGGATAGAGCTCTACAGTTATTGAGGGACAATTTAGCCAAAGCACAAAATAGAATGAAGCAGCTAGCTGATAAACATCGTACTAATGTTTCTTTTGTTCCAGGAGATTTAGTTTATCTTAAGCTTCATCCCTACAAACAGAAATCTCTCAATTCTGGGATTCATAAACTTTCTAAAAGGTATTATGGTCCCTATCGAGTTATTAAAAAAGTTGGAACAGTAGCATATCAACTCGAGCTTCCTTCTCATGCTTGTATACATGATGTTTTTCATGTTTCATTACTCAAGAAAGCTACAGGTGTCTCTCAACCATCTCCCCAATTACCACCAGGGTCAGATAGTGGTCATACTATGTTACAACCACTCACAATTTTGGATTCCCGAGTCATTTTAGTCAACAATCAACAGGTGAAACAAATATTGGTCCAGTGGGTCGGTTTACTTCCCGAAGAAACTTCTTGGGAAGATTTTGACCACTTTAAACAGATCTATCCAGATTTCAACATTGCGGACAAGGTTGTTTTTCCAGATGGGGGGAAATATGATACAACTGTTAGACCAACACGGCAGCACAGAAAAGCCTAGTTGGCTTAAAGACTTTGTATAACAGAAATACATGATTCACTTGTATTGCAACAAAATTAGAAATTGACAGTTTTAATAGCAGTTGACAGTTGTAATAGTAGTTTAGACAAATAGATCTCAAACAGAATCTAAACAGATTGTAAATACAGCTGTTAACAGCTTATTTAAAAGAATAAATAAACGAAACAGGGAAAAGGATGGACTTATCCCCCTGCAAGTAGTGAGATCTGAGTCTTAGGAGAGTGGCTTCTCGAACAAGCCTAGCACCATCGTTATACCTTGCATGTTCATCAAACAGGAATTAGTCAGTAAAGAAAGAAACCCTAGTTATCGAAAAAACAGAGAGAGTTGAGAGAGGAAGTATTTACCGATAGTGGCTGCGCAGGAGGAATAGCGTTTCAATTCCACTTTGGTTATTTTGATTGAGTGGGGACCGGGCTTATTTGGAGTAGTCAGCCCAACATTTCCCTTTTTTTATAGGATGATTTGGAGGATATGATATTTGAACGGAAGATCGAAATATGGTCAATCTCGTTGATGACATGGCATAATTCAAGGCTTGATTTTTAACAACTATCATGTGATTTTGGTCGGATACAAAAGGAAGATGTGAAAAAAAAAATCTCATGATATTTTAGGATAGAATATATGGACATGTGATTGGCTATCATGCAGAAAAATAATTTTCTATCTCATAATCACAACCTTACGGAATGAAGAAATGTCTTTGCTATTAGTGTCTGCATTGCTATGTAGAGCATTTATTAATTATTTCAAAGGATCAGCTAAATATTATATTTGCTAAATTGAGAGACCATCCAATACATAATGGTGTGATTTGTGGAAAATTAGGTGAGAATTGAAGCCCTATCTGCAAATATTAAAAAAAGGGAAAAAAAAAGAGGAAGAGCATCAGAAATAGAAGATTTGGCATCCCATGATTATTTATATCCATTAAAGATAAACTGATGAAAATAAAGATTAAAAGATTTGAGTTGAAGGTTCAATATATTTGGATAACCTCGTTGAAGTGTCTTGGGTCAAATTTGAATTTTAAAAAGGAATACTAATAATATGTGATGAGATATGGTTGATTTGATGACGATTCAAAAATAGAAAAAAAAATATGTCTATGAAAGATTTGAAATGGGATTTAGGTGTATCCTTTGAGATGTGGCTTGGAGAATGAATTTGCATGAGAGATGTCACTTGCCACCATATTCTCTAGCTGAACAATGAGAAAGGACTTCGAATCACGTCATTTATACAATGAATAGAGCGCATGAGGCACACGGCGACTATCAATGTTGAGGGTATAAGAAAGCTAAGGGGACAAAGAATTTGCATGGTTGGTACCAAATCAACGTGTTATTGTGAATATAAATCATGGGCACATGTTGATCATGCAAATATATCCTTGGTTATGATGAAGTCAAGGGCTAAAAGTTATGAAGAGTTTTGCAATTTGTGTAATAATGACAAGAGAGAAAAGGGTATATATTAACCATAATGATGATAGTTGGTCCAAAAAGTTCAAATGAATATAAGATACAACTGAAAAAATATATACGATACGAAAGTATACTTAGAGCTTGCGGATTATGATTTGGATTTTGATCTATTTCAACTTGGATTAAACCTTTACGTCATTTGCCAATTTTTTCTTTTATGAGGGCAAAAATGATAATTTTCTATGGAGTACTAGGCCCATGATGTTTAATTGGTATGGAGGAAAAAAAATTGTTGTACAACTTACTTGTCTACTCTTGGCTATTTTACTACTACAATGAGATTCAATGAACATGTGAGGAGTTATATGTGTTATCATGGGGACAATATCATTCATATAAGCACAAGGCGACGCAAACAACTAGAATGGTGCAGCAAGTTTGCATACTATAATTCAACTATATGCATTAGAATGGGTTACAATGATGGTCCTTGAATTTTACTCAATAATTCAACAACGACGGATGAAGTCTTTAACCTTGTGAAGGCACTTGGCAGCATTATGAGCCGAGTATTGATCAAAGTATGCATAAATGAAACAATGCCCAAAATACTTAAACTCCATCTAAAAATTTTTGTCGGGAGTAAAATGTAGATGGGCTTGAAATTTTACATATATTTATTTATTTATTTGGAATTAACTTGCGGGTCGAGTGACAAGGCCTAGTGAGTTTTGTTCCTCTATTGGGATAGTATGGAGAGATTTGACTTGGGAGGCTTGAAATAGGGATCGTTGGACCAGTCTACCACATCTAACCTTTCTTAGGTAGGCTCATGCATACAGGAGATGACTATTAGCCTTAACCCATGAGGAGCTCACTTAGAATAATCATGAATTGAGCTTGCTCCATCTCATCCATCAATCACTAAGATGATCTTACGGTCATCATCCATGCTAATTTCCTATAAATAATCATTCACTCCTCCTCATTTCGAACTTTTAGAAAGAGAAGACAAACAACATTCTATAAAGGATGCTTTGTTCAGAAAGATCAAACAAGGCAAGTCTAGCATTTTCTACCTCAACAACTCAAGAAATGTAAGGTTAACACATGAGGCTTACTCAAACTTCCTTACCTGTTACTTGTTTATTCAAGACATTAAGACTGTTTGTTCCTCCTCCCCATCGTACTCTCCAAGCCATCCCGTCATCAGGTATCATCTCCTTAACAGCACTCCGAAGTCATGTACTAGGCGTGAGATCCATGAGTCTTGTGCGTGATTACTTCAAGAGAACCCTACATCTACAAAAACTATACTTTAATTATTCATAGACCAAAAGCATTGTACATTAATAGTAATATAACAAAAGTAAATAAAATGAACTATTTTAGATCAATTGGTTGACCGCCAAAGCTCTAATGATCAGCTACTAATCATTGTCAGTCGATCACCAATATTTGTAACTCATCGTAGCATAACTCCCATTATGTTAGTGCCTTAATTTGTTGGTATAGTGTTTTGGATTCAGACTTATGAACGAATGGGCCTATAAAACAAAATTGGGCTTGTAGGTAAGAAGGGATGTCTAGTATAGCTACTTAGACGGTCAAGTCAATAGCGTATATAAGGAATAATAAGCAAGTTAATAAAGTGTTGATAAGAAGTTATCAAACTTGCTACTTGTAGATGTCCTAGAGGAGTGTTTGTAGACTATAACAATTTATAGTTCCTAGGTGATGGTTGCCCACTCATAGGCATAGTGGAGGTTGTGGCAATTATACAAATGGTTGTTAAGCCTACTAAGCTATGTTCTTCAAACATGAGAGGTCATGGTAACATGGATCGAGTAGGGAAGTTGATCAATGTAATCCAACTAAGTATAATGTGCTTGAAAAAAGAACTCATGATGATCGGTCGTATGGCTATTAGAGTTAAGGCAACCAGGTGTAACCAGAAGGGTTAGAAATAGAGTACTTGGCTCGACTCATGCTTTGGTTAAATTGAGCCAAGCATGAGAAACTGTAAATACCTCAATTTTTAAGGTAAAATTGGAATAAACCCTAACCCTAGTCAAACTGAAGCTTCAAAAGTCAACTATGATTAAGACAAACTAGCAGTTTCAATTCGGGCAATCCCGCGCTCGAAACTTGAGAATAATAGAAATGAGATAGTGGTGGATTATAGTTCAAAATGATATGAGGAAGTCTAGAAAGATCATATTCGCCTCGAAATCATTCGTTTTGGACCTGAACTAGATTAGTTCTCGAAAAATGTACCTTAGTGCCTGAAATAGTAAAAATATTATGATAATATGGTTAGACTCGTAATTATGCAAGGGTTTCAAAAATATCTGTTTCATAATTTTCGATAACTAAAAATATTAGATATAGCTCGTTTACACGTTTTTTTTACTATCGGTATCTTATTTCTTTAGTCTACTATTTATTATATAATTTCTACTATTCATTACTATCCCTCTATCTCTACTTTTTTTTTATTACATATTCTTATACTCTACCATACCTATTTCTTACAGTTTACATTTCCTATAAAACTTTATTCATATCATACCTTACAAATTATTACTTTTTATTACAAAACAACAAAATAAATCAATTTCTCTCCCCTCTTACTTCTATGGCCGGTGCCCTTAGCCCATACTCCATCTTTATTTTTTTCTTTTCTAATTTATTTTATTACACTTAAATTTCCTCTACATTTATCTATAAATACCCCCTCTCCTTCTACTTCTTTCACACATTTTTATTTGACTTAACAAAACTCTACCAAATTTTCCTCTTAAACTTTTCTTTTCAAAATTCTCTTCCCAACTCTCTTTTCATTTCATAAAACCATCACCCACATACAATTATCATTACTTCATTTCTTCTTCAACAATTTTTCTTTATGTTTATGTAACTTAACATGGCCATAGCATGTGTTTTCTAAACTATGGGAGTTAAGAAAGCAACAATATATTCATAGTTTGTTCTTGTTCATGCAAAATTTTATTATCATATTGTTATTATGTTATGCTAGATTATTCTTGTTTCTAATCTAATTCCTACATGTTGTTAAATATATTTATGTATATGTATTTCTTAGTCTATAAGCTCATTAACATAACTTTTATTTATTCATGCTCTTATATTTCTTGCAATTTATTTATTTATTTCATTTTTGGCATTGTTGCAATACCAACAATTTGTTATACTAACAGTTAGAATTCCTATAACTTAAATTATCACAATTTATTTATAAAATCAACAAACAAAACATATATGTTAATTAATTTAGTATATTTAGTTTAGGTTTTTCCTCCCACTCCTCCAGCACCGCAAGGAGAATGGGACTATAACATGATGCAAATCCAAACATAGGAGAGGGTTTATGTAGCTGACATAGCTCTAGCGCATTTTCAACATAGTCCTGTTGCCTCGGGGGACTTTGGCAAAGGATCTTCCTAGTAACAAATTCAAGAGGAGGAGCAGAAGTATTTAGGTGGGAGAGAACAGAGTGAAGAAGAGGGGTTCCATGCTATCCAAAGATGAAAAATATATGACTATTTACTTGTTCTGTGTATATTTTTATGAACAATTGTAACAAGATAACTTTGATTCACATCTGTGTTTATGATTTATGTGGTTGAATTTCTTCCCTCTTGATAGATTATAACCATTTGCTTATGAACTAGATGGAGTTTCAGTATTTTATTACAGTTTGGTGTTTGGTCTTCCACTACCAGGTGGAAATTGTGTTGCAATTATATTGTAGATCGATAAGGTGTGTAATTTAGTTTTTCTTTTTTAGTGTTAAATTTGACATTTATAAGGTTTACATAAAAATGCATTTAGTGTAAACCCCGGTTTTCCTAGTAACTGAGTAAACTTCGAAAATCGAAAACCAAAACCCTAAACTGGATTAGTTTAAACTTGAAAGGGAAACCTAGGAACTGAATTTGGCTTTTCTTCGATTTCAACTAAAAGAATTTTTTTGAAATAAGTTAATTTGGATGTTGTTTTAAAGTATATTTCAAACCATAAAAAGTTCTGATTTCGAAAAATTTTCTATTCCAGGTCTTCCGAGCTCCTTACAGAAAAGCGAGCCCCGGAACTAGAAACTCAGAAAAATATTCCGGAATACTTTTTTAGAATCAAAATTTTATAAGGATTTCAAAAATATACGTTTTATGAATTTCTCGGGTTATAAAAATTATAGTTATAGCCTTTTTTTCGTATTTTCTTTACTACGGTAAAGTAAATGTAAATGTCTTGTCTACTATTTATTACTATTCATAAGTACAACCCATACACACACAACCATCCCTAGTCTTACATCCTTAAACACTCAATTATATTTTCTTTTCAAGAAATTTTTGTCTCTTAACAAATTTTTACATTTAATACTTTTTATTACATAAATTACAAGTTAAAACAAATTCAAATCTTCTCTCTCTCTTCCTCTTGTGGCCGGCGCAACCCCCCTCCAATTTGCCTCCATTCGTTTTATTTTATCTTCTTTTTATAATGCAAACAAACCCTAATTTCATTTAATATAAATAGTCTTTTATTTTTCTCTCTCTTTCACTTTATTTCATTTGTTTTCAAAAGCTCTCAAAACCCTCTCTTTTCTTCCTCTTGCTGTGACTCTCTTCCCCACACACACACTCACACAAGTTCATTTCTTCTTCATTTCTTATCTATTTCAAGCTTTAGGTGATGAATTTAAGCTTTCTTCCATTTAATCTTGTAATGGCAGATTATTCAGTGTATTTCACTTTAAGTCTCATGAGCACTTGATAATGATAAGAAATAATACATGAATATCAAGTACAAGAGTGGATCTTGTGTTTGATTAAGTTTTTGTTGAAATATTTTCATGTTCATGCATGTTAAAAGTAGAGTAAAGTAGAGATCCTGCATAAAAATCCATGTTCATGCTTTTAAACTTGCTTTCATGCATTATAAGTAGTAGATTAGTATTTAGATACTCATACCATACTTGACATTCATGATCTAATGGATATTTTGTGTTTCATGCATAAATGTCATAAAGGCTTTTGTTTTGTGTGTATAAATATTGCAGTTGGTAGATCCTTAAGTAAATAAGACAAGGAATTAAAAAGGAAAAGTATTGTTTGAAATGTTCAAAGACAAATTCGTATGACTTCAAAGCTATATTTTAAAAACCTTTATCAACTCTAAAATCATATTTTTATGTGAAAAATGAAGGGTATAGGTAATAGATTCATTAAGTAATGATTTTTATGAGTTGAAATGAGTTTTGACGAGATTAATGTGTAAACAAAGAGTAGAAACTAGATGGAAATTTTGAGTTATAGTCAACTTGTGAAATTCGTAATTTTGGATGATGACATTAAAAACACTATTTTTCAAGTTCAAAATGAAAGTTTTATGTAATAAATGAAGTCCTTAAGGAATAGGTATAGTAAAGACTTAAATTTTAATGTATTAAACAAGTTTTTTCAAAGAAATTAGTCAAAAACAAATTTTTCAAAAATTCGGATTTTGGAATGACCCCTAATTGAAAACATGTTTCCAAAGCATAAAATAGGAATTTTTATGTAGAAATGAAGGCCAAAGTAATACGTATAATGAAGACTCAATTTAAACAAGGATAATTTGATTTTCTTAAGAAAATAAATCCAAAACAAATGGAATGATAAAAGTAAATAGTCATGGAGTTTTACAAATAAAAAGTTTCTTAAATTTCCTTCTAGTAAATAATGTCAACAGCATGCATGCATCAAGTTCATAACATGCCATTCATGATAGAAAATCGTCAATATTGCATATATGGTTGATCTATATGCTAGGAACATCACAAACATTCACAAAACTATTTTTTCAAAATTGGAAATTTCGACCGATCAAATTATTTCGTGACCTCACCATTTTTGAAACTTGAAAATAATGTTAGGATAGATATATCATTCAAAGTAGATAGAAATCGGTATATAATATGTCAATTCCGAGTTAAAATGAGTTAGATATGGTTAATTGAGTTAGGACTTTAACTTTTGCGAAAATTGATGAACTTAGTAAGTAGAATTGTTAAGTTATTAAAACTTTATAAGAAATACTCATTTCGGGTATTCCTTGTACTTAGGTGAATTGGAGGATGGATTTTCACTCCCGAGGATACTACGACTAGTGGATTTTTTCTAATGGGCCGACGAGTGAGTTCAATCTTAAATAGTCGTGCTCATGTATGTGTTGTAATGTAGTGGCATTAGAATTTAGAGGGAAAAGATAAAATTGAGATGAGTTTGTGATCTAATATGGTTGAATGAATGTAAAGAATATTGAAACAAGACTTGTTGTGAAAATATTGTATGAGCTAGTATAGACTTGAATTGTCTGAAATTCTCTATGGTCGCCATTAACTTACTTAATTTCACATTCCCAATTATATGAATAAACCATACATGCATCACGTAATGAGTCGCATTGCATTGGCTAATATACTTTGGTGGGACAAAAGTATATTAGCGGATAGGCGAGGGGGCCTAAGTTAATATTAAGGATGTAAGATCGCTTAAGTTAACGGATGTGGTGTAGACACATAAAACCATCACAATAAAACAACAGAGGTTGTATAATCAAGAGCAAGAGAAGAGATCGGGAGTATGGTTGCATGAGTTATGGACACCCCACTCAATATTGGATTTGGTTGCATGACTTATGAACCATCCAACTCGAAATGGATGGCTTAAATCCATTATATGGCTCCGGAAAGTCATATTTGTATGTCATTTGCTTATGATTTCATATGGTTGCTAATAACTTGTCTGTTATATATGTTGTTAAGTATTAAATATTTGGAATTGAATCTCACTAAGCCTGTTAGCTTACACCCCGATAGTTTTGTTGTGGTATTTCCATTTTTGGTTGTTTCAAGGGAACACTTTTCATAAGGTTATCTTTTGGATGAAGAAGTCGAGACCTAATTAGAGGTGTGGACTTCTAGGAAAATCTCTTTAATATAAACCCTAGTATTTGTAATATGGATTTAGAATGGATAGACTTCCATTATTAATTTGACTTTTGTATTCTTAATGCTATTGTATGCCTTCTTAAGACTATTTGATTCAAAGTGTGATCCTAAAAACTGTGCAAGTACACCTTACACCCGATGTGTAAACTTATGGGATGACTAAGGATATCATACTTAAGTTTAAATATTGAGTATGGTGGACTGTCGCATTTTTGGTACCCTTTGGGGCGTGACATTTAGTGAATATGCCTTTAGTGCAATATATTCGCTCCACCAAAGGTACATTCACCAAATGCACTGTAAGTGTAATAAGTATTTCCACCAATGGCGCATCTAGTGAATGTACTTTCTATAAAGTGAAAATATCATATAGAAAGTTCCTTTACCTAATGTGACATCTTCATATTAGTTAAAGGTGCATGCACAAAATGTGCCCATGACACTTATATCTGTAATTATTTAAAAGATACCATATTTTCCCAATGATATGACCATACGTTCCCCATTTATGTAATGAGAAATGGAAAATAAGAAGAAGAAAAAGTGGAAGCGGAAGAAAAAAGACTACTATGAACCTCCATTTCATCATAACAATTTCATTAAACAACCTTTTGTCTTCATGTGTTAACTTATAGATGTAATTTATTTATTAATATGGTTATCCCCATGCTACTTGAATTTTGTTTTTGGAGGTGTCATGCCCATATTCTAACACCATTAAAAATATACACTTAAATATAAAATTAAGTTCATTAGGCTTACAAGCCACGTCAGTTTTGTATTCTAATGATTGAACTGGATTTATTAGTTATTTAAGTAATTAAACTTAACTTGATTTATTATTTGATTAGCCTCAGCTTGACTTTACTATGACCAAATCAAGTTAAAGTAAAAATCGAGTCAAACTTGTGTAGTATGTGAATTAGCTTGGTTCATTTACATTCCTATTCCTTGCAGACACACACACGCATACAAACAACACAAAACACTTAAAAGAAAAATTTAAACCACACAATTCAGCACACACGAATTACTTTTTTCCTACTACTAGACATAGGCATAGTTTTCAAACTAAATCGAAATCATTTCCTATAGTTCCGGTTCGGTTTAATGGAATCGCCAGTACATTATTATGGTTTTCAAACTATGGAATCACTTTTGTTTTTAGAGTAAAATAAATAAATAAATAATTTTTAGTTTTTAATAAAATAACTTTTAAACTCAAAATAATTGTGGGTCTAAAAGTGTTAAATTATTTAACCAAATATTTTTAAAAATATGTTTAGAATGCATATTTATTTATATACGAATACATCCAGTATCAAATATAGTTAGTAATATGAGATTACAAAACACTCTATAGGGTAAAACAATACAATAAAAAAAAAATAGTCTTACATTATTAAGGAAATGCATTCTACTTTTAAGAAATGTTTATATAAACTAATTATATATGATTTTAAGTTATGTATATTTGTTATTGATAATAACATATTAAATATAGTGAATTGGCAATAAACTTTACTATTCATATGAAATAGTTTAAACATTAATAAATATATATTTAATATTATCTTTCTCTAATTTTCTTTTTTTCTTTCAATGGAACTGTCGATTCAAGGCTCAAGAACTGCTTAAGGAACCGGAGAATTGACAGTTCAAGATCCAGCCAACCGGTTCGGTTCTAGTTCTGAATCCGTCAATGCCGGATCCGATCTAGTCGCTAGTTCGAAACCGTACTGTGCATGTCTGCCCACTACCACCACCACCACTACTACCGCTACCACTACAACTACCATTAATACAACTACCACACTACCACCACCATGACTACCACTACCATTACTGCTGCTACTGCCACCACTCTACCACCACTCCTACCACCACTGCCACCATCACCACCACTACCACCCCCACTATTACCACTACCACTACCATTAGTACTACCACCCACCACTACCATTAGTACTACCACCACCACCACTACCATTACTACCATTATAACTACCACTATTATTATTACTGCGGCTATTGCTGCTACTACTACTCCTCATCTCTCTTCGTACTACTATTGCCACTACTACTCTTACTACTGCTACTACTCCTACTACTGTTGTTCTACTCTCTTCTATTTTGCAAGTTACTCGTAAGTAAGGATGTAAACGGGGTGGGTCTGGGACGGGTCATTCTGTCCCAGAACCCGACCCGACTCGAACCCGACCCGATTATACCTACCAATCACTAACTTATCCTATTATTTGCTTTTACGCTCTAACTAACCTAACTAAACGAAAATAATACATACTCCAAGAAATGAAAATATATAAATCACTTTACCATGATAAATTGTTTAGAAAATTTTTAAGATGCTACATCGATAATATTTAAAAAACTTCTATTTTAATAAAATTTTCAATTTATTCGTTAATGATCGAAGAAAGTTTCTTTATTTTTTTTCTTTAACTTTTTTATGATATCCATATTAATAAACATTAATATAATATTTTAAAAATAATAAATAACATGTACACACACATATATATTTTTTTGTTACTAATAAATTAACTAAAATTAAAAAATTAAAAAAAAAAGAAATGCTAAAAACAACGGCAATTGGACGACATAACATAACACCTAATGATCGACTTATACAGCATCGACGCTTGGATATATAAGGCATGCAAATTATTTATTGAGGAACTGCATGTAGAATTCCTTATCCTAGTTCTTGTGCACAACACATTGGATAAAACTGGTCCTAATCATATTAATGTTCGTAGGAAACTGATACTACTAATTGTACATGCTCGGAAAAATAATTAAAAAAAAATCAATCAATTATCCTTACTCATGAGAATAAATAGACTTATTTATATCCAATCATGTGACTCAATACATGAATAACAAAATGATTATATGAAAATTATCATTTATCTAATGAATAAGTAGATTCCTTAAACTAAAATTTTAATTCTTTTTTAATTATACTGGATCGAGTTTTCCAACGGGTTATGAGTACAACCCAAAAGCCGATCCTAAACCCTATAAGGTCAGACTCTATAGGGTTTTTAGCGGGCGGGCGGGTACCCTATAACGACTCGCCCTGGTTGCATCCCTACTCGTAAGGCATCCTGTAATACCTTATTAATTGACACATGACTTCCCCAGGTTAGAGAAAAAGCTAAAAAAATTCGGTAGGGAATGGACTGAAAAGGACAGGCATAGAAGTGGTGAGTATAAATTACCATAAGTGAATGTCCATGTCTCCATGCATATGTTCAAGTCAGTAACATTACTTATACACGGTTGCACATTTGCACTTAAAAATTGGTCTAAACCTGCTTGTTCGTTATAATTTTATGGCAATTTCTTTGCTCTATAGGTGACACTATTTTTCACTTTGGGCCATCAACATTATTTATATATGGTTTTCTTTGACCTTGCCTCTTCTCTATTTTTGGAAATCATTCTACTCGCATCAAGACTACTAGGTCTTTGTTAAAAGATGACTTTCTTAAGTCTTTTTCTCCAAACTCAGATTTTGTAGGTGTATAAGAGGTTTCCCCTTCAAATTCACCTAGGGAGATAAAAGTGTAAATAATTTACATTAATATAGCTCATTCTCCTTGGATGAAAAATGGTCCTCGTGTTTATGTTGTAAGAAATTGTAGCCTAAATATGAAATGATATATGTGAAGAGTTGTAACTCTTTCTGATAGGTGTCTTGATGAGAGACAATATTTCATGAAGAGGTATGGTCCTCTTCCTACCCTTATATATATGTACAAGAGTTGGCATTAAGAGATAGCACTTACTCTTATCTTTATGTTTTAAAATCCATCACATCAAATTAAGGGAAAGGAAGAGAAATAATTCCTTTGGTGAAATAAGGTTGGATTGGAGGGATAAGGTGTCTCTTAAGGAAACGAGAGATTTCGTTCTTTGATATTCAACTATGGACAATGGTACGTTCATTTATTCAACTATACATGTGAAAATCATGTAGTTCAAAGATCCTGAAATTGAATTCATGAAATATTGAATCATAAAATTATAAAATAATCTCACATGTGGTTTCAAAGCCAGGTTCAAGAACTCATGATTTTCCGATTATCATCTTTAATATTCTTGTACGCATTATGAATGTTCTAATTATTTTACATGGAAGTTTCAGTTTAAATTCTCCAAACTATCAATACTTGTGAAATGCTAGTTGTAAGTTTTCTTAGTGAAAGTACATGACCATTTGTGGCAGGCATCGACGACTTTCAATTTTCAAATGCTATTATATTGAAATACTACCATAAGTTAATAATTGTCGTCATTATGAAACACGACCGTGTGTTGGAAAACAAAAAAACTAATAATAATAATATTGAGGAATGGATGCTGGAAAACAGAAATCAATGTTGTAGTAAAAAAAATGATGCGCATTTGTGATTCACATTTTATAATTTATCGAAAAGGCATAAATGTTATGGACCATAAAATTTAATGGCAAAGATGAGATCGTGACATTAACACTTTTTCGTTTTCTAACCTGAAGCATGACAGTAATTTGAAAATGTTTTCAAACATTCATTGTTTGCTGTTTTGAAACATTATTGCCTTCATTGGAAAATAAAAAGAAAAACAAAATTGGATAATATATTAAAACTTAAAAAATATCCAATGTTTTGTTTGATGAAATATGGCTATAAATATTTGTATTTTGATTATTGTTATATGAGAAATTTATATAATAAATGTTTGTTAGTCACCAAAGTGACCAAATCATTAAGTTTATAAATTTCATTACATTTATTTAAATATTTTTTACCCATATTGCAAATGACATAATAGGATATGATTTGGTAAATTAAAGTTTTATTATATAACATTATTAAATTCATCCAAAGATGATTTTGTTCTTATAATATATAATGCAAGTATTATGAGAAGTATATTTTATTTGATTTATTTGTATATCCAAAGATAACAAATATATCAAATTATATGCATACTTATTTTTTATGATTAATTTTATATATTAGTATCACCCAAAGGTGAACTTCGATATATATAATTATGTTATTCCATGAGTTGATTGAATTTGAATTTTTTTGTTCAATGCATATTGCTTACTGTATCTTTTATTATTAATTCTATTCATGTTTCTCTACATTCTCATTTTCATCTTTACGATATTCAATGGATTGAATTTCTCCCAGATTGGCATAGCAGTCTAATTTCACTTAGGTGTTTCGGATCTTGACTTGTCTCTTCAATTGAGAAATCCACTGCTATTATTGATGAAAACAGTTGAGAAAAACGTCTCCATAAACTTTGGGAGAATCGAACAAATTAAGCTTAATGTTTATGAGAATGACAGTACAAACAACATTAAAGCTACTCTTCCCCAAACTAATAATGCTAAGGAATTCATTAAATTTATGGAAAGCGTTCTCAAATTGCTGACAAAATCTCTTACTAGTACATTGATGGTACTTTGACCACATGAAGTTTGATGATCTCGTATTATGCATGAGCATATCCTTGAAATGACAATATAGCGGCAAAATTAAGACTTTAGGAATGACTGTATGAGTTCTTTTTTACATTCATATTGAACTCCTTGCCTCCTGAACAATATGGGCCTTTTCAAATGAATTATAACACTAAAAATAAGTGAAATATCAATGAATTGACCAGTATGCTAATTCAGGAGAAACAAGATTAAAGAACCAAAAGACTCATTCTGTTCATTGTACAAGCCATCAAGAAGTTGCATCAAGTTCAAACAAAAGGGCTAGAAAATTTAAGAAGAAAGGTTTACACAACCTAAATGAATCTTCTAAAGATGCACAAATCCACAAAAAGGAAATCAAGTGCCATTTATGTAGAAAGATTAAACACTTGAAGAAAGACTACTTGAAACGTAAGGCTTGGTTAAAAAAAAAGGTAAGCCTTATGCTTTTGTTTGTTTTGAATCAAACTTAACACGAGTTCCTTATAATACATGGTGGATTGCTAACTCGATAACTCATATTTCCAATACTATGCAAGGATTCCTTATGATCCAAACTATAAAGCCAAATAGAATTTTGTATTCATGGGAAATGGAAACAAAGCTTCAGTTGAAGGAATCGGGACTTATCGCTTGATTTGGGAGAGTGGGCATCACTTAGATTTTTCTAAACCCTTTATGTTCCTACATTTTCTCGCAATTTGGTTTCTTTATCAAAACTTGATGTATTAGGTTTTTCTTTTAAGTTTGGATTTGAATCTTTCAGTTTGTATAAGGACAATAAACTATATGGTTCAAGAATTTTATGTGATGGTCTTTACAAGTTTAAACTTGATGATTATTTTGCTGAGACCTTAATGACCTTGCATCATAATATTGGAACAAAACGTAGTTTGATTAATAATAACTCTGCTTACTTGTGGCATAAATGTTTAGGTCACATATCCAAAGAAAGATTGCAAAATGAGTAAAGAATGAAATTCTTCCTACTTCGCATTTTACTGACCTTGGAATATGTGTTGATTGTATTAAAGGAAAACAAACTCGACACACAAAGAAAGGACTACAAGAAACACACAACTTCTTGAAATTATACATACAGATATATGCAGACCTTTTGATGCTCATATTTTGGTGGAGAAAATATTTTATCACCTTTATTGATGATTTTTCACTATACTATACTGTCTAGCTTTTGCATGAAAAATCTCAATCCGTGAATGCCCTTGAGATGTACATTAATGAGGTTGAGAGACAATTAGATAGAAAAGTGAAAATTATAAGATCCGATAGGGTGGTGAATACTATGGAAAGTATGATGATTCGGGGCAATGCCCGAGTCCATTTGCCAAATTTCTTAAAAAGCATGGCATATGTACTCAATACACTATGCCAGGCACACCAGAACAACAAAGAGGCGGAATTGTACATTATTAGATATTGTTAGGAGTATGTTAAGTCATTCATCATCACTTATATCCATGTGGGTTTATGCATTAAAAAATGTAGTATATTTATTAAACAGGTTCCTAGTAAAGCAAATTCAAAGACCCCTTTTGAACTGTGGACTGGAAGGTAGGGATGCAACCGGGGCGGGTTTTGGAAGTGGTCATATAAGACCCGAACCCGACCCGATTGATGTGCTGTATTAGTATTGAATTTTTAAAGCATCTTATCCAGCAAGCGTACTGGGCCTTCTATTGTAATATAGCATGAGTCAAGTGTCGATCCCACGGAGATTTATTAACTACTAGACAATTATCAACTAATACTAATATCTAGGCAATTGATCTTTTCAAAATGATTAGATTAAACTAAATTATCTAATTAAGTATCTATATGAATACAATGAGCTTTTTAAAGAGGATATATTAGAAAAATGTGGGAAGGAGCAGAATCCACTTTAAACTATTGCTAATCAATTTGAAGTCATGTTATAATGATAATTAGATTCATAGATATTCATAAGAAATTGTCAAGATTTAAAAACAGAGTTTAAAAACCTTTTAAACCACAAAAATAATTCAATAACTTCCGCTAAATAAATTATTTGTGGAATCAAAATTACAATTATAAACCTTCCGATTCTATAATTGACTAATATTTTATATTAACATCCCCTAATTCCTTAGTGAGAAATCAATATAAAACATTGCATTAGTATTCATGGACAATTTCTAAATTAGATTAAACTCCGCCGCTTCCGCAATTGCAATTTAATCTCAACTTATGAATTCATATAAACTCTAATTTCCCTTCCGAGTTATCAGAATTCTTATACACCAAAGATATGATGAATAATCAGAACTCAATATGAATATTTCGTGATTCTAACTATCTTATAACATGGTTTCAAAGATCATTTTAGCATGTTTAAAGCTTCATCAACTTCCCACAAAAAGGATTTAGCTACTCATGGATGATGATTCAAAAATCAGATAAGAAATTGCAAATGATTTCATGATAATCAAAATATTCAAATATATGAATTGAATAAAAGGAAAAAGATCAAATATCACCAATTCAAAATATCAAAGCTTCACTTGCAAATTCTTGAAATACTTCAATATCCCTTCAAAAATCTCTATGGAATGCTTAATTCTAATCTATGTATTGTAATATGATTTAGAGCTACTTGGGTTGTGGATGGATTGTTAGAGGGGAGTAGAACCCCTATTTATAGGAAAACTTTCGTGCAAGACATTAAATGAAATTTGCTGTTTCACTTCGTACGTCGGCAGTTATGGATCCTACTCCGGCGGCGTATCTTCAATTTCTCCCTTGCACAGGCAGTGCACTGGCAGCCTTCAATATCGGTTACACATGTATGCCGCTTTTACGTCGGCGGCTTTGATATAGATCTAGCCGGCGTATGTGATCAAAAATGAAGAGTTGCATCAATTTATAACGAACGTTGTTCCAAAGCCGGCGGCTTAGACACCAACGTACTCCAACAGATTTGTCTCTTTAATTTCCTCAAAGTGTTTGATGTCTTCATGTCGCTTCATATCTATGATGTACACTGCCTCAATGCCGGCGGCTTAGGTGCCGGCTTACAATGTAACTCCTTCAACGCTGGTAACAGCTGACAGTGCTAGCAACGGCCTTAGTTGTAAGCCGTTTAAACGCCGGCGGCTTTGAATGTTGAAATGCCGGCCTTGACTTCAATTTTTCCTATTTTTGATTCAAAGTATCTTTTTTTGATATCTTTATCAAAATTAGTCCTGAAACATAAAATTTAATCAAAACAAATATCCATTCTAGCTCTTTTGATCATCAATAAGTTGTATAAAATATGATCTTATCAATTCCCCCACACTTGAACTTTTGCTTGTCCTCAAGCAAAATAATGAAGAGCAAAATGAAATCTCTTATAGATAGTACAATTTTTTCAATTTAATCGCAATTTCTTTAACTTGCTTTTCTTGTATCTACTGCTCTAACCACACAAATTTCTTGTAATTAGGGTACTATAATCAAAATTAAGAAGTTAATCCAAACAAAACAAGTTTTAATCTCTACTTTTAACAAAAGAACATTCTATTCAAAAGCAAATACTCAATCCACTAAGGAAAAATACTCACTTAAACTTCATTGGATTTCTAGTTTATATATATATATTCCAAGTAACACAAAATGAAAGCATGTGGTATCTACTTTTTCCTTAGAATTTCTCCTTCTTTATTATAAGTCTCATTCCTTTGCATTTTTGCATTCATTTTCTTTTTCTTTTTCAAGCATTTATTTTCTTTTTGGGAGGCTTTTGCCTCCATCTTTTTGCTTTTCAAAGCTCAAGAATTGAACTTTTTCCATTCTTCCCTTCTCGTTACAGTGAGTTTATTGAGTCAATTCATCCCAGGATCATCACCTAAGTGACCAGGTTTCAAAATACCCCTAAGAACTCTTCCTCACTTTAACATTCAAGTTCAGATACTCATAACTCAAAATTTCAAGTCAGAGGAGTAGTGGCTATGCTTGTTTCTTTCTTTTTGAATGCAATACAATATCAAAGACTTATTTTTATGAAGGATCACTAAGTTTAAAAGTTTAGTCTACCTCTTTCACTAAGTGTTAAAATTTAAAGAATATATATAAACTAAAATTTCCTAGAAGTAGACCTGTTTATTTTTCACAAAAGGACTCGACCAGCTCTTAAATTTCCAATTCCAAAGTTAAAACTAAAGTAAACTTGTTCCTTATGGATTTTACAACTTAATTTTAACTTTGTAAACCAATCACAACAGCAGGTGAGTAAGATACTTTTACAAGTCAATTTCTTTACTTTGTACTATTTTAAGAGATTTTTGAAAAACTTTTAGCAGAATTTCCTCATAATTTGCTTTCAAACCAAAAATACAAGGTAGAGATTTTCAATTATAAATAACAGCAACAGTCAACAAATCATATTCATCACTTCAATTCAACACTTCATACAATTTATCCCTTCCCCCACACTTTAACCAAACAGTGTCCTCACTGTTTTGCAACAAATAAAACATAGGAAAGGAATAAGAAATGAATTGGATACTTCCCTGAAGTCAGTCGTTTCATAGTCATCAAAATTTGCATTGCAAGTGAGTTTACTTTGCTTGTTTCCTGTAATCACTACAAAAGAAAAACAAAAACAAAAAATAAAAAATAAAAGCAGAAAAATAAAGAGTTCACCCACAGGAACTTGGGTACTCAATAAATATATAGGCCAATATAAAAATAAAAACAATAAAGATCAAAATTAGAGCTAGCAGGGTCTCTAGTTCTCTGGCCCTAGGCTCTGTCTGCTGCTACCCTCAAGAGTGTGTCTCTCAGTACCTCCTGGGCTAGCTATCCGTGTATGCTCCGAACTGAGCCTATCTGAGTGATGTGACTCAAAGAAAGTCTGATATGTCATGCTAGCCCCTGTCTCTAGGCTAATGCAGCAAATGGCCATCTTCAACGCCTCAAAGATAGTCCTACGAAATTTCTTGTTCTTCTTTCTTTCCTTCTCTTGACTATCCCTGAGCTCCTGGCTCTGTCGCTTCAGCTCCTCAACATCCAGCCTAAGCTGGTCCATGCCATACGTTGATGAAGTGCCCGCAGGAGGAGGAGGAGCAGATGTGGATGGAATCTCAAATGGAGTATTTTCAGGAAAGATATCCTGGTACTCGACCTCCTCCAGTACCGGTGGTTGTGCTCCCTTGGGGTTTTTCAGCAATCCCTAGCCTCGGAATGGTGCAGATGTAATCTTCTTGCACTCAAACACCTCATCATCCTGTGGAGGCTCAAAAATGTCCATCCCCTTCAGTAATCGAGTGATGTAGCCTCCACAACACAGGCCTCGAGTCCTGGTGTCATCTGCCTGCCGGTATATAAAGTTCACTATCTCCACCCCAAGGTCAATCCGATAGCCTTTGATAAGGCTAAATAAGTAAAACATGTCGAATGTAGTCACCTTGCTGTGACTGATCTTTTTGCAACTCAGGGTGTGTGCAAGAATATGGTGGAGCAGCTTGTGCTCAATAGCACGAAAGGATGTGGCCAGTGACTTGGATGGGACAAAGTGCTCATTTGCTCTCTCAGGAGCAACCAGTTGGAACCAATAACCCTCCTGGGTCATGTCATCGGGCCAACTGTTCGGCAGATTCCTATTATCTGCTTCATTATCATACAGTCCCAGTATGTGGCCCATCTGCTTCAATTTCACCTCCCTGATCTGCCCAAAGGCCTGGAACTGAAAAGTGGACTCCTCTCTATCTGGAATGTTCTTCAGTGTGGACAAGAACTCAATCGTCAAATTCTTGTAGGCAAGCTCTCGAAAGTCAAATAGCCTGAGCCATGCTGGATCTTTAACAATCTCCCTGATTTTATCTATGATCCCATACTCATCCAGCAGGCACCAATCCAAATATTGTGTGTTTAAGAAGTCCATCTTCACAAGCCTCTTCTTTCTATCTTTCGCGTACTGCTGACTGGACAGCAGATCTCGGTTCTGTGAACCAGATGTAGAGGCATCAGTCGTCCTTGGTCGTTTTTGCCTTTGAGCCATTCCTGCAAATAATTTGAATTCAATTAAAAATAAGGAATGCACAATTTGGATGAAATTCTAATTTATGCTTAAACATGATTTTGAACAATTTTGATATCAAGGCATATAACTAGTGGAACTAATGATCATGAAATTGATTGGGTCATTTACACTTGCAAAACAATATGAAAGCTGGCAGCTTAGGCTTGCCAGCTCAGAATTGAACGTTGGAATTTTCAAAATTTTCAAACAAAAATGTTTTTCAAAATTTTTTCATTAAAAGTCTCAAAAACATTTTTATACTGAAATTTTCATCAAAATTGAGCACAATTCAAATTCCAATTTCAATTCGAGCAAATTTGAGCACAATGCAAGAATTGGAGCTGCTAACTAATATGAAAACTTTCAAATCCAGCAGCTGTAACTTCAATTCCAACAAACCCTAATTTCGAAATTACAAACACCCTCAATATCTCAAGAACCCTAATTTTCCAATCATGAATCAACATATCATAGCTTGCAATAACAATATATGGACCGAAATGTAGATTGAACAAAACATCATTATCGCAATCAAATCTATCAATAGCTGAAGTTCATATCCCGTTTTCACAAAAAATCAATCTCAGTTTAATCTATAAGCGAATCGACAGATCTAAGCAATGTAATAGATTAAAACAGAGAACTAAAAGTAGAGATCATTTGAACTTACTTGTAGAAGCTGGATTAAACACAGTGGATTGATGAATAAGGAGTGGAGTTCTTTGATTGAGAGTGTGAGAGGGAGTGCGAGTATGAGAGAATGAGAAAGAGAGAGAGAATTCGTACCTGTTAAAGGCAATCTTCAGAACCTACGCCGGCATTTCTGCAATGTAAGCCGGCGGCTTTCAACCAGTGTAACCAAAAAATATACATACCGAGAGCATAAAGCTGGCAGCTTATCCATTTACACAACCGACTTAAGTGGATACGTCGGCTCAAAGCTGGCGGCTTTTAATCCCAAGTGCCGGCTTTGATCGGGAATTTTCAGAAACCAAGAAATCTTGCACATACGCCGACACTAAGCCGGTGGCCTTTACCTTCCCTTGCCGGTGTAAATGTTGTGCTCAAACGCTGGCACCTATGCCGGCGGCCTAGACCTTTCCCAAGCCGGCCTCTTTTGCGGTGCTTACCTACCCCTCTATTGACTTTTACACCGGCCTAAAGCTGGCGGCGTTGAACCGGCTTTCCTTATTTTTTCAAAGCTTGCTCAAGGCTGGCAGCCTTGAGCCGATTTCAGCATAACCATTTATTTTTTTTTTTTCTCCACCTGCCACACTAATAACTAAGTTAGTAAAAACAAAAAAAATAAAACTATTCTAAAATTAGACATGGGTTGCCTCCCAAGAAGCGCTTAGTTTAAAGTCGCTTAGCCCGACTTTCCTGATCTGATTATGGTTCTTTGAGATTCATGACAGTAGTAGTACTGTCAAGATTTTCCCCCTCAAAATAATGTTTGAGCAGTTGCCCATTCACTTTAAAAGTCCGATCATCCTCAGTTTTTAATTCCACCGTTCCATATGGAAAAACTTTGCAATCTCAAACGGTCCCGACCATCTTGACCGTAATTTTCCAGGAAACAACTTCAAACGAGAATTGTAAAGTAAAACTTTTTGTCCAGGAAAAATTCTCGTTTGATGATGTTCTATCATGCCATTTCTTTGCTCGTTCCTTATAGATACGAGCACTTTCAAATGCCTCATTTCTCCATTCTTCCAGCTGATTCAATTGGAGCAATCTGTTTTTACCTGCAGCTTTTTCATCAAAGTTAAGAAATTTTATGGCCCAATATGCCTTGTGCTCAAGTTCTACAGGAAGATGACATGATTTACCAAAAACAAGCATATATGGGGACATTCCAATAGGGGTTTTAAAAGCAGTCCTGTAAGCCCATAATGCATCATCTAATTTTGAAGACCAATCTTTTCTTGATGCATTAACAGTTTTTTCCAAAATCCTTTTTATCTCCCTATTGGAAACTTCAACTTGCCCACTAGTTTGTGGATGATAGGGGGTAGCACTTTATGTGTAACACCATATTTTGCCAAAAGTTTTTCAAATTGCTTGTTACAAAAATGAGACCCCCCATCACTAATTATAGCTCTGGGCACCCAAATCTGGTAAAAATATTCTTTTTCAAAAATTTTAAAACTACTCGGGCATCGTTTGTAAAGCAACAGCTTCACCCATTTTGAAACGTAATCAACTGCCACAAGTATATATTTATTTGAAAAAGATGAGGGAAAAGGACCCATAAAGTCAATCCCCCAAACATCAAAAAGCTCAATTACCAGAATATTGTTTTGTGGTAATTCATGCCGTTTAGAAATGTTACCTGTCTTTTGACATTGAGCACATGACATAATGAAATTCCTGCAGTCACGAAACAAGTTAGGCCAATAAAATCCAGATGATAACACTTTTGCTGCAGTCCTTTGAACACCAAAGTGTCCCCTGCTTCTCTTGAATGACAGTGTTCTAAAATGCTCAATGATCAGATTCAGGTACACATCTTCTAATTATTTGGTCAGCACATTTTTTGAACAGATATGGTTCATCCCAAAAATAGTATTTTACATCATGCAAAAACTTTTTCTTTTGAGGATAAGACAAACCATATGGGATAATCTTACTAACCAAATAATTCACAATATCAGCATACCATGGCAAATCTAGATTCTACTGCATGCAATTGTTCATCAGGGAACTTTTCATTATGGGAATGTCTAAACTATCAGATTCAAGTCTAGACAAATGATCAGCAATTACATTCTCAGTTCCCTTTTTATCTTTAATTTCAAGATCAAATTCTTGCAGTAGTAAACCCATCTAATCAACCTAGGTTTTGCATCAGCTTTAGCAAACAAGTACTTGAGAGCTGCATGGTCAGTATATACTACACTTTAGAACCTATCAGATAAGGCCTAAATTTATCACATGCAAAGATAACAGCTAAAAGCTCTTTCTCAGTAGTGGCATAATTTCTTGGGCCTCATTTAGTGTTCTACTTGCATAGTATATAACATGAAAGATCTTACCTCGTCTCTGACCAAGTACCGCTCCAACCGCAAAGTCGCTGGCATCACACATGAGTTCAAAGGAAGCTCCCAGTCTGGCGCAATGATTACTGGTGTAGAAATGAGCTTTTCCTTTAATGAATTGAATGCCTGCAAACATTTGTCATCAAAATTGAACACCATCTTTTTCCAGAAGGTTGCAAAGAGGTTTGGAAATCTTGGAGAAGTCCTTGATGAATCGTCTGTAGAAGCCAGCATGTCCAAGAAAACTTCTGACTCCTTTAACAGTCGTGGGTGGTGGTAACTTCTCAATATCTCCACTTTGGCTTTATCCACTTCAATTCCTCTCGCAGAAATTTTGTGACCCAACACTATCCCTTCTCTAACCATGAAGTGGCATTTTTCCCAATTCAAGATCAGATTGGTATCTTTGCATCTTTGTAAAACCGAGGCTAAATTCTCAAGACAAAGATCAAATGACTTTCCAAAGACTGAAAAATCATCCATAAAGATTCATAAAATTCTCAAGCATATCAGAGAATATAGCCATCATACACCTCTGAAATGTAGCAGGTGCATTGCAAAGTCCAAAGGGCATTCTCCTAAAGGCAAAGTGCCATAGGGACAAGTGAATGTTGTTTTCTCTTGATCATCGGGTGCAATAGAAATTGATTGTATCCAGAATATCCATCAAGAAAACAGTAATAGTCATGCCCTGCAAGTTTCTCCAACATTGATCAATGAAGGAAGTGGAAAGTGATCCTTTCGGGTGGCATCATTCAATTTCCTGTAATCAATACAAACTCTCCACCCAGTCACAGTACGAGTAGGAATCAATTCATTTTGCTCATTTTTCACTACAGTCATACCACCTTTCTTTGGTACTACTTGAACCGGACTAACCCATTTACTATCAGAGATAGGATAGATATACCTGCGTCAAGTAGCTTCAGAACTTCTTTCTTGACAACTCTTTAAGTGTTGGGTTAAGTCTCCTTTGTGGTTGAACTGTAGGTTTACACTCAGCTTCCATAAGAATTTTGTGAGTGCAAATCATAGGGCTAATACCCTTAATGTCAGCAATGGTCCATCCGATTGCTTCTTTGTGCTTTTTCAACACTTCAATCAACTGTTGTTCTTGTTCATTTGTCAATGCAGATGAAATGATGATTGGCAAAGTATCGCCAATTCCGAGAAAAGCATACTTCAGATGGTCAGGAAGTGGTTTAAGTTCCAAGGTCGGTGGTTGTCAAAGATGGAACTTGCTTCTGCTCATTTGTACCCAAGATTCATAATATCTGGTTTTGATCATTGGTACATCTTCCAGTATTTCTCATCTTCATCACTCTCACAAATTGTCCAAGTCTCTCAAGACATCCATAGTCTCCACCCAGTTTGTTCCTCAAGTGACTCAGAAACCAGCTCATCAATGGTATTGATGGTGTAATCAGTATCATCAAATTTCTTCATTGCCTCATAGACATTGAAAGTAACCTGTTCATCCATCACCCGTAATGTAAGCTGCCCTTGTTCCACATCAATTAGTGCTTTACCTGTTGCAAGGAACGGTCTGCCCAAGATCATGGGAACTTCCCTATCTTCATCCATGTCTAAGACTACAAAATCCACAGGGAAAAAGAATTTGTCAACTTTAACTAGGACATTTTCCACAATACCCCTAGGGTATTTTACACTTCTATCAGCAAGTTGCAAGGTTACATGTGTATCCTTGCAATCTCCAAGTCCTAGTTTTTAAATACCGATAAAGGCATTAAGTTGATACTTGCACCAGAATCAATTAAAACTTTATCAAAATAACAATCACCAATGGTGCAAGGAACAGTAAAACTTCCCTGATCTCGAGTTTAGTGGGCAGACTGGGTGTTGTTTCTGTAGGATCATGGAACATTCTCCAGTGAGTATCACATTTCCATCAATCTTCCTCTTGTTGATAGCAATTCTTTGATGAATTTGCATAGGAAGGCATTCCTTGAATCACTTCTAAGAATGGAATGTTGATGTGCAGCTTCTTGAAAACATCCAGGAATTTTGAAAATTGCTCATCAAGTTTTGTTGCTTTAATCTTCCTGGAAAAGGGACGGGAGGAACATATGATTTCACCTCAGGTGGTTTTTGAATAGTATCCTCCACCTTTCGTTTCCCTTTGTTGTTTTGTGGTGGAATTTCCTCTTGATCTTTGATAGTCCTCAACTGGAGCAATCTCCTTACCACTTCTCAGGGTGATTGCATTTACAGACTTGGGATTCTCCTCCGTGTTGCTTGGTAAAGACCCAGATGGTCTATTACTCACTTGTGTGCAAGTTGATGGAGCTTCCCTTGCAAATCTTGAATGATTGCATTCTGATTGTTGAGTGAGTTTGTTGTTGACAATGAAATCCCTCAGTAATGCATCAGTGGATGATTGAATTTGCTGTTGAGGTGGGGCATTTCTTACATATCCTTGTCCTTGGAAACCAGGTGGTGGCTTTAGAACATTGGCATCATTCCGATATGACAGATTGGGATGATTTCGCATATTCGGATGATATGTGTTTCCAAAATTACCCTTTTGGAAATTTCCCACATAATTGAGCTGCTCATCATTTGAAGATGATCCATGCGGACACTCAAAGAAGTGTGGTCCTGAGCAAATCTCACAACAAAACACTTGTTGTTTTTTATTGGAAGAATTTGTAGTTGTGAGTTTACTTACTTGAGTGATGAGGGTTGCCATTTGAGCCTTGAGTTGTGATATATCTTCTTTGTCTTCCAAAGATGCTACTTTAGATCTTGTTCTTTCACAACTCCAATTATGAGCCGCAAGCTAATTCTTCAATAATCTCACTAGCTTCCTCATATGTTTTTCCCATCAGTGATCCGCCGATGTAGCATCTACTAAGGACCTTAAAGCTTCATCAAGACTGAGGTAGAAATTTTCAATTAGTAGATTATCGGGTAAAATGTGTGTGGACATTTTCTGACCGCCTCTTTGAATCTTTCCCAAGCATCATATAATGATTCACCAGGGAATTTGGTGAAGTTGGAAATTCATTTCTTAATCTGGCGGTCCTTGCTGGAGGGAAAATCTCTTCAGAAACTTCTTTGTCAGATCATTCCATGTAGTGATCGAATCTGGAGGTTGGGAATTGTACCATGCCAAGGCTTTATCCCTAAGAGAAAAAGGGAAAAGCTGAGTCGGATGACTTCGTTTCTTACACCATTAAGTTTGACAGTGTTGGTGTATGAAGAAATTTGGCAAGGTGTTCATCTGGCGTCTCATTCGGATATCCTCCAAATTGATGTGACTCAACCATTTGAATCAGGGACGGTTTAAGCTCAAAGTTGTTAGCCTCCACAGTGGGCATTCGTATGGCGGATCTTGAATAGTAGGTACTGTATAGTCTCGAATTGCCCTTGGAGCGGAGCAGCTGGTTGCAATGTTGTTGTCATTGTTTCCTTGATTTTCTGCCATTGCTCCTCTTCTTTGGTTCCTTCTTCTCTGTTGATGCAAGGTTCTTTCAATTCAGGGTCTAAAGGTAGAATTTCAGAACTTCTACTTCTTCGCATAAAACCTGCAAAGAGAAAAGGAAAAATTTCAAACTAAATTAAACCTAAACTACTAGCAAAGCTGAAGGTAGTCTAATATTAATAAGATCCCCGGCAACGGCGCCAGAAAACTTGATGTGCTGTATTAGTATTGAATTTTAAAGCATCTTTCCGCAAGCGTACTGGGCCTTCTATTGTAATATAGCATGAGTCAAGTGTCGATCCCACGGAGATCTATTAACTACTACTAGACAATTATCAACTAATACTAATATCTAGGCAATTGATCTTTTAAATGATTAGATTAAACTAAATTATCTAATTAATATCTATATGAATGCAATGAGCTTTTAAAGAGAGGATATATGAAAAATGTGGGAAGGAGCAGAATCCACTTTAAACTATTGCCAATCAACTTGAAGTCATGTTATAATGATAATTAGATTCATGATTTCATAAGAAATTGTCAAGATTTAAAAACAGAGTTTAAAAACCTTTTAAACCACAAAAAAATTCAATAACTTCCGCTAAATAAATTATTAGTGGAATCAAAATTACAATTATAAACCTTCCGATTCTATAATTGACTAATACTTTATATTAACATCCCTAATTCCTTAGTGAGAAATCAATATAAAACATTGCATTAATATTCATGGACAATTTCTAAATTAGATTAAACTCGCCGCTTCCGCAATTGCAATTTAATCTCAATTTATGAATTCATATGAACCCTAATTTCCCTTCCGAGTTATTAGAATTCTTATACACCAAAGATATGATGAATAATCAGAACTCAATATGAATATTTCATGATTCTAACTATCTTATAACATGGTTCAAAGATCATTTTAGCATGTTTAAAGCTTCATCAACTTCCCACAAAAAGAATTAGCTACTCATGGATGATGATTCAAAATCAGATAAGAAATTGCAAATGATTTCATTATGATCAAAATTCAGATATATGAATTGCATAAAAGAAAAAGATCAGATATCACCAATTCAAAATATCAAAGCTTCACTTGCAAATTCTTGAAATACTTCAATATCTCTTCAAAAATCTCTATGGAATGCTAATTCTAATCTATGTATTGTATGATTTAGAGCTACTGGTTGTGGATGATTGTTGGAGGAGAGAACCCCCTATTTATAGGAAAAATTTCGTGCAAACATTAAATGAAATTTGCTGTTTCACTTCGTACGCCGGCAGTTATGGATCCTACGCCGGCGGCTTACAGGCGGCGTATCTTCAATTTCTCCCTTGCGCAAGCAGTATACTGGCAGCCTTCAATATTGGTTACACATGTATGCCGCTTCTACGCCGGCAGCTTTGATATAGATCTAGCCGGCGTATGTGATCAGAAATGAAGAGTTGCATCAATTTATAACGAACGCCGTTCCAAAGTCGGCGGCTTAGACACCGGCGTAGACACTCCAACAGATTTGTCTCTTCAATTTCCTCCAAGCGTTCTTCAATTTCCTCCAAGCGTTTGATGTCTTCATGTCGCTTCATATCTATGATGTACACTGCCTCAATGCCGGTGGCTTAGGTGCCGGCTTATAATGTAACTCCTTCAACGCTGGTAACTTTTCATCTCTGGGCTGCCGACCTTCAAGTACGGTGGCTTCTTCATCTTCTACGCCGGCAGCTTTGAGGCGGCTTTCAGTTGGTTAAAACTTATGCTCGGTAAAGCTGGCAGTGCTGACAATGGCCTTAGTTATAAGCCATCTAAACGCCAGCGGCTTTGAATGTTGAAATGCCGGCCTTGACTTCAATTTTTCCTATTTTTGATTCAAAGTATCTTGTTTTGATTTCTTTATCAAAATTAGTCTTGAACCATAAAATTTAATCAAAACAAATATCCATTCTAGCTCTTTTGATCATCAATAGTTGTATAAAATATGATCTTATCACCGATTCCCAATAGGTGTTCTCAAACCCGTCCCGCGACCCTATAAGGTTTTCTTTTTAATACCCAAACCCACCCCTGTAGGGTTTTAACCCTGACCCACCCCGCCTCGCCCCGCTTAATTTTTTTTTCCTCTTCTCAACACTTAGTTAAATTACAATTTTTAACGATAATTTTATCCTATAGGAGCACAATAGTTAGTTACAACTATGCTTGAACGAATTTTACAAGATATGCCACAAATTTATTAAGAAATATAAAGGTTTAAAACTATCATAAGAAGATTTTCAAATGTAAATAAAAAGACATTACTTCACTTACATAAATATACATAATACATATATAGGAACCGTACCTTGTGAAGACTCAAGATTAGAAAAACATGTTTTCAAAACACATTAATAACTTACCAACATAGAGAGAGAGAGAGAGAGAGAGAGAGAAATTGACAAGACTAGAGAGGGAGAAATTGATAAGACCCCTACTGTAGAATGTAGATTGCAGTTGTATTGCGTAATTGTGATTTTAAAATTGTAGACTTAATTTTTAAATTATTTATATTATGATGGGTTTGGGTTACCCATAGGGTTTTTTAAATAACCCGAGCCCGCCACAAAACCCTATAGGATCAGCAAGTAATTTTCTAAACCCGCCCCGCGGCCTTATAGGGTCAGACCCTATAGGGTTTTTAACGGTTCGGACAGGCCGAGTATCCTATAATAACCCGCCCCGGTTGCATCCCTACTGGAAGGAAACCTAGTTTAAGATACCTACATGTGTGGGGTTGTCCTGCAGAAGTAAGGTTTTATAATCCACAAGAAAAGAAATTGGACTTTAGAACAGTTAGTGGATTCTTTATAGGATATCTTGAAAAGTCCAAAGGATTTAGGTTTTACTGTCCTAATCATAGTACAAGAATTTTTGAAACTGGAAATGCTAAGTTTATTGAAAATGGTGAAATTAGTGGGAGTAAAGAACGACATGATGTGTGCATTAAAAAAGTTAGGGTAGAAGTTTCTATACTTTTACCTTCCAAGCCAATTCATCCTAATATTGTAGAACTTCACCAAAGTGAGGAACAACAAGTAACGGATCAAGCACATCATGAAGTTATAAGAGATATCCCTATAGTGGAGGAACCACATGAAATAGCATTGAGAAGATCTCAAAGAGAGAGAAGATCTGCTATTCCTAATGATTATGTGGTTTATCTACAAGAGTCAGAACTTGACATAGGAATTGACAATGATCTGGTTTCATTCTCACAAGCCATTAAATGTAATGATTCTATTAAGTGGGTAAATGCCATGAAAGATGAGTTGAAATCTATGGATCAAAACTAAGTTTGGGAACTCATTAAATTGCCAAAAGGATGTAAAAGAGTTGGTTGTAAATGGGTGTTTAAGACAAAACGAGACTTAAATGGCAATGTTGAACGATATAAAGCCAGACTTGTTGCCAAAGGCTTCACTCAAAAGGATGGCATTGATTATAAAGAAATTTTTTCATCGGTCTCAAAGAAAGACTCACTTAGGATCATTTTGGCTTTGGTTGCTAATTATGATCTAGAGTTACATCAAATGGATGTTAATACCGCCTTTCTTAATAGAGATTTAGAAGAAGAAGTTTATATGGACCAATATGAAGACTTCTCAATTAAAGGAAAGGAGCATATGGTGTGTAAACTTAAGAAGTCAATATATGGACTTAAACAAGCTTCTCGCCAATGGTATCTTAAGTTCAGTGATACCATAACTTCTTTTGGTTTCAAAGAAAACACCGTTGATCGGTATATATGCATGAAGATTAGTGGGGGCCAAATTTGTTCTCTTAGTCCTGTATGTTGATGATATCCAGATTGCTGCTAATGACCTTGGTTTATTATGTGAAACCAAGAATTTTCTTTCTAAGAGCTTTGAAATGAAAGATATGGGAGAGGTAACATATGTTAAAGGAATTGAAATATTCCGTGATAGATCACAAGGATTGTTAGGCTTATCCCAAAAGGCTCATATCAATAAAGTTCTAGAAAGATTTAAGATGGATAGATGTTCAGCAGGTATAGTTCCAATTCATAAGGAGATAAATTTGGTATTGTGCAATGTCCAAAGAATGATTCGAAACGAGAACAAATGGAAACAATTCATTATGCATTTGTTGTTGGGAGTTTGATGTATCTTCAAACTTGTACTAGACTCGACATCAGTTTTAGTTTTGGGATGTTGGGCAGAAATCAAAGTAATCCAGGATTAGATCACTGCAAGGTTGCTAAGAAAGTTTTAAGATACTTGTAAGGAACGAAGGACCACATGCTCACTTATAGAAGGTCCGATCAGTTAGAGGTGGTTGGTTATTTAGATTCGAATTATACTGGATGTGTCGATATAAGAAAATCCACATTTGGTTACCTGTTTCTATTAGTTGAAAGGGCAATCTCATGGAAAACTGCGAAGCAGTCTATCATTGTTGCATCGACTATGGAAGCATAATTTGTGGCTTGCTTTGAGGCCACAATTCATGGTTTATGGCTGTGGAATTTTATTTCAGGGCTTCAAGTTGTCGACACTATTAGTAAGCCGCTGAAAATTTACTGTGACAACTTCGTAGCAGTCTTCTTCTCAAAAAACGACAAGTATTCAAAGGGTGCAAAACATATGGAGATAAAATACTTGGCCGTTAAAAAAGAAGTTCAGAAACAAAAGGTGTCAATCAAACATATTAGTACAAAACTGATGGTTGTAGATCCATTAACAAAAGGATTAGTGCCTAATATTTTTAGAGAGCATGTTGAAAGAATGGGCATTATAGAACATCTTGATTAAAGATTATTGTATTTGTTTGTATGACACTCTCAAGCTCAATTATAGTGTTTCTGATATTTCCTGTTTTTCTATATTGTATACATGATTGTAATAGAATTATGTTAACATGAATTGTCTTCATAAAGACATTAAAGTTAGACCTTTATTTATCTCTTCATTAAGTTAAGGTCAAATTAGAGATTAATTATGTAGTACATGGAAGGAACTATGTCGAGATGATGACATACAACCGCTATGACTCTAATTAATTTTTAATTTAATAATGTGATATATGGTATAGTCAACATAATGAAAACTTAGAATAATGTTATCGTGCACATTATGTTAATTCTAAGTTATTAAAGAAGCATATATGGGCCAAGTGGGAGAATGTAAGAAATTGTGGCCCAAATATGAAATGATATATATAGGTATCTTAATGGGAGACAATGTTTCATGAAGAGGTATGATACTCTTCCTACCCTTATATATATGTACAAGAGTTGGCGTTAAGAGATAGCACTTACTATTGTCTTTATGTTTTAAAATCCATCACATCAAATTAAGGGAAAGGAAGAGAAATAATTCCTTTGGTGAAATAAGGTTGGATTGGAGAGATAATGTGTCTCTTAAGAAACGAGAGATTCCGTTCTTTGATATTCAACTATAGACAAAGGTACGCTCATTTATCCAACTATACATGTGAAAATCATGTAGTTCAAAGATCTTGAAATTGAATTCATGAAATATTAAATCATAAAATTATAAAATAATCTTACATATGTAACCCATAAAAATAACCTAGTCCAAAGGTATATCGTTGAAGATCTTATTGTTTGAGAACCCAAATTTATATGCAAGGAAATGGAGATGTTAACCAGTTTTGCATAAAGCAAAAATCGACCCTTTTTCCAGTCCATTTTGCATGCTACTATCTTAATTTATTTTCATTCAGACAATAAAAAAAAAATTGATAGTTGGCTTGTATATAAAATAAAAAAAAAATAGTTGTATATTGTATATTTGCTACTCAGTATTAATTATATATATATATATAATTTTTTCATAAGTGGTATAAAATCACTATGCAATATATATTTATAGTAATAGTGATAGTATATATATCAAATATAAATTTGTTGACATATGATTAGTGTATCTATCTATATTTAGTAGTTAAATATTTTGCTTATTAGCATATATGTCTATATTTAGTAGTTGTGTATATCTTTTGTAGATGTTTTATTATGTTTTATTTTTCTTTGACTATGTATATATTGTATCGGTGTATATTGGCAGTTGTATATTCTTAGGTCAAAGAGTATAGAGTTAAGCAAAGCATTTTTTTTCCTATATATAAAGTTATAAAAGTTATGGAAAAGAACAACCGTCTTTTCTTTTCATTGTTATCTTTTTCTTTCATGGTATCATAGCCTAAAGCATAAAACCTCCTAAACTCAAAATCTCAATGAGTGGTGGTGGCGGCGGTGGCGGCGGCGGCAATAATCTTAAGAATATTATTGATGTGACCTCTCCAACCATCAGCATACCAATCTTAACTGTGGAACAAGTGCCTAATAAGTCTTCAAATGATACGGGGAATAGCTATTGGATTATAGATAAATATGCTAATACATAATACATATTATACTAATATATTTGTAATAATTTAAAATGAAATTAATGTTATTTTCATTAATATATATTTAAAATAAAATCCACCAATAGTTTTGTGCGAGAGACTCTGACCTAGTTGCAAAGATATCCTAAAAAAGAGAGCACTGAATGGTCATGGAGTGAGTATGACTCATCACGAACCAATATGGATATGCTTTTACGAAAAAGAAAAAGAAAACTATTGGTGGATGAACTTCTGAGCGTACGACTTCGGTCCTACTTCCTTGGATGTTGGATTTTGTGATCTTTGACTGCCTTTTCAAACGTGATAAAAGAAGGGAAAAAGAAATGCTTTTTAAGATTTCCTATCACCACAAAAAATTTTGTCACGTTTATAATTTCCAGACAAAATTAACTAGTTCGTATTTATATTATTCAACCGCCTGTTGTTGCTAGATATGAAAAATATATATATATATATATTTTAGATAAATATAAATTCTCAATTTTTATGCCATATGCTATAGTATTCACGTCCAAATCTTGTGGGACATGAAATATGAGAAATTATTGTACTTTTAATAACCATTTGACTGCATTTTCTAACTAAAATGAAATATGACTATGGAAATCACATTGTACAATCAAAATAGGTCTAAAAAGACATTATCCTGAGTGGATGCTTGACACTTTACCCCTTTTCTAGGACCATCACAGCTTTTTTTCTCCTGATTAAATAAATAAAAAAAAACAAATGGAATAAGATCGATTTTTATGCAATGAAAAAAGTTGTAAGATTATGCCGAAAGATCAAGAAATTTGGTAACCTAACGATAGAGAAGCCAGCAACTGAAACCTAATATGAAAAAATTATAATTTTTTAAGAGATTGGATATGATTACTAATTTATGATTTTGCATATACGAAATGAAATGTGGAGAAATGAACTCTTATGGGTTGTGGTTTTGAAAATGAGGACCCCAAACTCACATAGGCCACTCGGAATATTTTGAACTAAATGGACTAGAGGCTCGTTGTGCAAGAGAGTGCCTGGGACATTAGGCATTCTTCACAGACACCAAGACGCGAAATGGGTTATATTTACAGTAGTTTTATATTTACGATGTATAATTAGGAATGGATGTAGAATTACAGGAGCCAGGGGTTCGATAATTCCACATATTAACATTAATCAAAAGAAAAAAATTAACAAAAACAAATCATATAATTGATTTTATTTACTAATAGTTTATATAATGAGGCCTAAATATTTGTACTATTAACAATATAATTATTATTTGTGGTATACCATTAATAAAAAGTAGCAATTGAATAACTTATTTGGTTTAATATAGGTTATACTAGAAGTTATCAACATTTGATTTTAAACAGTGTTGACTTCTTTTTCAATTACTTAAAATGTTGATAATTTAAATGAATCTATGTCCAAGGTTAATTCATTTTTATAATCACAAGAAAAATTAATACTTTAAATAAATTTACTTTAAAAAATTGGTTCCTTTAATGTAAATTATCATAAATAATGTTATTCAAGTAATATAATTATAAAATTAAGCCTTAACCATTTATTTATATCTTTATTCTGTTATAAACTGCTCTTTTAAAAAAATCATAGAAAAAACCTTTTATTATTATTTATTTATTTATTCTTATTTTTTTAAACGTTTGGGGGACAAAGTCATAAAATGATATGCCTGTCACCATACACTAACTTCCTTAGCTCCTTCTTTTTACGTTACGTGAAGAACACAGTGGAATCGTTGTTGACCCCACCGACCACTACGCCAAATGTGTACTGTAACTTTCTATATTTCGTCCTTTTCACTGTAATGAAGCTTCTTTCGCATAACTTTAAAAAAAAAAAAAAAAAATCATATTCCAATCTTCTAAAATATGCCTCTTCACGACCATTGATTTTAAAGTAGGCAAAGAACATAACTAAAGCCAAAACAAAGTACATAATATCTCTCAGCAGGGGTAAAAAAAAAAAAAAAAAAAAAAAATCCAACAAAATCTAGGACCATGTCTCAGGTACATTATTAGCAGATATTTTCAAATTTACCTTTGTATAGTTGAATTTTCAAACTTCTCTAAATTGGGTTAATGTTTGTTCCTGAAAAAATGGATTCCTTTTTTTTTTTTTTTATCTCATTTCCTTTTTCATCTTTCTGGGTTCGTTTTTTTTTGCCAGTTTATTATCTGTTTTGAATGAATTAGGCAAGAGGATTATGAATCGTTAAGGTTTCTTTGTATGAATTTGCTTTTGTCCCTTGTAGAAGCCGAAAAAGAATGAAAAAATTTTAGTATGTTGTGATCTGTAATGAAATGATATTGTGAATTGATTGATAAGATTTTGTTATTAATAGAATAGTTATTTCTCTTTTTGGTATACAAAATATTATAGTATAAGATCTAAGATGTTTATTTGCAGCTAGTATGTTTCTTAGTAAGTACCTGTAGGAAGACTTATCTTTAGTTTGCCCTTGTCTTGACAAGTACCGGATTATTATAGAACAGTTTCCTTAAAGGAAGGTGACCCAAAATTGTTCTTGTCGGATTTGAAATGTGGACCTAACCCTAACTGATCCTTCTGTGGGGCAATGTCCTACTCCTAATTATTACAGAAACTAGAAAGGATGAAGTTTTTTCTAGTTGCTTCTAGATATCTCTTCTTGTATTATATATACACTTGACTAGTGCGCTGTCCTCTTTTCTTTTCTTTTCTTTTTTTTTGGCCACTGCACTGTCCTGTTTTTGCTCTTGGCTATTAGACATATTTTAATATGGGTATGTTTGAATTATCAGATTTTTATTAGTATCTGATCATTATTGGATCATAATTTATAATTTATCAGTATCATAACATTACTGGATCAATATAAGCTCAGTTTAAAAATTATACCAAACCAATATATGTAAATAAGTCTTAAATTGAATTGATGATTAGTCGTGGCAATTAAGATGGACCTAATTCCTCTTTATTTTATTTTCTCAATTTCCCTCAGTTTACAAATCAAAGGTTAAGATTGCTTAGAATTTTGAAATAACTTGTGATTTTAATATAACATCATCTTCTTCATCATAATTCTACCCATTGATTTTATGTGGCAACATTTTAATCGGGTAAATTGATTAATATTGAAAAAATACTATCTATGGAATTGAATATTTGGTGTTGCATTTACAAGTTGGAACGATTATTCGCGTTTTGTTAACAAATGTCCAGCGAAGCTTCAGCAATCTATATTACAACAAAGTCTACTTGTATTTGGCTATTGAATTTTGAAAAATTGTAAGATAAACTTGAATTAACTACTACTAAGTGGATAATTGGAATTCCTCTTTTGATTTCAGCTCAGTTGTACATTATAACTTTAAGTTTGTTTTCATTTTGAGTTTCAAAGTTTATTAACATGATGTAAAGACTTTGTTTACTTTGTGTAGACTGTTGTTTTCGATGTTAAGATGTGCTGCCAAGGTTGTGCTGGTGCTGTCCAAGGGGTTCTTGGCAAAATGGAAGGTTAGTCTTGTCTATCCTTGTAGTTGGTCCTAATAAATAGATTCACCTATTTGTTCTACCTATGATTTTCTTAGTTGCTTGGCTTCTGAATTGTTATTGTTAATGACATCCTTGCATCTAGGTTGTTACAAGAATCTAATGTCAGAGGACTTACTGTTTCTTTAACTCTTTAAATTGAAAAAAATTAAGGTGTAGAATCATTTGACATTGATTTGAAAGAGCAGAAAGTGACTGTCAAAGGCAAATTACAACCCGAGGTTGTTTTTGAAGCCGTGTCGAAGACAGGAGAGAAAACCGCATTCTGGGAAGCTCAAGCACCACCTAGAGAACCAGAACCAAAGCCTGTTGAAGAAACACCGGCCCAACCAGAAGAGAAGCCTGCCGAAGCAGCCCCATTGGACTCCAAGGATAAGCCTGCTGAAGTAACCCCAGCAAACTCCGGGGATAAGCCTGCTGAAGCTGTAGTGGCTACTTAATGTCATCGCGAATGAGCTTTACTAGCAAAGATCTATTTTAATGTACTAGTTTGCAGGATAATTGCGAGTATTTGTATCCTATTAATGCAAGTGGCGTTGACAATTTCTTGAAATACTATAAATTGTATTAGTTTATGTATTACAAATTATGGTAATGTTGTGTTTATGGGCTTATTCCAAGCAAATGGAATTACTAAAGCATAAATGTGTGAGATAGGGATTGTTTTTCTTGAATATGAAATTCGACCATTGTACATATTGGATAATAATTTCCACCATCATAAGATTATATTGGAGGAATAACGAGAAGCAACATGGGAGTAATCTACTTTCTCTTCTTAAATTACCTATTGTCTATGTATGGAGAACGTGCCATATGGGTTTCACATTTTGTTCAAATTCTATAGATGACATATATGATTAGATGTGATACCAACAAGAACTGCAAATGTAAAATTCATGAAAAGCTATATATTAAGCCAAAGTGCAAACTTAGAAAAATGTATGATAATAAATTTTATAAACTATATTAGTATTGTAATCAAGCGAGTTCTTATAAGTGACTGATTCGCCCTCATTCTGGTATTATCGTAATGGCAGGATTAGGTTGAGTCTAGGGCCAATGTCTCATGAAATTCAAAAAAATAGGATTAAGTTGCTATGTTTATTTATTTATTTTTATTTCCTTTTCAAATTCCAAACTTTCTATCTATATATATATTACTTTATAATATTTATTAAAATGGATTTTATTGTTGAGATTTGAAAATTAAAGCGATTTATCTGTATTAGATAATTTTAAAATTGATTGTTTTGCTTCAATTTTTCATTTTTATAAAAAAAAAAAATTTTTTGTATTTGAATTTATTTATCTAATTCAAAAATTATAACTTATCTTAAAAATGTGGATAATATGCTAGGAAAAAAAATAGCCATTTTTTCCTTGTTGATTTCTTTTCACTCTCCTGCTCTTTCTTTCTCTGTATCACATATTAAAATGCATGAACTCTTTCCAAGAGCAATAGTTATTTTTCAAGAATAAAAATACCAACAAATATTACAATTCTTTTAATATTAAAATATAACGTTTTATCATTGGTATCAAACCAAACAAAGACATTATTATCAATATTAAAATTTGAAATCTTTCTTATATTATATTGTTTTTCTCATCCTTTGTTATTTTTCCCTTTATTGCATAATTCGTTTAAATGGTACTTGTGTTATCTTCTTCTTCTTCTTCATTCACATCAGTATTTATACCTTTGTCCATAGATATAGCATTTTACTAGGTCCTTTAATCGCGACAGGTGACGCCAAGTAATTCTTTGCCTTTCGACCATAGATATTATTTTAGTCAAGCCCATCAACCATTGTGATGGGAGACATTAAGTACGAGATATTCTAATTTTGAATTTAAACTCTTTTTTTTTTTTTTTCAATTCTAAAAATTTGGTCCCAGCTCTTCAATTTTCAAAACCGGAACCAGACAGCCGGGTTGTGAAACCTTGGCCATCTGTACATAGAATTATAGTTCTTGAACATATGTTATATATTTTTTGCTAAAGATTGAAAAAGAAAAGAAAGAAAGAAAAATCTACGTAAAAATACCTAACACAAATATCCAATATGAAATCTTTATCCCTCAAGCTTTAAATATACAATCTCAACGTGGAATTAAAAACCCTTTGCTGATAGCATATGGAAAAAAAGTGTTTACTGTTTTCAACATCTTATTTTTATTATATCTTTATTAATAAATATCTTATACATATTAAATATATTTAAAACATTTTTTTGATACATATCAAATATTTACTTATAAAAACACAATAAAAACAACAAACCGGATACAGTAAACTTTTTTCCGTAAATAGATTAGCAACCCGTTACATCAGAAAGTAATCCTTTTCCCTCGTACACTTCTCGACCCTTCTTCATGCGACTACGTGTTTCCATATTCCACTGCCACGCAATGCGAATTCTAGTATTTTTTACCATCATCATCATCATCATCATCTTATCTCTTTTAAGCGTGTCTTCGTCTATAAATATTAAGCTCTAGCAAATAAAACATCAAAGATGTTGCGTTGTGCACTACTGAAACCAACGCGAAATCATTCTACTTTATTGTTATCTGTGTCATCACCTTCTTCATGTACTAGTAAGAAAGTTCCTGGACCTGATAGAGTAGGTTTAAAAAGGTTAACCACGCTTTCGAACGAAGCCGAGCATACTCGTACCATGGAGAAAGCCATTGATCAGCAGAATGAGGAGAAAATTGAGTATGATTTATATTCTGAGGCTATATCACAAATCACTACGTGAAACTTGAAGTAATTTTTAAATTTTCACCTGATGATTGAAATTCAATTCCTATATTTTGTATACCCAGCAAGAACTTTTATTTATTAAATTTGTTATCTTGTCTCTAATTATTTATACTTGTACCTTTTGTTTAATGAGCAATTAAAATCTTTTGCAATCTCGAACTTTTAAGTATAAAACGTGATAAGTTGAATCGATCGTGAAATTTGGCAACTTAAAAAGTAAAATTAGGAAAAATAAACCCAAGGTTTAGATAGTCCTGTCATTCTTATTCGTTGAATGGGTTGATGTAAATGATTATTTGGGTGATGTGTGCTTTATTACATGTTTGAAGGGATGTGATGTATCATTCATTTGGGGAAGCGTATGCGACAAGGTGTGAAGACGAAGGTTTCGGAGGGATCTATGGTGAAAAACAGACTGTCATTGGAGGAGACAAAGATGTGGATAACGTTGATAACAAAAAAGGTTCGTTTATTCCCCCTTTTTTTTTTTTTGGTATATGATGAAGCTGAGCACATTTGAGGTAAATCTGCCTTGTGCCCCAACATTCTTCTCAGAAAAGAAAAGGTTGGGTTGCTACGTATTCCAATAATATTTCCAGGGCTAAACTAGTATTTAACTTCTTCATGATAAGAACTCTTACATGTTTGGGAGATGCTCAATGTTACAATGCTGCTGATCACCTGATGGATGCTATATACATGTGCCATGTGCAGGACAACATGATGCACAACAGAGAGAACAGATGGAAGAGGAGAAAGCTCAGGGCTGAGCCAGCATTATGATTTATTTCTTTTTTCTAAGGTCCGGTAAATAGAAATAATGGATCAAAAGTTCATGTACCAGGTTCTCTCTGTCCATGCTGGTATGTTTATGTAAATAGAAATAATGGATCAGAAGCTCATATACCAGGTTGTAAAATTTTAGGAAAATATATAAAGTTGGTATTTATTTTATTTCACTAGCAGTTCCTCATCAAAATTTGACGACGCAAGATCCGCAAAATACTACACGAAAGCACATGGTTGGAACCCATTACTCCATTGCAGTTTGTAAGTGGAAATTCCAAACCACCTCCTCCCCCAACAACAGTCAATCAAAAGATGCCATGCATTGGAAAATTATGATACTTTCCAAAATCAGGACTAATACTAGTCAAAACGATAATTTGAGAAACCATTGCCTTTCCCTGGTCGACATATGTTTCTTGATTTATCTAAAGAAAGGATTAAGAATTAAGAAAATTGTCGTGCTTTGGATGCCATATTTGTCACAAATCATGCTACATATTGCTTTTAAGTGATTTGTTCAAAAGCCATAATATGATTGAGGATTGAGTTTTCCTTGCAAATTCACATACCAGACCAATAATGTAAAACCAACAATAATTCAGAACAATTCTTACACCGTTCCGTTCTCCTCTGGTCACCTTTTTAGTACCGAAATCTAAGTCCATGCTTGCAATGACACTGTTTGATTATATTTGGTTATAAGTGTTGTAGTCTTGGTCCAGTACTAAGAGATATTAAGGTATCACACTTATGCTGATTTCATTAATAATTGTCTGATTATACTTGGTTAATAAGAGTGTGGAGATGCTAATTTGGGGATGCTGATTTTACATTCCCATGAAATGAAAACTGCCAAGGTTTATCAGGCAAGCGGGAACTCAATTGTACCAAAGAGGAGCCTGCATCCAATGTCCTCCATCCCTGTCCCCCAAAAGGCCTATCAAACACTTCAACATCATTGGATCATGTGAAGCCAGCATCTAGTTGAACTATTTCATGCACCGGTTAATTAGGATGAACCTATTCATGAGTCATCATCACAGTTGTTACAACATTTACTTTCACCATACAAATTACGAATAGATGCCATTGATCAATTCCTAACCAAAAATCATTTCCAAAGACAAAATAAACCAGAAAACAGAACAGAATACAAGTCAACCGGATTTCACTACCATTTACTCCTATTTATGAATCCATGTATCTCAGCTTTCTATATTGGCATCACAGTATCTGCACGCTACAGCTCCTCTTGGCTTCACTTCACCTCATATTGGCTAAAAATTAATTATAAACGTTTTGGTATCATAAGAAAGATGCATATGAAATATTTTCCAAAATAGTTCATCAAACTCCATTAAGGCCAATAACATCAAATCCACTGCAACAGCAGAATAAAATGAGCTTATGTGACTTCTCCTACATGTTGTAAATGAGAAATCAAGATGTTCTTTATCACTGTAAACCTAAACAAGAAGAAACTACAAACTACTAGACATATTTCTTACCATAGTGCCCCTTCCGTTAGCGGGGGAACTGCATCGAATGAACATCTAGGCCACTTTTATCTAATAACTTCAGGATTTAATAGAATCAAGCCGAGGTCTCCAAAGTCCCAATCTATACTTGTGACTGTATTTCAGAATCAACTTTCTCTGCAAAATGCCAAAAATGAATATTTTGAGCATATAGCCTTTAGATGACTATAGGCCGCGCAAGTAGGTTGAATTACTAGCACTATATTGTAAGCATGTGCTAGATTCATCTGCTTTTACATAGTCTTGCAAGAATGACAACAATACAAGAAAAGAAGGGGAGTAACAATAGTGATATGAAACTCCAGACAGGACCAAGGGCAGACAACATGTTTTCCATTAGCAGTTGCTTTGATCAAACCTTAACTACTTTTCATAATAATAGTGTCTTCCTTGAAGATAAGGACGGAGATAAGGACGGGGCACAAATAAATGCTTGAAAGAAAGGTGCATAGCCTGTGTTTGAGATTCTAAATTTTGTATATCATATTTAAGTCTATCAGAACAACAAGTACAAGCAGTTATAGAATAAAGCGAACTTGAAGCACTTCACCTTGAAATATCCTCAAGCAAGAAGGACAAAGAAAGCATAGGCCTCAGCAATGCTACGAATAAATACTTTTGGGTGATAGCAAGGGATAAATATTTATAACAGTATTACTAACAATATAATTAAAATTCATGATATATGAAGATATGATAAATAGTACATATAAATACTGTAACAAAGGTCAGAAGTTCCATAAAGTTAGCCCTTCTATATTAATATCTAAATGAGCCTTTGTAAGAACTCTCATCAGGCACAGTCGGATGCTACTTGGGACTGCAGCAAAGGGAGCTTTCACATATAAATAGTGAGGGATATTTCTTATCCAATCATTAGTAAAACCCAATTAAGGGACTGAAAAACCACATAAGTGGGTTAGCAATTAAAAATAAAAAGAGAAATGCAGAGAAAAATGACTCTCCAGCAAGACACCTAAGCAACAGCAAATTATAGCCATGTCCTAAGATTCTTGTTTATTTGTGCAAATTGTAAAATTTGAAAAATAAACTAGTAGTTTATTTGGTGAGTTGGTGTTAGTGACTTTCACCCCAGTGACGATGTATGCATATTGTAACTTTTGATAATGTAACTGAATAACCCTAAAAAAAGAGAGAGGGAATTTAGTTTCATATATAAAAACTCAAGTCCGTCCATATATTTAGATCAGAGTCAACTAAATATGTAACAGTGAATTTCCTTGTTTCTTTATTTTAATCAGTAATGGATAATTTACAATATTCCACTGCTGAGTGCTACCAACATAATGAAGATGATGAAACTCACTGGCACCTACTTTTCAATGTCAATATAAATGCGATGTTTGGGGCTGCTTGGGAAGGATGCCCAAATCTCACTATCTGGATATGGGAAATCACAAAGGTCCACTCTAATATCTAATAAGAAGATGAAACTCATTGATAACGGCATGTTGATTGTTAGCATGCACACATTGTTAGTGGTAGGACATTAACCCCACCTTGCCTTCTAGTAGAATTAGAGACCTCCAACTGTCAATTCTGCTGCCTAAACAAAGAATATGAAATTTAGAAACAACAGTGCGCCAACTCTTTTATTCAAATGTGAGTTCAATGCTTGGAGAAGGATACTATGCTCTTTATCCATTTTTAGATGACATGTTCTTCACTATCTAGGTCTAATTCCTCAGCATAATTCTCCTGGCATATCTAATTAGAAACGGTGAGAAATATATGAAAACGGGGGAATAGAAGGCAGCGTGCAAAGCATTCTCAATGTGGATATTATAGCTTAAATGTACTTCAAACCTGTTCAAGCTCTAATATTACTCAGGTATTATAAGCTCAAACATATATAATCATGGTCCGATGGTTTTGCTAAGCCATTTCCTCATTAATAAAGGGTCAATGTAATCCTTGAGGTCAGTTGAGAAAACAAATTACTCATTTACCTATCTAAAAACAACACCAAAATGCTTTTCTTTCATTGGGAACATACAATGCAGAAACTTGAGGTCAGCTGATACCATGTCTAATGAGATTTACAATGGATGGACCTAAAAGCTTAAATAAGCAGATAAATGTGGTCTCTATATACTATATTCACCAACATTATAAGTTATACAGAACTGCAAATAAAAGAGCCAGCTGACTTGCAAATGCTATCCTAACGAAATGCTCAACTTTAATGCAACAGCAAAGTGAATGAGAGAAGCTGAGAAAGATAGGTCCTTTTAAACTCTGCAATTTAGATGTCAATAGCGATATGATTCTGATCTCCTAAAATCAATACTTGTAGAAATCCATCGTGATATGACATGAAAATATGAGGGGGGAATCGAAGAATTTTGAGAGTAAAAAGAAAAGAAAGCCACCAATGGAGATGGGAAGCTGAGACCATCACAATTGGATGAGTAAGAGAAAGTGCTTTAACACGTCTATTAGAGCCAATATGTTCTGTTCTCTGCCACTGGAGACTTCTACATACAAGTTTGTAGTCTGTAGATACGCCTAAAAAGATTGCCAAAGGTTTTATAGAACACTACCCCTTGAAATTAAAAAAATGGAGGACACTTTACAACTGGCAGCTTATTACAACTGCCACTCAGCAACAATTCAATCGAGGTATTTCCCCTGGGAATTTAGACAAGTTGGACAGGGCAAATGGCATTATATGACAACCAAGACATGGCTCATCTATTTGGCTAGCAGTAATGTGAAGGCTAGGATAAAGTCTCCGAAGACAAATTACAGGAACTACTTAGTATAAGCACAGAGTTATAACTCTTGGACAGAAATAATTTCTACAAAACCCAGCTATTCTCTGCCTCCAACGATGTTCAAGAAAGATGCATAAAAGAAACAAGATGAATCCATCAATCAAGAGAAGCCGTGGAAGAATGTCTATTTCATACATGAGTGGTGCACCTGCAGACGTGCAGTAGCTTGCTACTTGGTTCCTCTAGATTTGATTGTATTTCTTAAGCATCATACAGAATAGATAATTTGACATCATGAGCATTGCTATACAATCTCATGTCTGACCTTTTAGACTTGTAATGAAGCCATGATGTTTTTAATTAGAAACAAGGACAGAGACAAAATTTCAGCAGTCCGAGACGAAAAAGTAGGTATGTGCCTCAGGGAAACGTTTTTTAGCAAACCCTTAAACATTGAACTAAAAGCACATAAATCCAAGAACATTGATGGCGCGGCCACTCTATATTATTCATGTACCTTTAGTAAGTCAGCACAAAAATATTATATTAAAAACTACAATGCTTTCTTTGTGAGGATTAAAGTGGTAGCAAAAAAGATTTACCTGTTTGCAAGGTATCTCAAGTTTCTTCAACTTAAGAGTGCGGGCAACAAGCAAGTTGTTGAGGTCACCAAATTCAGATTCAAGTTTGGCCACATGAGCTTGAACACCTCCACCAATGCCATGCAAAAACTCTGGTATGCCAACCTTTGCTGCAAAAACAAGACATTGTAAATAAAATAAGAATTCTCATGCATATTGGAGGGAACATTTCGAAAAAACAAAAGGCAAACATTTAAGTGGTAATTAACCTATCCCTCTGATTTCTATTCTACTTATACAAGTGACCAACAACTCCAGGCCACCATCGTGGCATTTCTTTTCCATATCAGCACGTGTCCCAGTAAATTACCAAATAAAATTTTCCAACCAAATATTTGGACCCATTGCTGGGGCAGTTAATCTGACAACCTGATTTCTACATCTAAGTTAAAGACAGGCTTTTCATAGATTCCATGAGGTTAGGAAAAACCCGGTTAGAAAATTCTTGCCAAAACCCAGATAAACATGACTAAGATAAAATCGCATAAACCCACAAAACGGCACAAATCCAGGCATGAATTGGATGATCCACAAGCAATGTTCTTCCATAAGCTCATTCCAAATCCTCTTTTATGTACAACTGCAATTCTCAAACATAACTAAATACTCGAACAAGGCTTTTACTTTCCAGAAATTTTTTAAGGAAAAAAGCACATTCTCCCTCCCAAGCTCCCGTTAAAGATTCCAAACTGTCCCAAGAAAAACACCCAAAATAGTTTCGGGCGTTTCTGAGTGTATCTAATGGGAAATCGCAAGTTGCCCCTTTTCTTCATAATACCGGTGTTCTGAAGACACTAAACACAATCCTAGGGTTTTAAGCACACATGTATGTTCCGAAACCCTGAATTTACATGGAAGAGCACAAATTTATTTCATTACACATACTAAAATTTGAATAATATATGATAAAAATCTAGCTGAGAACACAGAGGTCTGATGTAATTAAACTTACCTGCATAGATAGATGGTTTGGAGAAGAATCTAGAGAGCCCAGAAAGAAATGAAGGTGTTGCTGTTGGTGTAGAAACTCTTCTCATAGCTACTGCCATTGCCATTGTTGCTTTCTTGTTCTTCCCTCTCTCTCCTCTCAGCCCCTTCTAGTTCTAGGGATTCATTAGTAGAGTACAAAATTTTAGTTTTTAGACTATTAAAAAAATTAAAAAGCCATTTTAAATAAATTATCATTTATAGAAATATTTAAAAGTAATTTTTATTTATTATTTATGTATATATATTATATATTTATAAAACCACCGGCACTTAATTTTATATACAAATAATTATATAGTGATATGATTACTAATAGACTACATGTGAAGAAACTAAAAATACCCTATTCCTTTTGAACAAATATACAAATATATATAATATTGGATAAATAAGTAGAAAAACAAAATGTGCATTTTGTGTAATCATTTTTTTTCTAGTTATTAACTATTTTTAGTTTAGACATGCAATTAAATTGCATGGAGAAAAGAAAGTAAAACAAACAATTGAAATTAAGAAATTCAAACCATTAATTAAGAAATGATAAAAGGCTGACAATGAAAGAGAGAGAGAGAGATGATCCATAGTTTGACATTAATTGAAAAATAAAATAAAATTAATTAGGAAATGATTTTCCAAATAACTAGTAAACTTAAATATTTTTTTTGGATACAATTTAAATTCCTTTTCCTTACAAAACAAAAATAGACATATATAAGGAGGTATAAAGAGCGGGGTTGGAATCTATGCATATTAAATTTGCCTTTGTATGAATTTTTCTTGTTATAGGGATCATTGGGAAAGGGGGAAAAAATGGAATGGAACAGGTTTCACAAAACTATAAAATGTCTTGTTATAACTTCATTTAATATTTATTTATAAATTTGTAATTTTAACGGACATTATAGATAAAAAAATTTTCTAAAATGGTTGAAAGTTCTCTTGTTAGTACGTACAAGTATTACATGTAGTCTGTAATTTCTCATATTGAAATGATGAAAATTACATCATCTATGTATAGCTTATTTGACCAATAGCCCTATGATTCAATAGTATTAATACTAGTTTTCCAAATGAGATGGAGTAGATAGGCATTCCTTCCATTGCAATAGCAAAATATATAGGTGTATATATAGCTTATTTAAATAGTTACATAATTTTCAACTTATAGATTCCTTTTTTCCCCCTTTTGACAAGCCAAATATAAATTAAATAATTTCAATTCTCTACACATAAAAATAAATAAATCAATAAACCCACAAAAGTTTAATAGAGAAGATAAAAAAAGGTAGATGTTTACAAAATCATGGATCAAATCAGGTGGGTAAAGGATGAATATGATATACCGAACCATATCTTATAAATACAAGTTTGCAAATTTTTAGAATCATAACTTAGTTTGCGTTACTCCAAAATTATCTTAGAACTTGTAACTTATAATTTAGAATATATGTAGAACCGATAATAAAAAATATTACATTTTTATAATTTTAGAATTTAGAGCTAAATTTTCAATAACCTAAATTCTCTGCAACAACTCAAATGAGCAAACTAGTACAAAATTCAGTAGGTAAAGTTACGTGTGTATTCTTTCACTCAATAATATACTTTTACCTTTATAGGGAGTTTTGGTGTATATTTCTTGTTTTCATTAAATGCCTTAAAAAAATATTATAAAGAAACGTACTAAAACATATCTTATTATAATCTGGCTTAACATATAAGGCAATGACTTAAATACCTCTCATTACTCTTTAGTTAAACTATATTTATTGTCTTATTTATATTCATAATTAAATAGTTTTAATCAAGTTCAAGCGATAATAAGTTACATTACGAAAATATTATTTCACTAGGCTACATAAGTAAATTATCTTGATTGCTTTTGTTTTCTTTTCAACATTGCTAGTGGATTCATCATGTGATATACAAATGACAATTGAGATTTTAATGTAGTTTTTTTTTTCCTTATATGTAGGAAAATTATGTAATATTTAAAAAAAACAAAGAGATTGATGTAGTATTTTAAAAGAGATTAGTGCAATTGATGTTAATAATGAAGCAACATAAAGATCATTGTGCATGCAACCTATTCAACAATTAGCTTAGAAATCATTTTTATATATTTGTTATTTTTTAACCACTTCACATAAATTTCTTTCTTTTAGCTACAAATAAAAAACTCAATAAGTTATGTCCATTTATATTAGAAATTATTATATCACCACATACTAATTTATCTTATTAATTTGTTCTGTATTACTGTTGAAACTAAGTAACTTCTAAGAAATATGGATTATGCCTAATATTGATTTATTTTCAAAACTTAAAACCTAATTTATGCACAACAACAAATACAATCAACAACGATAATAAAGAGAGATAGGAAAATGAAAGTTTACATTGCGATATAGCGTGGAGTTCGGTCCGCCCTTTACTCTCTATAGTTCATAACAATTACCTTCCCCAATTGAGGACTTTACTCACTTTATTTTACATAAGACAAATTGCTTCAATAGAAGACTTCAACACATCAACAAATAAAATGCTTAAGTTGAGTCTTTACAATCTTAAACTCCCTAGATTCAACTCAAGACTTCACCAATAAACTTACAACAGACTAAAGTATAGTGCTTTTATAAAGATGGCAATAACAAAACTATTAGCACTATATTAAGTTTCTCACTCATTAATATAAATTGTAATACAAACTTTTTAGATGTTTACAATAATTTTGTATGCAAGAAAAAAGCTCGATCAATACCCACAAAAGTCTTTAAAAACTTCTATTTATAAGCTTCTCCAAAAGTCTAGCTGTTATTCTTCAAAAGCATCTCTAACGATTGAATCGGATAAAGTCCAATAGCTAGTTTTAGTCACACTGGCGAATTTGTCCATTTTGAACTGGTGAGCTACTATACAATTCGCGCTTGTAGTCTCTACCGCGTTTGACGTTGTTCTTTGCTTGATATGAACTGGCTTGCCGGTGCACTTTGATATGCAAATCTTACAGCAAAGTACAGCACATAGAAACACACACACACACACACATTCAAGCATTTAGTTCCATTCAAATTGTTTGGCTAATTAAGCTAACTTATCTTAATTTGATGATTAATTGTGCAACTAATTTCCTCATCAAAATTTATGTTGAGCACACAATTTCAACAAGTACTTTTTTAGGTGTCTAGAAAGTCCAAAATAAAGCAAATCAATTATGACTAGCATTATTGTTTATCATGTATTAACAAATAGTAATATTTATGTAGCTTTATGTTGCAAATATTTTTCAACTATTATTACATTAAACTTTTCATCCCATTTGTTTCATCACATTATGATAATTTTGACATCATATTTGTTTCGTTTTCAAACATATGTTTTTCAAGAAACAACTACTGATGAAAAACCAATAGTTTTACTCATAACAAACTAAATGGATATGATATAAATAAGTTACAGATACATATACGATATAGATAAAAATTAGACAATCCAAATAAACCCATATATTTCTATTTATTACTATTATTTGTAATTTAACTAAATAAATGTTGATGAATTCAAAATTATTGAATTTAGGCATATATAGCTAGTGCAACATCCATTAGTGGCTTAATAGTGATTGCATTTAAAAAATTCAAAAATGAAATGGGTTTTGTTAAAATGATAAAATGCGTTGAAAATTTATTTAACGATTCAAGGCCATATGATTTAGAAATTATATAATTTCCATCTTGAATGCATGTAATGTCAAGTAATTTTACAATACAAGTACAGTACTTAAATAATGCAAGTTCCTAAATTTTAATAAATGACTCCTATTGTCTCCTTGGTTAATTATTATTTTTCATAGTTTACAAAATTATTACATTTAAGAACTTCAAACTTTGGACCACAAAAAAAATTTAAAACGGAAAAGGGATTTTTATGAAAACTATGGAATGTAGTGATAAATTATTTATCCAATTTAAGGTGTGAAAAATAAAATTTTCATTATTATAGTTTAAAAATAAGCAAATTACTCTCATTTACTTAAAACAGAGATTATCCACATTCATGGCAATGATAATGATTTATTTTGATTTGAATATGGATTTTAAATTATTTATGAGAATTGATGCATCACTAATGTTAGAATGGTGTGTGATTTTACAAATATCAATACAACTTAAAATGCATTAAGAAATAACCCATCAAATCAAGTTCAAATTAAAATGGTTAATAATATTTTATTATGGCTATTATACTTATCATGACTTATATATAGTAAAAGAATTTGCATTTAAACAAATTTAGATTGAGAAGATTTGACAGTAAGCATTTACTTTTTATATGACACGTCATTTGCATTTACAACAAGCGCAAGGACAATATAAATAGATTAATTAAATGCAAACAAGAGTTACGGTATCTTCTTCCCATTTTTCGAAAATATCCCTTTGTAATATTAATATTTCACATCATATTTATTATATTATCAATTAACATCATTATTTTTATGTTTATGTAAAAAATGATGGTTTCTACGTATAACATCTTTAATCTATACCATTATTATAATATTTATGTGTCATTATTATTACTATGATGATAATAATTATTATTCGTTATCTATGAGGCATGAATTAAATTTTATATTCAATAATTCAAATAATTAGGAATATAATAAAGTAAAATACATTAATAAATTTATTTTATTTTTCCATTTTAATTTTGTTTTTGTACGCCTATCACAGATGCATCATTTGCTAGTTCATTATTTTACTAGTGGATATAAGTATGTTTTGAGTTATTTATGTGTTTATTACCTTTTGTTTTTTTTTTTCTTTTAGTTACAATAACAAGGCCACTAAGAACTAGTACAATACAAAGAGACAAACTGGGTACTTCAAATATGAGAACAAAAACCGGATACCACTAGACTATATAACCATTGGTTAGAAAATAATTATATCATTATTAATTGATTTATTAGTATTTTTAAAATAATTTTATAAGATAAGTAGGAGATATTTTACGACATATTTTAAAGTAGAGGCTAGAAAATAAGTATGTGCATAAGTTAGAATTATACCTAATTTAAATGAACTGGCAAAGTATGAAGAGTCATGCTAAAACATTTTAGGGTTTTGAAGATGCCTTTTTCCCTCCTATTTTTTTAAGGGGCACAATCATAATTTGCAATAAATTACATAATCTAAGTTATATTTGCAAGCCTAAGGGTCATTAGATCTCATTTAATGATCTATGATAGAATTAAGTATATCACATCATGCTGCTATTAGTTTATAATATGATTATTTAAAAAAGTATAAATTTAGTGTTAATGTTTAAAAAGTTTTTTATTTGAGCATCTTTTCTAATTTGAGACGTTAACATGTAATCAAGTTCATTAATACTATATTAATTTTTTTACATGTATTAACCATTAATGTCCATCATCGAAAAATGTAAACAAGAAAAAAAATTTCGAATAAACCAATTAAGGTATAACTAGTTGGACCGTGTAAAAACATGGATCCAAGAAGCGGATAAAATTGAACCGCATCTTAATTTCAATGTTTTTTCCCTAAATGGTATGGTTTGCGGTTCTATTTGTTAAAAAGTAAATGGTTCAAGACCTCAATATTTCATATTTTTAAAAAATCAGAGATATTGTTTTTTAATTACTTTTAAATTTTTTTACTTACATATGTATCTTTAGTGGGAATAAAATTAGATTGGTTATATTATGTTTTAATTGTTGTGTGTATCTATAAATAAGATAAATTTAGGATTTAGCTTTTTGTGTTCTAAGCATTATATGTTTTCTATTATTTCACTGTTTAGTTCACTTGTATTATTTAATTACTTATTATTTTATGTAATTGGTAATTTCTTCATTAGAAGCATTGCAAATTGAAATATGAAACTAATGTTAGGACATAATATTCTTATTTTATTGACTCTAATATATCGTTATACTTCATAATAATTCAAGAGGATTGGACTAATATATGATGATAGTTTTATGATGGATGAAATCTCTTATCCTCCATATTCTATTATAAGTTTTACATATTTATTTGATTAAATAATTTGCATCAATGATAAGAAATATGTAATTAAAACTTCTTGGTAGAATGTATTTTATTTTAATAATGAAAAACAGTTTGAACAGTAAATCAAATCATACCAAATTTTTTCTTTGTTCGAAAATATTAAAAGCCAAACCATATAATTAGATTTAAATTTATGAAAAAATATGAACTATAATATATAGATTAATTTGATTTAAATTAAACTGGAGCGAACCGCACCACGCTGACGATAATAGCCAGTGCCTTGAGTACGCACACCGAGAAAGGCCTTTAAAAAAATTGACAAATCACGGTCCACTATTATAACTAGTTTGTGCATCTAATTTATGGGATCGAGCTATTATTCTTGGAAATAAAGTATGTGTTGACGTGTGGGCCGGCAGAATTAAACTTGGCCATGTGGCTGGGTTTTCTTTGGTACTAATCCACTCTAGGGTCCACTCCACGGGATAAAGTTTATGTATTTTCAAACCGATATTAAAGTGCAATTTTCGATCAATCAAATCCATATCACTGTTATGGGATAACATCTGTTTATTTTATCATATTTTAATCATTTAGTCATCATATTTTTATTATTTTCAAATAAATATTTATTAAAAAATAAATAATAATGAAAACTGATAGTTTTATTCATAAATTGATCAATCAAATGCAATACGGATATGATGTAAATAAGTTATAGATACAAATAAAATATATATACGATATAGCTAATAATTCGATAATCCAAACAGTTATATCAAACTGCCTACAATCTCGTGACATGATTGATGAAATGAGTCCGAGCGGGTCATACATGGATCTTATGCGGGTTTTAGAGTCGATGTGTCTATGAATCGAGTCCTAAACTTACGATCGATCCAATAGTTTTTTAAAGTTAAAATTAAAATTAATTTACATATATCAAAAGAAATGAATTTTAATTTTAAATATGATAGACCATAAATTTAAAATAAAAGTTTGATTTAAAAGTATTGTAATCTTTTTTTTATTTTCTTATAAAATTGTTAAGGATATGCATTTATTTCTATGCAATTAAATTCAACTTTAATTGTACCATTAGTAACATGAGAATATAAAAAAAAACTTCTAGGTCATAAAGACGATTAAAAAAAATAAAAACTAGCCTAATATTATTGAGGAATAAGATTTTCTTTTGGTAAGAGTTCATATAAATCAAACAATATATATATATATATATTTAGGTATATTTAGCTTTTGTATTATCAATAATAATACATTAAATGCTCTCAGTAGGAAGCATATTTTATCATTGTCATTAGACCTTAGGTTAAGCCTAGCCTCTCATTGGGAATGGGTAAGTTCAATCATGATTTAACCCCAATTCTATCTTATCAATTTTACCTATTGGTCCTTGACTCTTTAGAATATCCAGGTCATGGTCCCTGGTCAAGTTTAACAACATTGATTTTTATTCAAATGGATAAAAACTTAAAATTTATATGTTAATTACTTGCATGTTTTTTCTTTTTTCTTTCTCACTTTTATTATATTTTAAAGATTTTTCACTGGGTCGTGCCCATTGGTAGAGGCTTTAGTACTTTGAGGTCAACTATTCTTGGACCTTTTTTTTCCCACTTGAAAGCTTCAATACTTTGAATTTGATTACTCTTCGATTGCTTATGCCTCGAGACATCAATACTTCAAGTTTGACCGTTCTTCTTCTCTTTAAACATTAGTGTGTGTTGCTATCTAACCATTTAAGTAAATGGTTGAGATTCATGGGAGGTGAGTCAAATATGAGATATGCTTGCAAATAGAAAAGAAAATGAGGTTAATAAAATGACCTAGCAAGTACATTATGTATGCCTGTATTATGTGGTATATTCACAAGGAGGAGACCTTCATTTTAAACACATGAATCCATAAAAAAAAAAAATTTCTAAATATCATAAATTACATTATTAATCTACATTGTTATGTTCTTCAAAGAGCAACATTTTAATCGGACTGTTGAGTCTATTTCATGATTTTCCATGATGATGAAGCTACTTAGGTCTTATTCGAGGATAGATGGATGTCTAACTCAAAGTGAAGCTTTCATAACACATGAAATATTTAAAGGTATTGCTTCTTGGTAGTATTCCATTATTGTCGATAGTAGGGAGACCTGTTAAAGCAATTTCCTAATAGGAAGACAAAACAATGAGAGAAAATGCAAATAAATACATATTGAGATGGTATTCTAAAGTAAAAAATTAGAAATTTTAGAACAACACACTATACATTGGAAGACAAAGATATTAAGACATTTCAACATGGCCCCAAGTTGATATTGAGATCTTATATTCAATCCTGGTTGCTACTGATTGTCCAATGTTTGCATTTGTTATTGTTGACATGCCCATGAGGGATGAAGGGTAAGAGATTGAGCCTATCATGATCAATTTAGCCAAACATATTAGATGAAGAGACATGTGTGTTGCATTATGTGTGGGTTTGATGGTAATGTTCTTTTCCGCAATTCCATAAGTTAAAGAAATATAGAAATGAGAACGGAAACGTTGTTTTACTAACTACCAAACTTGGTAGACTTATCATAATTCTTCTTAAACCAAGTATAAAAATTCCCTTTATGATTTATCACATCATGGATTTGCTTTATAAGTGTATAATTTTCAACAAGAATTTAATCACTAGTTATGAAAGTTTGATTTGATATTAAATTGACAACTTCAAAATTTAAGTATCAAATTGAATTATTATATAAAATTTAAATTCCGAATTTGACATTTTTCTTTATTTTTATATCTTATATTTGGTTACAACACCTATAAAAATAATTCAAAATTTGAATCATAACATGGTTAAGCTAAATAATTTTATTTTTGGGATGTTCATGTCTTTAATTTTATTTATATTTAGTTGTGTGCATGTGGTTCTTCCAAAATATTGCCAATTTTAAAACCTACCAATACCTTTTTAGGTATTTTCTATTTAAAGGCTATGGATTTGTACAAAATTTCTATATAATTCACTACTCTATTCATCTCTTGCAAAACTATGAAGTGCAAATAGTTCATAGAAATTTAAGTGAGGATCTATGATCTCATATCAAACAATTTCTTGCAAGAAAACTCGGAAAAAAAAAAAATACAAGCCAAAACTTACATGAATCAACAAACATACATGATCTTCTAGCCAACAATTAAGGGAAAAAGGAAAATTCTGTTCTTTCTTTCTTTCTTTTTGCTTTTTCATTTCTGTCTTCCACCTTCTTACTCTTTTATAGACCATATTTTTGTTTCCCTTGCTGCCCTTTGCCTCTTCACATATGTCTCTTTATTATAAATTGCCATATACAATATCGGAAGATTTCAGCAGACATTAAATATTTAACATTTAAATAAACAATATTGAACTAAAATACAAATAGACATATTAAAAATATAAAACCCTTATAAATCCTTAAAAGTACTCCACAGAATTATTCACACTACTATCCAATTGCACCAAATCCTTAAGATTAATGGATCTAGGAACATAAGGTGGTTTAGCACACCTTAACAATGCCCAATTAACCCCACCAAAAAATGGGTGGTGCCTGATTGATGTGGCACCCATTGTGGAACCCATCCTCCTTGTGGGGTCCTTAATCAAGAGCTGTGTGATAAGATCCTTTGCCGATCCAGGGACCCATGGTTCCTTTGGGAACTCTAGGGCTCGAGCCACAATATTAGCCAAGGTCAATTCATTATCAACCCCTTTATAAGGTGTGGCCCCATAAAATAATTCAAAGATAAATATCCCTAAGGTCCACCAGTCCACTGCATTGCCATGTCCCTCACCTGATACAATTTCTGGAGCCAAATACTCGTGGGTCCCAACAAAGGACATTGATCGGACGTCTATGGGCTCGGCCACGATTTCCAATCCACGGCCATGCATGGGCTTCTTCTTACGTTTGCCTTTTGGGTGGAAGCATGGTACTGCCGGTACTATGCAATTTGGGAGGATGCATGAAGATGTGCCAAATGGAGGGTTCTCATTGGTTTGTTCGATCAAGGGGTTTTGATCAGAAATGATCTGAGCCGTTGATTTTGAAGCATCACTCTTTAGAGAAAGATCGAAATCTGTGAGCATTATGTGACCGTCTGATCGGACAAGAACATTTTCGGGCTTGAGATCACGGTAGATTATTCCCATCATGTGCAAGTATTCTAAGGCAACCACAACTTCCGATGCATAGAACCTAGTAACATAAATAAAAGATTTAATGAATAATTTAATAAGATTTGGTATCCATATGTAAATAAATTGAAAAATGAGTAATGTGGAATCCATGGAATGTGGGTATTTACTTAATACTAATAGATAGATGAAGTAATAAAAATTCTGTTATGGGCCCAATTAAATTTGAATTTTCAAATGTGTAATTTCAAAATTTCATTCTCAAATTTAAAGTTATGACAATTTTGAGCATTAAAATCTGAAAAATTTTATAAGGTATAGCATGGTACTAGGTTGATATGAAAGGGACAAACATTTAAGATTAAATCACTTGCTAAACGAAATGAATCAAATAATAATATAGTTCATAAATTTTGATGCATTCATGTATCTTTTAAAATATGTAAGTTAGTACGTGATATAAGTAAATTAAATACGGTGGTTCTTTTAACTCAACCCCACCCGCCCACCCAACCTTTTTTTTACTTTTTTAATAAATGAGTTTTTCTTATTAGGGGCATAATTTATATGTTTTGGAGCATCTCCAACCCTAAAATGTTTGGGTCTTCTTTCCCTTTCTTTTTCTTTCTTTCTTCCCCCCTCATATGCATCTTGTGTATATATTTTTAATCTTTCGCTAAACATAAGATTACAGAGTTGGAAAATGTAGATAAACCATGTGGAAAAAAAATATTTGCATGTAATTTTTAGAGCCACTCCAAGTAAATTTTACCTGGGCAACTTAAGTATATTTAATATTCATACAGATATATTGTTAACTTAATATATTATAATAATGACAGTAACCATGATTGAAGGGGTCCCCATATTTACTGTGAGCTAAAATTATGACGCCCAAGCAGGCCATAAAGAGATTTAAAATTTATAATGGGACCAGCTTGGTTTCTTACATTAACATGCATGCATGACTTTCTATGCATTAAAGGAGGAATAAAGAAAGGATAATCCAAGAATTATTTAAGAGGTTGGGATGGGACAAAAAAGAAATTTCCAAGTATGCGGAAGAAGATTAAAAGGAAAAGCTGATTTGAACAGTGAAACTTGGTTGCAACTGACAATTTGTTATTTGTCTTTCGTCTCTACTATATTACATCAGTCCCATGGTGGACCCTCCTATTTTTCACTTTTATTAGGTGGAGGCATGCTTTTGTTAAAATATTTAGATAATATGTTACATAAAGTACATACATATAGGGAAGCATATATCTCTACCTTTGTCTCTATTGTTAGGAAATTTGAAATTGGTGTGGACCATGTATTTTCATTGATGTAATTTGACTAAGGAAATAAATGATTAAAGTTTACTTAATTATATTACAAGTTATTGAATTTAATTTGATGTTTATTTGAATATGATTTAATAACAATCAAATCAAACTCGTGTTTAGGATTGTTTAGCTCAACTGGTTCTACATCTAATTAAGTATAAGTTGAGCTTAAATTTTAGTTGATTTTGGATCAAAATTAATGTTAAAATTGTTTGGATTACAATCAAAATGTCTTTTAAGATAGTTGCCTCATCTCAACTTTGATTGGTCCAATACTTCATGAATAATAAATAAAGTTCATAAATTCCGTTACTTTTTGTCATTCATAAGTATTGGCAAATAAAGGTCACAGCAAAATCTTTTCAATGATTTTTTTTTTTTTACCATTGAATTTATCAACTATAATCCCTTGAGATTCAATTATTTAGTTACAATGTTATAACACTTTCCCCTATAAATGCGGTACGTAATTATATCGAAATATGTAATGATTTGATGTCGGACGAGAGGGTTTAAAGTAGTAGGGTATGAAACTCTAATGTATGTTACTTTGTTGGTATCGAATATCGATTTTCCAATTCTAGAACTAAACCCTGCAGCATGCAGGAATTATCTTGAAATTTATGCTTTATAAAATTTACAAGATATATGATACTTAAAACTTGAGAATTTTTTTAACACATTTCAGTAATATAATGTTTTTGAGGTGAATTGCCTAATAAAAACAAATGTTATTGTTGTCAATTCGTAAGTGTCCCAAAAAAAGAATAAGAAAGCTATATCTAGAACACTAAGATAGTAATAATCCCTATCAAGATAATTAATATAAGTGTTGATCCTCAAAGGACTTAAAGACATTTCAAGCATTGTTGCGTTAACGAAGGTGACAGTATAGGAGGCCAATTGCAAAATATGAAACTCAAAACTGTGTTTATTGGCTATTAATCAACTATCATGAAAATATGACAAAACCATAGCGAAATATTTTTTTTTTTCCGGTCATTGGTAGACAAACTTCCCCGAAAAGTATGAATTGGGTTAAAAACCTTGTACTTGTTATATATTTAATATGATTAATTAAGAACTTTTATTGTATGAGTATATGTATCTTGAAACATACATCTTATATCTTGGAGTATAGGTTCTAAGAAAGATAAACTATATGATCCCTATACACTACATTATAAGAGCATATTTAGAAAAACTAAGATCAGAATCTACTTTATAATTTTAATATTTACTAAGATGTTAATGACCTTATAACTTAGTGGCATTCAGTATTATCTTCATCATCAAAGTATAGGGTTCGATTCTTTACGTCGTCATGACCATAGCCACCATGTTATTATAACTACCGAGAAAACAAAAATATTTACTAAGAGCCAGTCGTTAACATAAAATAGAGTAGGTTTTAGATTTTGATAAGATTACTTGTTTGGTGTCACTAAGATATTTGTTAAAAGTCTTGAAAAAAGCGTCAAGTTTAATTACTATTAATTATATATTTTAATAATGTTACGTGACAGTAGAGAGGGAATAATACGAAGATAACTATATATTTTTATTTAATGACATCTTCTTAAATATGTTTTAGTTGTCAAATCTTCTTAAATCTAACACAGAACAGAAGGCCATAAAGAGAACAATGGCTTAAGTAAGACTTAAACTTCATTTATTGGTAAGCAAATGGCAATAATGATTGCTATGGAAGCTGACTTTGATGTACTTTTCCTAACAAATAAATGGTGGCAATTATTATTACGATACAGTGCACGACAGACAAACCAAAAGCAATTTGTTGGTTTATCATAAAAACCTGTCCCTAACTCATTGAAGTTGAAACTTAAGCCTCTTCCATGAGAACCAGATGCTATCAACAGTCCCACGAAATTAATAATTTAATGGTGGACCTGTCGTATCAATTCATGATATTACATGTATGGTTTCCTAGTGCAAGTAGAAAATTTTGAAATTATAATTTCATCACACCCATATAAATGCAGATAGGGATGGGCCTTTTTTTTTCTCCCCGGTCTATCCTAAATTTGAAAATCAAAAGAAATCCAAATAAATCAATGTATCATTTAAAGGGAAAGGAAGTTCGGATGGGAAATATAGAATTTAATATATTGATCTCCTCTTTTTAAAGAAGAATAGGCTAATCAAGTATGGATTGTGTAGATTGTCAGATTTTTATCTGTATCATATTTATATCTGATCTATATTTATAATTAGTTTTGTTAATGAGTAAATTAAACTATCTTTTTCTTTTCATCGGTATCTATTTCTTGACAAATATTTGTTTGAAAATAACAAAAATATGATACTAAAATAATAAAAATATGATGAAACAAATAGACAAATTATATTTTACATTTCAAAAGTTTTTGTAACTTTATTATTTAGATATAGAAAGGAGGACAATATATATATTTTTTATAAGATGATGAAAACCTAAATATTTAACAATTTGTTACTTGGTCATTTTATATATATGTATATATAATATATGTTCCCTAAAGTCTAAATTTTTGACCTTTTATTTATGGTAACCATTTTATAGTTTTACACAACGGTATTATGATGTGTCGTTAGCTAATATATAATATTAATCAAAACACACTTAAATAGTTAGACATGAAGACACTTTACATTTTCAAGACTAACTTTGAAAATTTTTGTTTTTCTTAGATGCTCGTATAAAGTAGAATCTAATTCGAAGCGCATAACATTCTTATACATACAATATGAAACATATTAAATCAAGCAATAGAATTATGGAAAATTTAAGAGAAATATGCGAATTCATATATTTTATCCTATGTAAGAGTCAAGATTATAAAATATAAATCTAAATTTGAATATGAAATGCGTAATTTAATTTCACTTACCGGACTGCGGTTTCACTGAACCGTCTCTCCGGTTGCCGCTGCCGGAGAACATGGAGATCACCGCCGGGACAGAATTCAGTCAACAAACAAGACCACCTAGGACGGTCCAAAGTGGCATACAAAGTGGGCAAAAAAGGGTGGTCTAGCATCTCCAATATTTCTCTTTCTATCTTAGCCCTACCTTCTTTATTCCTAGAGACCAACTCCTTTTTGTCCATTACTTTAGCAGCAAACAAGCGGCCATCGCCACCCTTTAGCTCCACTAGGTACACACTCCCTATATCCCCACTACCAAGCCGGTATAAGAACCGGAGGCTGCCGAGGCCGGGCCCCTGTTTTTCGGATTTCGCGTGTTGTATGACATCCCAACAAGGGTCACTAGATGGGTCATGAGGCTTGGTGGCTGAAGAAACAATGCTAGAGTTTGTGCAAGTGGTTTCGGAGCCCGAACTGGTGCTATGTTCTATTGTATCAATCATTGTTGTTGTGGTGGTTGAATTGGAGCTAAGGCTTCGGAGATCATCAGTGAGCTCCTCAGGAGAATCATGTGTGGTGGTTGGGGTGGTGGTGGTGGCCGCCATGGTGGGGTGACGCCACCTTTTTTGGGGTAGGAAATTTGGTATAACGAGGGAATGAGGGATAAGTGTATGGAGAATGAGACGATGAGAGGGAGTGATCTTTTGAAGGTTGTGTGTGTGTGTGTGTGTATTAGTGTGTGGTGACGTAGGGGCCGGCAGAATTAAAATCGGCCATGTGGCATAGTTTTGTTGGGCAATGACCCGCACTCTAGGGTCCACTCCGCGGGATAAACCATAAGTATTTTCAAACTTACATATGCAATAGATAGATATATTATATGATCTTTTTTTTTCCCCAATGCAAACAAACTTAAATTTTGATTTTCGAATGAATAATTGAATGTAATATATTTTTAATGTTGCAAATAAATTTTCTGAATTTTAATAACTTAGCAAATGACATTCCAAATTTTTTATGTGAAAATAATCGATCGAGCTTCCTAAATTTTGACTTTAAAGCATTACATACCTGAAACATTATCATTAGTACAATCTTTATCAGGGAAATTGGTGTGGTGATTTTTTTGTGCAATAATCACCTTGAATGCCACAAGTGTCACACCTCAAAGGATACCCTAAACGAGACAGTCCATTACACTCAAGATTAAATCATATGAATGACTATTTTAGCTACGCAAAAACTTTGATATCAGATGTAAAGTGTACTAGCACGATTATAAGGACTAATTTTGAAACAAGTAGTTTAAGAAATTATAAACATAGCATTCAAGGAATGGAAATCATAACATAATAACTTAATCAAAATATGAAGAGTCTTACAAACAATAAGGAGGCATACCTCCATTAAATGATTACATAAACTCCATGTCTATTTTTCAAAATAAGAAATACATGGGAGATTTCTATGGAAGTCTAGTCCAACTCCAACCAAGACTAATTTCAAAAGCTCTTGAGTCAAAAGTTGATACATGAGTGTAATATCCCTAAGGCTTCAACTATAAAAAGGAAAACTGCAACATATATCTAAGGGGGTGCAAGCTTTACTTGCTTAGTGAGAAATATTTTCACAATAAAGTATTCTTACAACAAAATTAGCCAAGTTGATTATACAAGCATATGAAATGCAACATACACGTGAGCAAGCAATACACATGACTAACCAGAAATTATATGCTGAATGGATTTATGCCCTTCATCCGAGGTTAGATGTTCCGAGCCCCATATGACCACAGTTCGCAAATAAATTTTTTGTAGTTCATTCAGGCTATTACTTGCCATTAAAATGTAGTTCATACAGGCTACTACTCATCGTTAACATTAATGTAGATTTTCAAGTCCCTGCATACCTCACTACTATGTTTTTGTCCTACCAAGCATATAGTAATGAATGCAATGTGACTCACTTTGTGTCCTGCATGAATTCATTTAATTAAGTACTCATAGCATGATTTTAGGTATCTTAGGGGGTGATTATAGAATTGGCGGACACATCAATACTGTGCTAGATAAACCATTTGATTATAGACACTTCAAGCCTCGATATACTTAATATAAGTTCAAACACTTATATAAAGCACATGTACTTTCTATTTTGATCTTTCCCTAATTCTAGTACCACTACTCTACAAGTAAACACATTAGTGTGAAATTAAGGAAACAAACTCGCTCGGCCATGGTACAGTAATCCACTAATCGAAATAGATGTCAGGATAGGGGACTTTTCCTTCCTCATCATCTAAACAAAAGAAATACTCGAAATGAGTATTACATGAAAGTTCTACTTAAACTTTCTAATTATATGTCATCATTTTTGTCAAAAATCGTGTTATGTGAAATTCCAACTTAAAACGATCATAACTTGCTCATTTTAACTTAGAATTTCGTATATTAGGTGTCTTTTTCTAGCTACTCGGAGAGATCTATATATTTCTACGGTTATTTTTAACATCTAAAGGTATTTAGGGTTCTAAAACGGGTTGGTACAAAGTAATCACAAAAATTTCAGCCGTTAAATTGCAAATTTTCTAAGTTCCACAACATAAAAAATTCCATAGCAAACACATAGATATTTATATAGTTAAAAAATCATCTAATATAGATAGAAACTCATATTATATGCATGATTCTAGTGGTGTTGTCTCAACAATAAATTTTCATAAAACAATTCATTTTAAGGATTTGGAAAATGAAGTTTACGAAATCTCTTTTTAAGTTGTTGGAAAAAAAGTTAAAAATCTTGAGTTTATTACAAAGGAGTGTCTATCTATTCTCTTTATATTTTCTTAACTTCTTAAAAATAAATTTTATTCTCAAAATCCGGCTCTTTAAGTTATCTACTGATTTTATTTCCTAAGTAGATTTTTAACTAGTGAGTTGCTCTTAAGCTTGGTTTAGAAAATTTGTTTGGCTCTTAATGTTTTTGCAACGTGTTGGTATAAATCCTATAAATAATTTTTTAAGAAAAATTTGTTTAACAAAGAAACATCAACAATAAAATTTATAAAGATTTACTTTAACAATTTTGAAATTAAGGTAGTTGAACAATTATCCTACATTTTAGTGAAAATCTCTAATAATTGTTAAAAATCATATTTATCGAGAGTCTAGTTCTTATTTTTAAGTAAGAGAAAACAACTCCTTTTTTTTTTGGAAATTTTATCAAGACAACAACATTATAATGATGCATGAATATGAACTTATAGTTATGTAGGAATAATAACTTATATAGAAAATAAAAAACATAGAAAATTAAATAAGCATGCACATATATATATTATATATATTATATAAGAACAAAATTTGAAAGCTTTAGCTTGCATCAAGGCTTCCTAAAGCTTAGACATTGACAAGTTCCATAAAAAGAAAAGAAAAAACATAAGAAAGCTTAAGGAATAGAAAAAGAAGAAAATCATGGAAGTCTTAGATTTTATTCAAGTCTTCTCGGGGCTTAGAAATGGACAAGTCCCATAAAAAAAAGCAAGAAAATAATAACGAAAAATGGGAGTCTTAGATTTATGTCAAGACTTCCCAAATTTAAATTATGGACAAGTCTTAAAGAAAAGAAAATAAAACATTTTGACTTGATGATGACAAGTCAATACTAGAAGATGACTAGTCTTATTATTTGCACGAAATAAATAAATTGAAAGAAAGATAAAAATATAAATAAAAGTTAGATTAGTGAGCATTAGGCTCTATATATAATAGTTATACTTAATAATATATAGAAGTTAGGTTATGAGCGAAAATAAAACAAGAACATAACAATATTTATAAATAAACATTGTGTTGAACAAGATATGAACAAGTTGTTGTTTTTATGATTTCTTTCCTAGCATAAAGCTCATGGGTTTTAGAAATCAAAACAACAAAGTGTTCATGTTATGTTAACATAAATAAAACAGATAGTTTAGATATTTACCTAAGATAGATGATGATGTGTGGAAGATGAATGAAAAAAAGAAAATTTATGAAAATTGTTTGGGGAATGGGGGAGGAGTGTCATGGCATAAAAGGGAAAGAGAAAGGATTTGTGGAGTAAATTTGCAAGAGTTTTGTTAATGTTTAGAAAGTGTGTGTAAAGAATAAAGAAGGGATAAGGTATTTATAGAGTGTTGAAGAGGAAATTAGTGTGAATAAAATTAAATGGCATAAAAGGGAAAGAGAAAGGATTTGTGGAGTAAATTTGCAAGAGTTTTGTTAATGCTTAAAAAGTGTGTGTAAAGAATAAATAAGGGATAAGGTATTTATAGAGTGTTGAAGTGGAAATTAGTGTGAATAAAATTAAATGAAAAAGGAAAAAAATGGGCATGATAGAAAGAGAGGGGGCGCCGATTTAGAGAGAAAAGAGGGAGAGAAATTAATTAATTTTGTATTTTTATAATAAAAAGTAAGTAATATGTAAGATGTAAAAAGTATAAAGTAGTATTAAAAATGAAAATTATGAGAAATAGATGTATAGGTTGTAATAATAGGTAGTAAGAAAAAGTAGAGATGGTGAAATAATGATGAATAGTAGCTTAAATAGTAGACAAGACAAATTAATATCAGTAGTAAAAAAAACACGCATGAAAAAGATATATCTAATTTTTTGGATGCCGAGAAATTTTGAAATTGATATTTTGTGAATCTTCATCTTATTACGAGTCAAAATATGTTATCGGATTATTTTCACCATTTCGAGTGCCAGGACCCTGTTTTCAAAAACTAATCCCATTAGGATCCGAAACAAACGAATTTTTGATGAATTTGATCTTTTTAAGTTGTATTACATTATTACGGATTATAATCCAAGATTAACTCATTTCTATGGTTTTAGGATTTCAAGCATAGGATTGCCGAATTTAGACCTACCAGGATTTGTTATTGACCCAGTTGACTTCAGGTTTTCCGATTGACTTTTGGTTCTAGGGTTTAAGCATAAAACTTAGCATAAAATCTAGGGGTTTACAGCAAGCCTTTAGGAAAAAAAATGTGTAATAGCTTCTTGTGGTACTAACATATAAGATTAATAAAGGGAAGAAATGGGATGTAATTTAAATAAAAAAATGAATGATCTGACCAAATTTAATATTCAACACTTCATCAAGTTGTGATTTACTTTAACATTTTAAACCCCATCAAACCTAAACGATTTGATCAAGTTTAACATTCAAAACTTCATCAAATTCTTTAAACTTCCTAAATTTTGACTTTAAAGCATTGCATAACCCGAGGGAACATTATTATCAAATGACTCTTTATCAATGAACTTGGTGTGGTGATTTTTGTGTGCAAAAATCACCTTGTATGTAGGAGACCATTACCCATCAAGTACTCAACAAGCCTTTAGGGAAAAAAAAATGTGTAAGAGCTTCTTATGATGTTGGCACCTTACATTAATAGAGGGAAGCAATGGGAAGTAATTAAAAAAAAAAGAGATCTAATTGATCTAATCAAGTTTGGCATTTAAAACTTCATCAGATTGTGATTTACTCACCCCATCACTAAAAATGTGATTCTATATCAAGCAAATTGATAAAAGCTATAGTATCAGACCAGTGAAAGAAGATATGGTTGAAAGAAAGACCATTGAGAGAACTATATACAAATTAAAGTAGAGAGGAATCAACTAACTTAATAAAAGAAATATTAGAATGTAGAAGAACCATTATTAATGCCTATGTGAAAAGATAGTTTGGTCAAGCTTCGACTCTTTAAAGGAATTATAAAAGTCTAGCAAAAGTTCCCTAGAACATAATACCAACATAAATAGTAACAAGGGTTAATGTTGCAAATGATACATAAACTTTCGCAAAATATGTAATTAGATATCTAAACTTGAAAATTGATCAATTTATAAGTTCTAAAAGTGCATGGAATGAATTGCTTGAACTTGAGTTTTGATAAGAGAATGCAATTAGTCCTATTTAAGCTTCAATGGCTTGGTGCATTAGTGAAGTTCACGTAAGAATGGTTTACTTGAGGGAAATTGAGGGCCAATACTAGGAACTAACCACCTAACACATAACAACATAAGTAATGAGACAGTAACATGCAAATTATGGCTTATGTGATGCATTGGTTTACTAGAATAAGATGATGTTGACACATCTACATAGGGCAAATCAAAGCGATTGGGAGAACTATGACTAACATCTATTTTAAGAATAAGGGATGGCTACTTGAAGATTGATGGCGTTGATAGAGATTGCTTAATGTTAGCAAATGATTCAAACTATCAACTTACGTTAAAAAAAAAAAAAGGCAATTGATTAGTAGAATTCCAATGATAAATAACATAATTTTCATTTAAAACATTAATCCATTTACCTTGGCATTTATCTTTAGAAGAACATTAGTCATGTAATAGTTATTTATTGCAATTGGTGCAAAGCAATAAGTGACAATTCCACACTCGAAAAGGCACCTATGCATCCAAGGACCTTTAACTAACATGTCATTAAGGGGTAAATTACGCTATAAGATATCAATATTTGAGGGTAAATTCATTTAATATATCAACATTTCAAGTGGTTAAAAATAGATACCAACATTTTGCAAAGTAAAGATACCAACGTTTTGTAAGGTTCATTTAATGTATTTATATTTGAATTAATTTTCAATTAAGTTTCCTTAGTTTTTGTCAATGGTCATATATTAATACCTTATCTGACTCACTTTATAATGCGCTGATATATCTTTTTAACCACTTGAAACTCAATATCTTAAATGAATTTATCTTCAAATGTTGACTCCTCTTTTTCACTATTTAAAATGTTGATACCTTAAATGAATTTACTCCTAAAAATTGATACATTTCTATGTAATTTACCCTTTCATTAAGAAAATCAACTGCGATAATCCTAAGTAAAGCTATAAAGAAAGATAAAAAGAAGAAACCTAAGCATAAACAAACCATATACATTTGAATTCTTCCTTTTTGGAAGAACACATAGTAGAAACTTTGGCTACTCAGATTATATTTGATCAATCCTATCAAAAATTTTGTCCACTTTAACGTGAGGTGATTGAAGCCAATCATCTTGATCTTCTTAAAATACCACTTTTGGTGGATGAATGGCCTATAAGGAAACCCTAAAAAGAAAGGTTTTTAGCTAACAAAATATGCCAAATAGACTTTGAAGATATAAAGTCCTCCTTATAGATGTCTCACCAATTCTTTTGTCATTGCACAATTTTGTAAGGGTCTCTTGAGAAGGACTATAGACTCTATATTGCAACAAGCTCACAAGTTGTCCACCAATCAATGCTTAATCCTTGATGGAGTTGCTAGTGCCTACATAAATTGATTAAAATTTCATAAAGTGATATGTGATGTTTTATGTAAATATAAATCTTGAATGGTAAAAATAGTGACTGTAATGCCCTAAATTAAGGCGAATACAACCTGCCATGTATCTTATCTTATATAAAACAAGCAAAGGCTCTAAAAATAAATCCACAAATATAAACACATAAAATATAATCTCCATAACTCTCTCAGAGGTGGTGGGTGTCGAATCCAACAAAAATAATAATTTATAATCAATCTGCTTTAAATATTTATAAATAGAGTGAGCAGGATCGTCTCCACAGGGACTGGTAAAATTCCCAAGTTTCTATCGAGATTAAGAAAAGAAAAAGAAAATAAAATAAGGGGTTTTTGAAATCACACGATTAAAATAAACCTATATCTAATTAACAATAATTTCTATATTAAAAAGATTATCTAGCCTAGGTCTTATTACAATTCAATTCCCGGGATTGATCCTTGACTCAATAATTATTATTCCTATTTTGAATAGGTTAGTTATAATTTTCAACAAGCTCTGAAAATCAATCTCTTTTTATATATTAAATAACCAAGATAAGATCTTTGATTATTCCTAATCGAATAGACAACCCTAAACACGCTCTTAAGGTTTAATCTATCAATTGCATTAGAAGTTAGAGAGACCTAACCCTAATCAACAATCTCATAGAGAATGGATTATTTAGAATAGATTATATTTCATCAACAACAAATAATCATCTATTTACGACTATTGTGTTGTTTCATCACTTTATATTAGGAGATTCATACAATTACGGATATGAGTCCTAATTGATTGATTATTGTTTGTTATCTAATACAACCGGATCCAAAGTTATATCAATAATAAACAAACAATCACAAATAAATATGATGAAATATAAATATTCAAAATAGAGAACAATAAAATCAAACCACTTTGGTCTCACAATCCATTTGAATTGATTTGCAATAATCCCTTTGGCTAGATTTGGAGTTTAGCCCTTCATGACCCTAGAAAATCTCTCTAGGGTTTTCTACAATGTTGTGTCTAAATATGGAATGAATGAATCCTCCTGAAAGAAACCCTAAATAATATATAAATACAAGTTTGGAAGTTACGGAATTCATAGGGACAAAGGCTGGATCCGTTTAGATCATGAATTGACCGGCCTAAATGCTTCATGGCTTTTCATTTACCCAGCCGTTACAAGAAGGCTGGCGAAATTCCAAAGATGGCCAGCGGCTTTCTTGCTGACTTTTGCCTCTTGATTCTAATTTGCTCCAATCTTGTACTATTTGCTTCTATTGACTTCAAATTCCTAAAAATCATATAAAACACAAATAAGTACCAATTCCAAATAATTTCTATAAAATTAATAACAAATTAATCTAATTTAATCCCATAAAATTAGAGTACTTTTCATCTCAACAAATTCCCCCACACTTAAACCATTGCTTGTCCTCAAGCAATACCATATAACCTAAAATGAAATCTTATCATGGAGTGTGCTTCTTTCAAAATTCAAATTCAAGCATCTCTTTTCTTTATTTTTCTTTCAAGACTTGTGATTTTCAGTGCTTACCGCTCAAACCAAACTGAGGACTTGTAATTATAGTACTAAAATGAAAATTCAGTAGTTAATCTAAACAAAACAAACTTGAACCACATATTTAACCAAAGATCCTTCTACTCAAAAGTAAATACACAATCCAATAAGGAAAAATACCCATTTAGACTTCACTGGACATCTAACCGGCATATACTCTTACCAACACAGAATAAAAGCATTTGATATCAGTTCTTTCCCTAGATTTTCTCTCTGTTTATTATAAGTCTTATTCCGTTCGATTGTTTCAACATTCATTTTTCATTTTTCATTCAAGCATATTTAGAGCCTTCAGAGATGAATCTCTGGACGGGTTTTAGTCCATTTCTTTTCAGCTCTTTCTTTTTCTAATTTTTCTTTTAAAGCACTTTTCGCTTTTTAGCCTTTCCTCCCTTATCGTTATAGTGAGTTCATTGAGTCGGCACATCCCGGGCTCATCACCAAAGTGACCAAGTTTTAAGGGGACCCCTACGAACTCTTCCTCACTCTAACATTCAAGTTTGGATACTCATAACTCGAGTGTTCGAGTTAGAGGGGTATAGGCTATGCTTGTTTCTTCTTTTTGAATGGAACAACAAATTTAAGACTTTTTTATCAAAGATCACTAAGAAAAAGACTTCTTTTATCTCTTTTACTAAGTGTTGAAAAATTCTTTAATAAGAACTTATAAAAGTATATATAAATTAGCTTTTTTCCTAGAAGTAAACCTGTTTATTTTTCACTTAAGGACTCGACTTACTTTTAAACTTCCAAATCTAAAGCCAAATACACAGTAAATATGTTCCTTAAAGATTTTACTACTCAATTTTAATCAAGTATTCAAATCACAACAGTATAGGTAAGTAAAGCACTTTCACAAGTCAATTTTTCACTTTTTAGATGCTATCTTTAATTTTCCAGCACAATCTCCAAATTTCATTCAAATTTTTGAAAAAAAAAATTTTTGGCCTCAAATTGCCATATATTACTTAAGAACAAATGATCAACATATATTACTTAAGAACAAATGATCAACAACTTAAAGTGTGGGTACACATTTCAATTCCATATGTCTTATATATGCAAAATAATTTCAGAAGTCATATATCACCAAATGAAATACTCAAATTCATAATTTTATCCCTCCCCCACACTTATAGTAAACAGTGTCCTCACTGTTTCTAAATCAGCACAAAGTAGGAAAGAAATAAAAAGAAATAGGAATAACGGTACTTCCCCGGTTTCTCTTTTGAAGCTCCTTTGAAGTTTTTTGTCCTTTAAAACTCATGAGAGAGATTTTCTTCTTCAGTTCAAGATCTAAGACCTACAAAACCAAACAAATAAAAGAAAACAAAACACATAAAAACAAAAGCATTAGTAACAAAAACCATGGGTTGCCTCTCATGAAGCGCTTCTTTATAGTCCTTCGCTGGACTATTCCAAGTCATTCTCTTATGGAGGCTCAAAGATATAGGATTCCCAATTCTCAAACATAGGATATCCTTCAGTTAAATTCTTCTCATGATTTACCTTAGCGATCTCTCCATCTAAAGCTTTTAACAATTGATCATAGAAGATATCACTAGTGTCTTTTTTATGCTCATCCTCATTTGAATTCAACTTATCATCTCCAATCTTCTCCATAATTTGTCTAGTGTCAACTAAATTTTCACCATGTCCATCCACTTTTGATTCATCAACTAGGCTCTCTTCTTGCACTTCCACAACCTGATTGTCATTCTTAGAGATAGCAAAAATATTAGAAATATTTGAATTAATTTTCTTTTCACTATCTACCGAGAATCTAATGATCTCCCCATCAAATTCCATAGTCATAACCCCTTCATTAACATCAATTTTGGTTTTAGATGTTTTCATAAATGGTCTCCCAAGCAAAAGTGTAGGTGATTTTAAATACATCTCCTCACCCATATCAATTACATAAAAGTCAGCGGGAAAACACTAATCCATTGACTTGTACCAAAACATCTTCCAAATACCTGATGGATATATATTATATCTATCTGAAGTTGCAAGATTACTCTTGTTTCTTTCAAGATCCAATTTCAACTTCTTAAATATAGATAAGGGCATGATAAACTGAAGCTCCTAGGTCACACATACAATTTTCAATCCTAACTTGATCTATTGTACAAGGAATAGAAAACGTACCAGGGTCCTTGCACTTTGGTGGGTCTTCTGAAGAACAGCAGAAATATTCTCACCCATATAAACCATCTCATTTCCTCTAAGCTTCTTCTTGTTTGTGCAAAGATCTTTCAGAAACTTAGCATATCAAGGTATTTTTTAATCACATCCATAAAGGAATATTACTCGACTTTCCTAAAAGTCTCCAAATTTCCTTTCTTCATCCAATTTCTTGGATTGATTCAACCTAGAAGGGAATGGGGGTATAGGCTTATAAATCTGTGGTGGAGGTTTTTCTACGTTTTTCCTCCATGGGGGGTTCTTTTTCACTTTCCTCATTGGAGTCGGTCTCAATTACTTCTCATTTGAGTCTTGCAATTCCTTGCCAGATCTCAAGGAAATTGCACTCACATTTTCTCTATGATTAATGGTGTTAGAAGGTAACTTACCTTGCTGTTCCAACTTACCTACTGAAGTGGCAAGTTTACTCATCTGACCTCCAAATGTTGAATGCTTTGCTTCGTCTCATGTTGGAATTGCTTAGTCTCATCCTGAAATTGTTTAGTGTTGATTGCAAGAGACTTCACAATGTCTTCAAGTGATGAGCTTGAAGACGAAGCTTGTTGTGGTGGTAGTTGTTGTGGCCTTGATTGATATTGCCGAAAGTTCTGTGGCCTTGGTTGGTAACTGAAATTTGGATGATCCCTCCATCCAGGATTGTATGTAGTGGCATAGGGATCATATTTTCTTTGAGGTGGTTGTGGTTGTCCTGGAAATACTCCAATCGCATTTGCATGCGCATATGAATCTTCTTGTAATGTTGGACACATGTCTGTGGGATGGTTGGAAGCACATATACCACAAGCTTTCGTTTGCTGTTGATTCCTAAAGCTATCTGTTGCACGAGAGAAGTGAGGTTAGAAATTTTTCTCAAGATGAGGGACATTTACTCATTAACTCTTCTTGTAATAGGATCATGACGATATTCAGACTGTTGTGAATTCGCAGCCATCAAAGATATCAAGTCCCGAGCCTGAGCAGGGGTTTTGTCTACTATAGCTCCTCCGCTTGCTGCATTCATCATTTTCCTTTCTATTGGCAGCAGACCTTCATAGAAATATTGGATCAAAAGCTGTTCTGAAATACCATGTTGTGGACAACTGGCAACCAATTGCTTGAATCGCTCCCAATATTCGTGAAGATTTTCTGTGTCCCTTTGTCTTATCCCACTAATTTCCCGTCTAATATTTGCAGCTCTTGTGGCAGGGAAAAATTTGTCCAGAAAAGCTTTAACCATATCAGTCCAAGTAGCAATAGATCCTGGAGGTAGATAAAATAACCAATCCTTTGCCTTGTCTTTCAATGAGAATGGGAAAGCTCTTAACTTGATTTGATCTTCAGGAATCCTTGAGGTCTCATGCTGGAACAGACTTGTGGAATTCCTTCAAGTGTTTATGAGGGTCTCGTTTTCCAGGCCATGAAAACTTGGCAACAGATGAATAAGACTGATTTTAACTCAAAATCTACATTCAATTCAGGGTATTGAATGCATAACGGTTGTTGAGTCACATCGGTGCGGCCAATTGTCTCAAAGTTCTCTCTTGATTTGCCATCTCTTCTCTTCTTGATCTTGTTCAATTCCAAAGTTTCAGTTTCCTGTTTTTCAGACTCACTAGATGATTCGATTAATTCCAAAGCTTGAGTCAATCCAGGAGATGAAGATGATGTTGTAACGTCTTGAACACGTAGTTTTGCTTGTTTGCGCAGTTTCCTCTCTGTCTTCTCAATTTTTGTATCAAATTCTAAAATACCTTTGTGAGAAGCACGGGTCATAAACAAAAAAATAAATAAAAATAAAAAGAAATAGAAACAGGAACCTTTTGGACACCAATCCCGGCAACGGCGCCAAATTTTGGTGGGTGTCGAATCCAACAAAAATAATAATTTATAATCAACTGCTTTAAATATTTATAAATAGAGTGAGCAGGATCGTCTCCACAGGGACTGGTAAAATTCCCAAGTTTCTATCGAGATTAAGAAGAGAAAAGAAAATAAAATAAGGGGTTTTTGAAATCACACGATTAAAATAAACCTATATCTAATTAACAATAATTTCTATATTAAAAGATTATCTAGCCTAGGTCTTATTACAATTCAATTCCCGGGATTGATCCTTGATCAATAATTATTATTCCTATTTGAATAGGTTAGTTATAATTTTCAACAAGCTCTGAAATCAATCTCTTTTTTATATATTAAATAACCAAGATAAGATCTTTGATTATTCCTAATCGAATAGACAACCCTAAACACGTCTTAAGGTTTAATCTATCAATTGCATTAGAAGTTAGAGAGACCTAACCCTAATCAACAATCTCATAGAGAATTGATTATTTAGAATAGATTATATTCATCAACAACAATAATCATCTATTTACGACTTTGTGTTGTTTCATCACTTTATATTAGGAGATTCATACAATTACGGATATGAGTCCTAATTGATTGATTATTGTTTGTTATCTAATAACGGATCCAAAGTTATATCAATAATAGACAAACAATCACAAATAAATCTGATGAAATATAAATATTCAAATAGAGAACATAAAATCAAACCACTTTGGTCTCACAATCCATCTTGAATTGATTTGCAATAATCCCTTTGGCTAGATTTGGAGTTTAGCCCTTCATGACCCTAGAAAATCTCTCTAGGGTTTTCTACAATGTTGTGTCTAAATATGGAATGAATGAATCCTCCTAAAAGAAACCCTAAATAATATATAAATACAAGTTTGGAAGTTATGGAATTCGTAGGGACAAAGGCTGGATCCGTTTAGATCATGAATTGATTGGCCTAAATGCTTCATGGCTTTTCATTTACCCAGCCGTTACAAGAAGGTTGGCAAAATTCCAAAGATGGCCAGCGGCTTTCTTGCTGACTTTTGCCTCTTGATTCTAATTTGCTTCAATCTTATACTATTTGCTTCTATTGACTTCAAATTCCTAAAAATCATATAAAACACAAATAAGTACCAATTCCAAATAATTTCTATAAAATTAATAACAAATTAATCTAATTTAATCCCATAAAATTAGAGTAATTTTCATCTCAACAAGAGGGTACAACTAAAATTTCAAAGCTTGTAAAACCTGTAAATTGCAATCTTTTCAAACATCCTGTTGATCCAAACAAGTTGGCGAAACCAAAGCCAACAATTCCAAAATAATTCTAGTCTTCAAAATCATATAAAATTTCATAATCTATAAAAATATCCAAAATACATAAAAATTTCAAAATCCTTTATAACATTTAAATTCTTAACATAGGTCCAAATATTGTAAAAGATCTCAAAAGTCTTCTCATATAGATCTGTATTTGAATCTATTCCTCAGCAGAGTAGTTTGGACTACTATCGACATCTCCATGATAAAAAATTAGATCATAACCAAATATATCATAAACTATGTCTTCATCACTTGTACCCGAAAAAGAAAGGAATTAGTGAAAACGCCCGGTACGCCAATCCGTAAAACAAATGCATATGCACAAACAACATATAATATTAAGTGCAACTTAACTAATGCAAACAATTAAATTATTATCTTTATTAGGCCTGCAAATCAAGACAATCCAGAACTACCGTACATTAATCCCAAACCTGGAGTAACTCAGACCCCATTAGAAATCAACCAACTATTTTGAAAATAAGTAATTATATACATATATTAGTGAATGGGTACTCCCCAAACACCCACGACCATACTACCAAATCATCTAAATCTACTGAAATCATCTCTATGCACGAATCTACTCAGGACAACCTCACACATAGATTATCAGGGCGCCACACCAGTATCACTGTTTGCCAGGTCTTTACTGGTTATAGCCAAACACACCCAGAAAAATAATTGAATTAAGCCAAATAGATTTAGATTCATTATTCATCTGTTCCTATAACAAAACATACAGAAAACTAAACCTGCAAACACATACAGTAAACAAGGAATGATCGTACCTTTTCAATTTCAGGAAAATTCTCCAAATACAAAATCCCTTTATGAACAACAACACAAAATCTCCAAATATCCTGGTATACAAATAAATAGAAATGTGTAAATCCTCAACCCATACAACCTTAACTTATCAAAATCTCCCAAACCTTAACCTTTTATGGAAACCACAATAGCAACTTCTTCTTCTTCTATCAAACTCCTTAAAAACCCAAAAGAACAGATCTTTCTCGAAAATCTTAATATGGAAATCCACAAGAATAGATAATTTTCTCCATAAAATCAAACTTTTATAGAATCTTTGATTTAAAGGATAAGAACTTACCCTTGATTCTTTCTGAAACCAAAACCCTAGGTTTTCTTCAATTATCAAAAGACAAAATCCCCAAGAGAAAAATTTCTCCAAAACCCTAGATGGATAAACCAACAAGAACAGACATTATATATCGCTAATCGTTCCTTTGTTTAAATCTACGATTTAAAAAAAGACATAACTTAATTTTGAATCTTGATCCTTGCTTGATTTCCTAAAAGATTGGATCTCAATCAAAACTAGGGCTTCTCAGAAAAATCCCTTCAAAATCCAAACAAAACCTTAAGAAACTGATCAATATGTAAAAAAAAAAACTTAGTAAATGAAGGCGAGATTACTTACCTCTGACCAAAATCCAATCTCCCCTTGAACTTTTCCCTCAAGAACTCTCACAAACCCTAAAAATCTCTCTCTAGACGAAAAGGAAGAAAGAACTAATGAAAAACATAAACCTAAAATTCTATTTATAAGAAACATTTCGGTAAGAAAAATTGGCACTTACGCCGTTGGCCTTTAATTAAACGCCGGCAGCCCATGTGCCGGCTTTTACCATTTTCACAAAACCACCGAGAGCTTCATGTCGGCGGCTTTTACATATAAGTCGGTAGCCTTCAAGTTAAAGCTAGCGGCTTTGACATCAGCCTAAGTCCTTTCATCAAATATTTCGCGTACAACTTTCTTGGGCTTAAATATACCTGTTGAAGGACAAAAATATCCATTTAGACAACATGAATTTACCTTTTTACCCTTCATTATAATTTATTTACTTGTATATTACATCTCTCCCCTCCTAAAAAGAATTTTCGTATTTGAAAGTTACCTGGATTATTAAAACAGCTCGGGATGTCTCGCTCTCATATCTTCTTCTAACTCCCACGTTGCTTCTCTTTTTGTTTTATTTATCCACTAAACCTTCACGAACTCAATCACTTTGTTTCTTAGGACTTTCTCTTTTGTATCCCAAATTTTCACCAGTCTTTCAATTGTCGAAATATTTTGTTGCACTTCCAACGGTTCAAGAGCTATTATCTTTTCGGGATCTCTGACATATTTTATGAGCATAGATACGCGAAACAAGTTATGTACTCTTTCCAAATTAGGCGGTAATGCCAATCTGTATGCCATATCACCTATCTTTTCCAATATTTCATATGGTCCCACATATCTAGGATTTAACTTTCCTCTTAATCTAAATCTAATAACCCCTTTGTTGGCGAGATCTTAAGCAAAACATGATCTCCCATTTGGAATTCCAAAGGTCTTCTTCGCTTGTTAGCATAACTCTTTTGTTGACTTTGAGCAGCCTGTAATCTCTATCTAATCAACTTGACCTTATCAACTGCATCTTGCACTAATTCAGGTCCCAACAACTGTCTTTCACCCACTTCTTCCCAATGGATAGGTGATCTACACTTTCTGCCATAAAGAGCTTCAAACAGAGGCATGCCAATCGTTGCTTGATAACTGTTGTTGTAAGCAAATTCCACCAATGGTAAATGCTCATCCCAACTTCCTTTAAAATCTAAAACGCACACTCTCAACATATCTTGAAGAATCTGAATTGTTCATCAATCTGAGGATGATAAGCTATACTGAAAACTACTTTGGTATCTAAAGCTTGGTGTAGACTTTTCCAGAATCTCCCAACAAATCTAGTATCTCTGTTTGACACAATAGTTACTGGTATCCTATGCAAACACACTATCTCTTTGATGTATAACTATGCTAAACGTTCCAATTTGTACCTAGTCTTGATTGGTATGAAATAAGCTACCTTAGTGAGTCTATCCACAATTACCCATACTGAATCATATTTATCTCTTGTCTTAGGCAAAGCTGTAACAAAGTCCATGGTGATGTGTTCCCATTTCCACTGTGATATTGGCCTACTTTTATTCCTCTGATCAAGCATTGCATAGAAGAGTGTAATCCAAGTCGATCCCCCATGTCTTCTTCCTCTCCTTAGACTAAATATTATGGACATCCATCCTCTGCTTCTTGGGAATTTTGTTAACTCATATGTGCTTTGCAATATGTCACCATCATAAGACTATACATTGCCTTCTGTATTGACAAGTTATGCCAATTTATGCACATGCCTATTGATATCAATTGGAAAGCTTTGAAGAGGTTGTTAAGATATCTAAAAGGGATAGCATCTAAGCGACTCCTACTTTTCTTTACAATGCAGATAATGATTGGGGTGGTGATCCTAACGACAGACGTTCCACTAGTGGCTTTGCAGTTTTGTTGGGGGCCTCCTTAGTTTCTTAACTTGCTAAGAAACAAGCAACAATGACTTGCTTATCTACAGAAAAGTGAATATAAAGTTATTATGAACGCCACATCTGAGATTATTTGGACACGTTCTTTATTTATCTGAACTTGGGTTTTCTATTTTGTATAGTACTCTTTATTGTGGTAATATTGAAGCTTTTATCTCTCATCCAATTCGATCTTCAATGCTTAAGCCAAACATATTGAACTAGCTTTGCACTTTATTTGTGAACGTGTAGCTTCTAGTGAACTTAAAGGGGTGTTTGTTAATTTTGAAGATCAATTGGGGATCATAATCACCAAGTCATTGCCCATCAAATAGTTTTCATAATCTTTGTGGCCAACTTTCCTTTCTTGATTGGCAATGACTTACGCACGCACGAGGTTGGTGGGTGGGGTGGGGTATGGTAGGGGGTTAGGATGAGTATTTTCATGTGATCTATCTATCTTCATCTTTATTATTTTCTTTTGATCTACCTTTACATTATCTTTTTGTAAAATTATCAAGCTGTTGTATTTTATGCTTCTCTTTTTTTTTTTTATAATGTCATTACAGTTGTAATCATATCAAGAAAACAATAATAAAAAAGGTAGGAAAATATTTCTTCTTTCTTGTATTCATTTTTCTTTACAAGGAGTGCCTAGTGCCTGAAGGAAAGTGAATTTTCCTTTTAGACAATTATGAGTACTTATTCTTTAATTCTTTTAGTTTTTTTTCCTTTTGTTGTTTATTGATGTTGTTGATTTCAGTTGCTTATATGGTTGTTATTATTTTTGTTTTTAGTTCATATTTATCTCTTTTATTATTGCTATTTTTATTGTTGGTTTTTATGATGCTGTTATTACCAATCTCCCTTTCATTAAGTATTCATAAGGGTTATGAGTACTTTTTCTTCTATTCTTTCTTTTTGTTTTTTTGGGTTTTTTTTTTTTTTTTTTTTTTTGCTTAAATCTTTTGTTTGATGGATATCTTTGTGCATTGTTGCTTTTTTTTTTTTTTACATTGTTTTATCCTTTTTTTCCCCCTTTTCTTATCTAGTATATTCCATTGGCTAGTTGGAGTCTTGGCACTAAAGGGAAGGAGCTTCCACTCCTAACAAACAACTTGAAAGTTTCTAAAAGCTTCTTGATGGTCATTTTGACCATTATAGTGTAGGCTTTTTTTATCTTTTCAACTTTTTATATTCTTTTTTTTTTGCTACTATATTTTGAATTGATGATATACTTATGATTGGTTTTGGATTATGTTAAATTTGCATATGAAGATGTACACCCAACAAATTACAAAAAAAAAAAAAAAAAAAAAAAAGAAAGAGAAGTGATGAATGAAGTTGAAGCAAGTTATCCTACAGATTGGGATGAAAATTTTTTTGCCTATGACGGTGAAAATAATTTATTTACTTTTGATTATCTATGGAATGAAAAACTTGATTTTGAAGTTGTTATAAATTATTTTATATATTCTAGATACAAACTTTAATCCAAATATTTTTCATGATAATGGCTTGTTTTTAGTGTGGGCTTTAACTTTATGCTTTCTTATGTCTATAGAGTTGGGAGTGATGGTAGTTCAATTTCAGGTGATTAGAAGACACTAAAGATGCAATTTGTTTAGAAGACCATCAAGGTTGATATTATTTTTGTAGACAAAATACACTTCGAGTCTATTGCTACAACAATACGAGAAGAGCAAAGTGATCACTCTCAAGAAGCTGCGGGAGTCTTGGATATCATTTTGAGGCAAAAATGCAGCAAAACGACAAATTAATCTCTAATATTTGCTTGATCATGTTGTATAGTTGTTTGATCATGTCTTTGTTGTGGTATTATTTTATTGCTCCATAGGGGTTATCTTCTTATGAGACAATCATTGTTTCATACCAATCTTAAAAACTTGAATGATTTAGGAGGTAGGCTGTTTTCATGTGAAGGATTCCATCTAGTTTTCGTGCTACACAAGGGGGTTTATCAGTTAATGGGTAATTATTCTCTTTATTTATTTATGTTTTTGAATTACTTTTATGATCTTATAAGTAATCTTTGTATAGATGTATCAACTACTATGCTAGTTAAGAAAGATTTAGTGACTCGTTTCCTCTTGATGAATCAAAATGTTGTAAATCTACTCGAGATTGATTGGGACAATGTAAATGTTTCAAATATAATTATTTACTTTAAAGTTTTAATAATATAAGTAAAATTCATTAATTAGCTAGAATGAATCTTAGTCATGGTTTTCTTGGGCGTTATAATTTTCCCTTTGACTTGTTGTCTTGTTGTTGGCTTTGTGTGTATTGCATTTTTTTAAACAAACAAACGCAAAGCTGAAGTATTTCAAAAATTTATAAAATGGGAATAAGTTTTGTTCAACTTCGATTGCAATTACTAACATAGGTAACCGCACTTACTAAAGTAACATAGAAAAATATTAGGTCGTATTCCTTGGGGATAGTTAACATCTGTTGTACTTATTTTTCATCTATTATCTAGCCAAAAAATAATTTAGAAGAACATTATAAATAGTAAAAAGAAAAGCTAATGTTAAGATTAATTATATACACGTTTTCAAGGAAAATTAAGGATATAAGTTTATTAATGCAAAATAGGACTTAGGATTTGCTTCTCCAATTCCTTATTATGTGATTACTTAACAAACTCAAAGAGTTATTTACTGGGTATCTTTGTATTGTTGAATTCACTAAAGTAATCTAAAGCCTCTCTCAAGATTAGAAATTTTAGATCTAAGTTAGATCACTGGAATCTCTTAACAAGTTATTAGCAATCTAGATCCGCATAAAGATTAAGAGTTCTTTGATTAAAACCTATTTTAATGAATTTAAAGCCAAGTGACAAAAAGTTTCACCATTCCTATCTCTAGATGATTATGAGCAGCTTTAGTAGCAGCTTAGATCTATTTAGAAGAATGATCACTCAATCTATTCAGTTAAAATCAGATATGGGTTTAAAAGGTGTTCCACATAATTAGATCCATGCAATTAAGTGTTAGCTACTAATTATAAATACATAGTCAATATTCAATTAAAACACATTTAAAATCATATGAATCAGGTCTTGGATTCACAAATCCTAAGTTAAAATGATTATTTCTCCATAAATACAAACATTAAGCACAAATTCAAGAGAAATAAAATGAAATTAAATATGAATATTACATATTAAGCACAAAAATCTTATAAGAACAAACTTCGGGTTCAAATGAATTTACCTAGAAAACATGAATATTTAGCAAGAAGAAAGATCTCTCTTACTAAAAATTCTCTCACTACTCTATATTATGTTAGGAATTTGTTACATATGGTACAATATATTAGTGCACATTTGTGCATGTTTGTTTATAGTGACAGGGTACAGAAATCATGAAGATTTTATTTGCTAACGTAGTAGATTCTTTATAACAAAACTTTATCCTTCTCTTCACATGCTTTTATTTAGGGCAACATGCCCATACAATGAGAGAAGGGTCTCTTTTTCACGGGTTGGATCGGAGGCTTGAATATTAGCCGTGATTTAAGCAGTATCTTCCCTTTAGAGGCACGATTAAGTGTCAAATTAAACCACGGGTGGAATCGCATGCATGATTGGAGTCTATCAAGGCACCTTTATCTTAATATAAATTGCGAGATGGAATGAGGGTGCAGTTTAGGGCATAATTTGCACTTTTGCTTTGTTTTCTTGCCCTCAGTTGTGGTCTTTAGCAACCATGGTTGAGTCTATCTTCAAACATTGTGGTTGTTTTACTCCAATCTTGATTCAAATGACTTTATTTCTTCTTTTTCTTGATTTTAGGAGTTGAAAAACAATATTTAAATGATAAAGCACAATAATTGTTTATAACTAAAATTATTACTTATGTTAATAAAATATGCACTATTAGCAAGCAATCATAGCATGATATTTTGTATATTGTTGATAAAAAAAAAACTATGTGTATATCAATAATTGTTTTATGAGTTGTAGTAATTATATTTTGAATTGCCGTATTTTCTTAAAATATTATTTATAACACAAGATATTTGTCGTTATACTTTTGTATGAAATATACCATAGCAACATTTTAAAATTGTTATTAAAGTACTGTTTTCTTTAAAAAACTTTTTAAAAACATTCAAAAATTTATTACAACTAACTATTACAAGAAACACATGTTGTAAAGTGTTGCATTAGACTCTCTTTGGCTTGGTGTTTATACATGTGGTATGATATTGTAATATTTTTCTAGGGAACAATACACCCAACCTATTACAACGTCCTATGGGATGAGGATAATTTTCTAACATATTGCCTTGAGGGGCTTGTTCACTCCTTATGTGTAAATATTTTTTTAACACACACACACACACACACACACACTCTTTTCTAGTTTCATTCTCACTTATTCTTATCTTTTGGGACTCTAACAAATCCTCATTCCTTTTCTTATTTTGCAGTTACTAAAAAAGCACCACATCTATTTTTGAAGGTAAGTACTGTAATTGCTTTCAATTATATCATGCTTTAAGTGAGATTATTTAAGACACATATTGTATGTTTTATTCGTTGCAGTGGCTCTGATATGCTATGTTTGTCACGTCGCCACTCAAGTATCTCAATTTATTAAGTTTGATGAGCAATTGGTGCCAAAGCTACCAATGTTACATGAAAAAGTTTGCAAGCCTATACTATTTTGTTGAGTATAATCTCTAAATTGCATTTTCACCGTACACGCTAGAAAACTAGACCCTTCATTCCTTCCTCCATCACTAGATAAAATTAGTCACTGTAGATCTTACTAGGAGTTAAATAAATTTGTTTATTAATACAATTGCTTAATAGAACATGGACATTCTTTAGACTTATATGTGTTATTGTAGGTATAACCACTTGACCACAAATCAAGTCTTTTGTTGCTTTAACTGGATTGTTCAAAGCTACAATATGACAATAGATCAAGGTTGTCTTTACAAATTTGCTTTCAAGAATAATAATGTAGAGCCAACCATCATTACAAAGCAACACATGATAGTTGTTTCAATATAGTACAACATATACCATTGAAATAGATTATAATTATCATTAAAGATTCGAGAATGCATTAGGAAGTGTAAGATTTAGTATCTCACCCTATAATATGCATCTCATTTGGAGATGCTAATTTTTGGAAAATTGCTTCAAATAATGCTGGTTCAATTATACTTGATGAATGAATGTTGTTATCTTGCTCCAGTACTAAAAGAATTCAAATTCCCATGAAATTAAATTGGCTTGACAACTCATTATGCCAAAGTTTAGCTTAAATTCATCTCTTATGCCACTTTGTCCCTTAAAAGGTTTTTCAAACACTTCAACATCATTGGATCATGTGAAATTTGCATATAAACAATTTCCCCAATTGAGCCTATGCCTTAAAATGTTTGGTGCAACTAACTCTTTCATATCAATATGTGCATGTGTCACCTTACATTAAAGAGGTTAGTGTGAAATGTCGCTTACTTGGGAAAGTGACAATACTTAAATAGTTCATAAGTTCCTTCTCCTTTCTACAATTTTTGTCCAAGATGGTGAGGATTTTTGTGATGAATACATGTTGAGTTTTGTAAAGCTTTAAGGTATTTTATTGCATCAGTATGCTCTTAGGCAAGTATGCAAATGGAATTTTCGATATGCTATATATTATAAAGTTACGCCCTCTTTATTATGTGTATGTTATATATTAATCTCATAGGACAAGTTACGGTTGAAATATCCTGAAAAAATTAATATATGATGAGTAATAGTGATAACAAATATAATAATATTAATAGGTAATAACAAACAACACTGAAACAATATATATATATAGCAATCAATAATGATATTGATAATGATCAACAAGAATGATAAGGAATTATTAACAATAAATAAAATATAACAATTAGAATTTTAATAAAATTACAAGAACAAATAATTAGAAGGAGAATTATAATTATATATGTCACATGTTATAAAACGAGAGAGGGGGGGAGGGGAAGGGGGATGGAGTATTTGGTAGTAAGATGAAGATGATGAAATTTAATTTCTTTTGTAAAGAGACAAAAGCATTATAACCTCAAGGTCTCTTTATTTTCTTTGAAAATAAAGAAACCCCTCAGTCTCTTTGGAGGAAAACCCCAATCAATAATTAAAAAGAAAAAAACCCCTTATTTTTATTCAAAAAGAAAACCTTATGGCCTATCTACCATCAAAAGAAAAGAAACCCATTATTTCCTTGAATAGAAAACCTTAGCCACCATTAAAGAAAGGATTTCAAATTCTTTGTCTCTTCTATGTTTCAAGTTCTCTGTCTCTTCTACATTGTCCATTTCTAAAAAAGGTACTACTTTTAACCTGTGAAGTTATAGTACATATCTACAGTTTTAGGGTTTTGACATATAATAGATTTCAAATTACAGTAATTTCATGATTTGATTATTGATAATATTATATATCTTTTATAGTCTAGATCAATCCCTATATAATAATATGATTATTAATTATGAAAGGTATGAATTATTATTTCATTCATAAGAAGAAGGTAAACATTTTCTAGATTTAATGAATATAAGGAATGATTTGTTTGATAAGAGTATGGTTCAATTGCAAGGACAAAATTGTAAGCTAAAATAAAAAAAAATTTGCATTTAAATTAGGGTTTTTGATAGGCAAATTATATATCACTTCAAAACTTAGTTTCATATGCTTCAAATGGTTAGTAAATTAGAAATTTATGTTGAAAGAAGTGCTAAAATTAGAGTTAAAGATTTTTCTTGAAAGTTCTGCACAAGTACCCTACACAGCTTATGTATGAGGTTGTATAAAACTTTCTGACCTTTTCTGGTGCTCTACACACAAGCACCTTACACCTTACATAGCTTGTGTATGAGATCGTGTAAAACTTTCTAACCTTCTTTGAAATTCAACACAAGCAATCTAAATAGCTTACACAACTTGTGTTGAGAAGTTGTGTATAAACACAAAATACCAAATTTTCATATTATAATTAAGTCTTATAGAGGGAAGTAACTTTTTATCTATATTTTATAGTATCTTTAGAGATATTGATTTTATGAATTATAAATTGTTATAGGCAGGGGAGATAGAATAGATGATCAAGTGGGATCTTCAACTAGTTAGACTACATTTTAGTGTTGAGGTAAGTTTATTTAATTATATATGTATATATATAAGTATACATATATATATATATATGTGAGCATGTGTGTATGTCGCTTGTTTGCTTAGAGGTGTACTTGTTGTGTTGATGATATTAAAAATTCTAGTTGAATGCCTTGTGATTTGTTGTGCTATAAAGTATTTCCAGCATTCTATGTTATGTGATGATATGTTTGGAGATATGATTTGAATGAGTGTTGATCACTATACCTATTTATTAAACTTTGGTTTGATATTGATGGATGGAATTGTTATTGTCATAAACTGAAGTTGAATTGATAGCTTACCAAATACTAGATATATCCAATGGTTCTTGAGATGCAATTAAAAAGAAAATGAGATGTGATATGTGAATTGCTAGGCACACCTATGTAAGGGTGCCTAGATATTTTGAGTAGCGAGGAATATCATGAACTATTTTGTTAGACAATGGGAGTGATGTCGAATACCTAGTTGTAGGGGTACTATGTGCTGATATGAGAAATGAAATCAATACCATGATTGTGTTTAAGAAGGCCAGCAAGACCATTGGATATATTTTAGTTAGGCTAACTAGGGCCCAAAAATAAATTAATTATAAGTAATAACTTATTTTTCTTAATTCTTGATATCTAAGGATTCAAAGATTTTGTGTTTAAAAGTTGAATGTCCTCTTAATTAATCAAATGTGTGTGTGCGCGCACGCGCGCGCACGTGCAATTAACTATCCTTATTAAGTAGGTAGCTTATCCCTTGCCATCCTGTAAACCCCGAGAATTCTAAGGAAATAGGATAGTAAAAAAAAAAAAAATTAAGATAGATATTGGAGATCGTTTACCCAATTAGGCCTTAGTTAGAAATTCTAAAGTATTATAAACCTATTTATAATCTAAAAACCCTAGATCGGGAATTTTTAGATATTAAAAGAACTATAGCTAAATTTTATAATAGTCTAGAATTTAGAATATAAGTGTAAATAAAATTTTATTTCAAGAACATTAGAAAGCCAATGACTTGTAGTATATATAGAATGAAAATGATCCATTAAAGATAAACCGTTAGGGTTATAAATAAGTACTAAAAAGTTATAAACGAGCCTATAATTAATAATCTAGACTTTAAATAAAGAATTTAGACCACACCGTAATGTTAGTTAGGAAATTTAGAGTCCATAGATACCAATTTTATATTTTAACCTTTTAAGCCTCGAAACCCTAATCGCGTAAGACCAAACTTTAAAAATACTATATCGCGTAAATTTTAAACTTAAAATTTGAAGTCAACATATTGTAGAAATATTTTGGGGCCTAAATTAAATTTTTTTAGAATAAAATTTTTTTGAAATTAATATTAATATTCACGTAGGGGATAGTTTTTGACGTAATTAGTTAGATATTTAAAATTTTTACTATTCTTACCAATTTGTAGACATGAGTTACGGTTGATAAAGGGTCCAAGTTACTACTTTAAGGAGTCCACAAAATACCACTGCAGCAAGGAGTAATTAGGTGAAATAAAAGGCTAAGAACTTGGACAAGTGAGCCAATTAAATTGTTCCAACAACACCTTAATTATTACAATTAATACACTTATTCCAAATCAGCTAGGAAGACTTGGAAATCAGCTCCTACCCCCAAGAAGCCACCGTGACAGCTCTCTATCCGCCAAAAATTAGACAAAACAATTTAATTAATTAATTCAACACTTAATTTACAAGTTACCTACATCTATAAATAGAGGATTAAGTCAATTTAGGAAGTCAAAACTTTAACCACCAGCCCACTCTCCCTACTCTACTCCATGTGAATCTGCACACACACACAACTCACATTCCACAATTTCAAATTTTCCTCTTTTGTATCCTCTAGCATTCAATGTAACATTTCCAACAAATTAAGTAGCACACAACCTAAGCTTCAACTACCATTATAGAAAGCCACTTAGTTATTTATTTCATAAAATATAGTAGACTTACTAAATTGCTAAAATATGTAGGTCTTAATCAAAATAGAAAGGAAGAATTACCATCTACACTCCTAAGCCCTCAAGGTAAGTCCTACACCTTTGATTTATTTCCTCATTCCAAATTAAGGAAATGAATGACATACATTGCCATAGGCTTAATATTAGAAGCCTCCATAGAGTTATATTAATGATAGTGTAAATGGAGATGATGTAGGATAATTATTTTGAATGAATTAGAATAAGGAGAAACTTTGAAGAAAATTTGTCTAAACATTAGAAAACCTTAGAAATTAATTTGGATGTTACTACAAGACTATTGTCTTGAAAACCCTAGCTCATAACCTTGTAAATTAATAGACACATTATAACTGTCATCTAAACAATTAGAACTAGCCAATATACTACCTATGAGAAGTCTTGAACTTAAGACTCATAATAGAAATTTATTAAAATGTAGACAAGGAATTTAAATGGATTAGAAACAACCTTAAGAAATATACTAAAAACCGAATACACAACAATTAAATTGATGAACATATAAATAATATAGTAATGGTCATTAGTGATCTTGATGGAACTCCTTCATTCTAAATAAGAAATCATCTTACATAAGGTTGAAAGACAAAGTAAACAATAATAGAAAATATTGATATCACTTATCACATTAATGGGTAAAATAAATTAAAGAAAATCCTTTGCCATTAGTGACTAAGAAATAAAAAAAAAAGTAGACTTAAGAAAATTTTACACTAATTATAGAAAACTAATTACAAACAAATGAATTTAGTGACTAGCATATTATTGGTAAAACATGCTTTTTAACACTTATTCATACATAAAAATGTAAGATAAGATAAGTAATATAAGTATACTTAGAGATTTTGTACCAAAAACATGAATTTAGAACTAATTGGATCACTTTTAGTAGAGAAAGTGTATTCATACGAATTTTATAAAAATATAGGATATTTCATAAGTCCTTTAACAATTAAATATAGACTACCTTTAGAATTGATAGAAATGACTTTACTTAGGATAAAACTAATATAGGACACCTAGACACTCATTAAGAATTATTTACAAAGTTAATTATCTAATTTATAGAACTGAATTCATCTAATAGGTGAATCTGAATCAAATTTAGACTTCCTGGAAGATTACTACGATTGAAAGCACCATGAGCAGGTGAGTAACTCTGATCTATTACATTGTTTGTGTTTGTAACATTAGTAGCACCTAAAGATATATATGAAAATGTTTGTATGAAGCATGCGGGAATGGGAATTGTTCTTACTTGAGTGGTGGATGAATTAAGTGATAAATTATGATTATTAAAAGTAATAACAAAATTTGTGTGGAAATTTGTGGAGCATGTTGAATATTGTATGTAAATTGTGTGATCATTTTATAATCAAATTATAATTGACAGGCTTATAACTTAAAGAATCATACATTGCATAACTTGTACAAGCATTGCATAAAGGTGTGACAGCTTACTACGTGTTAGTATTTCGGATCTCGGTTAATGTTTGATTTTTCTAGATGTAAATTTCCTAGTTCTTCCAAAATTATCCTTGTTCTGTTCGGTTCCACGGGAACTACTTGGCAAAGGAAGGAACGCCACCCGTGGTATCGGCTTGAAATAACTAATACTTAATGGAGTCTCTTTGTTCCTAAAGGAAATTGAGTGAAGAAACTATAATCATAAAGAAAAGAATAAAGTGAGAATTATTATTCCTATGGTTCTCTGTTTCTCCTGAGCAGGTGGGTCATAAGGATATGATCCTTGACTAGGTTCCTTCAACCCCGATGAGAGGGTCTACATCCTGTTTGGATTCCGATTGTCCAGGCTTGTAATTGTACATATGCTTGAATGTTGCATTACACTTGTTTGATAAATTACTCGTTTGTGTTGCTTGACGTGTAATATGTGATGGTTATTCACTGAGCTGTAAAAAAGCTCATACTTCAACAAATTTTTCAGGATTATTCTCAAGCCATGGCTAGTATCGTCTCGAGGATTAGAACGCGTAAGGAAGCCAAGTTAGCACGTTATGGGAGTAGATAAGGAAGATTAGATCTGTTGTATTAGCAAGCTTACATCTATTTTATGTTCTTAGTTGTAATATGATAAACCAGTTTATAATAGCTTATATGTAAACCCCGAATACTTCCATCATAAGATATGACCCTAAATTAGAAATTATGAAGTCGACTAGTAACCTTAAGAGTTAATTAGAAACCCTAGTTTAGATAGATACTCTAAATTTGATCGGTTTGGAACTCATAGACTTTATAAAAGGAATTCTTGAACCTCAAGTGATTCCAAAAACAAGATTTAGTATTCCGAGTTAATAATTCAAATCTTGATCAAAGGAAACTTCCAATCCTAAACCCGAATCTTTGTCAAACAGATGGGATATATAGGAAAACCTAAATATGAATATTAAGTGATTACCTTAATATCTGATAGAGACCGGGAATTAAAACAAGGTTTAGTAATGAACCTATATTTAGATTGGAACCCTAAAATTTGAGAGTTCTAGTCAGTAATAAATTACTTTGATAAGATTTCATAGTGAGTATCCAAATCTAATATATATAACTAGTATAGCCTATATATTAGTAGTAATATTACATAAATTACTTGATAGGGTTTTAGTTAAGAAATTGTGATTTCAGGATAAACGGTTAGGATTATAAATACCCAATAAAAACATAAATTGATGTATAACTTGAGATTTAGACTTCAAATATAAAATCGAGTCATACCAATAACCAAATTAGGGTTTTCTAAAGCCCTTGGAGCCTGAAACGAAAATTGACCCGAAAGGCTTTTCAAATTCAAATCGCGTGGGATGAATTTTCTTAGACAATTAGATACGTGTTAATTAAAGTTTAAAATTTGTACTTTTTGTTAAACTAAACACTTCCTTGGATTCATTAAAAATCTTTGTATATGTATATGTACTTATATAAGCTAAAATATACCCTAATAGTGTATTAAACTACCCGAAAACTTAACTAAATAACATCTAACTATTATAATATATATATATATATATCAATTCGGCTTGCTGGAGACGTTTTTATCCAAGAATGAAGGGCTGTGATGTCCTTGAGAGATGTGAGCCGGTTTTTCTTCAAATCATTTGCCAAAAGTCAATCCAACTCCTCTACAAAACAAATGAAATTGTGCCAGATCATCCTTGCCTTAATTACAATCAAACAAGGGAAGCAATGGATATCAAACAAGAGCAAATTGTATCAGATATCACGGAGGAATGCGGCTCAAACTCGCATTCTTTATATATACACATAAATGAGTAAACGAAGTCGGACGGACAAACAAATGAAATCCAAACTCCTCCAAACTTTCCAGAACCCATATACATATCATTAGGAGTGGAACCAACTTAGGAACAGATTGTTAAACGCCCATAATCATCAAGTTCGAAAATTCGAACAAAATCTGGGAAAAACGCTTAAGAACGAGCTTAAGGTGAGTCGATCTTATTCCGTGAGTGTTCTTTCAATTTTAAGGATGTATACTGATTTATAAACATCTTAGGAAGCTAACCAAGGTAGCTAGAAGCTTCGAATCTCATCGGAACGCCACAACGAAGGTATTTTTCCTAAACCCTAACCGAGCTTGATGATTTGAGAACATGAATAGCATGTTGTTTTTAGATTATGATTCTTGGATATATAAGTTTATTAAGTCATTAGGAGTCTTTTGGAACTAAAATCACGATGTTTTGACGTCGGGATTCGTCGGAAATGGACATAACTCATCGGAGAAGACGATGAACAGTACTTCCCGATGAGCCCAGGCTCGTTGTACGGGCGTACAACCCCTCATCCAGAACGTTGTACGGGCGTACAACCCTTATACAGCGCTTTTGTACGGGCGTACTAGCCATATACCTCTCAACCAGAGCTTTGTACGGCGTACTTAACCCCGTGCGGCCTCTGCTCGCAACTTTGTACGGGCACTTATTCCCGTGCAGCCCTCTGCTCGCAACTTTGTACGGGCGTACTTATTCCCGTGCAGCCCCCTGCCAAGCAACCTTGTACGGGCGTACTTAATACCTTGTCATATTAATATAAAAACTCGAACTTTATTTATTATTTATTTAAATTTAAAAATAAAATTATTTTCTGACTTTATTAAATATAGGATGTTTAGATACTCAATTTATTTTCGAAATTATTATTATTATTATTATTATTATTATTATTATTATTATTGATAGTATACTTAGTTGAGATACTATTTTTGATAATAATTATTAATGTTTATGAAAGAGAAAAATAATTTCGAAAATAGTTTAATAAAGTAATAAACTCTTTTATTAGTAGATATGTTTCTTAGTAAAATAAATATATGTATAAACTATGAGTTAGTAAATACTAAGTTTATACTAGCATATTTGTATATAAATAGATAACAATGGAAATTTAAATAATCCAAATTTATGAGTATAGGAATATATATACTCTATAAGAAAAATTTATTAAATAATTTAAAAGATAATGGAGAGTACAAGAATCTAGAAATTAGAGTTATGTCGAAAGAATTAGCTGAAAATAAAACAGAAACCCAACCGACCAATAGGACACATAAATAGCTAATTTGTATAGTTTGGAATTTTAATAATTATATTATTATTTATCTCAATAGGTGATTCGGGTATTGGAGAGGACCTACCTGAAGATTACTACGATTGAATAGGATGGGCAGGTGAGTGACTCAGTCTTATTACATTGGTTGTTCTTGTACTGTAGTGAACCTTAAATAAAAAGATAATAAAAATTGGTGATCTGTTTGTGAAAGTGTGTATTGTATTCCTTGATTGCATGTCACTTAAATAAGTGATAACAAATTGCGTGTATCTTGATAATGTATGTAGTATCAAGTTGAGTGTCTGTATTGCTTGATCACCCCTAAATTGACTAAAAACTACTGGTACCATAATGTAAATAAATCATGCATTACATACTATGCATAAAAAGCATTGAGTAAGTGGTAGCCTACTACGTGTTAGTTCTCGGATCTCTGGTAAGGCTTGAATTATCTAGGCCAGAGGGCTAGTAGTTAATTGCAAGATTACCTTTGTTCTGTTAGTACCATAAGAACTACATGGTAAACGAAGGACGCCGCTTATGGTATTACGTGAGATAACTAACACTTAGTGGAGTTTCTAAAGCTAAACAGGAAATAAATCATGAAACATGATAAGTATAAAGAGATAACTAAATTGAGATTGTTATTTCCTGAAAGCTTAAGTCTCTCCTGGGTAGGTGGACCATAGATTGGATCCTTCAACCCCGATGGGAGGGCGTAAATCTTCATCCTGTTTGGATTCCGGGTTATCCAAGCTTGTAATGTTCATTTGTGTGATTGCTGCATTCATATGATTGATTAATAACTTGTATGCTTGTGTAATAAGTTCTGGTTATTCACTGAGCTCGTGTTTTAGCTCACACTCCCACAGTCCTTTCAGGTTCACTCTGCGACCGTGGCTCATTACTAGCAGGAGCATGGTCCCGGTAAGGAAATAGAAGCCAGAAGTTTAAAGTTTAGTATAGAATTAGAATCTATATCTGTAATAATCTTATGGTGCATGTAATGTGCATTAGAATCATCAGTTAGGTTGTAAGGAATTCTGAAGCGTATGATCTGTAATATAGTAGTTTGTGATAGTTGTTTACTAATTAACATCTTATATATGTTTGTTTATTCCATCCAAGCAACTAAAAGATCCTGTTTTTGAAAATCATGTCATTCCTAGAAGGTAATCTAATAATGTTAATCGAGTGGTTCTTGATTATTATTATTAGAGTACCCTCGGGGCGTGACAGATTTAAGTTGGTATCAGAGCATGGTTGCTGGTATAGGAAAAACAAATATATGTAAGAAGTTGAATTAGTAAATGTGCAGTTAAAAATACCAATTTAGACACAAATAGAACCATTGAGTTAGTGGGTAGTTATTAGTAGAATTAGATGCACAATTAGGAATAAAATCTGTGTGATTGCTAATCATACAAATTTTATTGTGTGCAGTCCAATCCCGCAGTTTGTCATATTAAATGGCAAATCTTTAGCATGATGGAGGAGGAAACCCTTACAGATTATAGGCGCCGACTCCGAGTCTTAGTAGAAGATTTGGCATTGTCTGGCATTACAAAGACCCTGGATGAAATTTTTAGCACTTGGAAGAAAGGTTTACAACCCATGTTGAAGACTTGGTTGTTTTTAGTAGAAAGAGCTTTTCCAGATAATGGCACAGCCGTAGAAACCCTCTACAGGTTTGAGAGATTGATCATCCAGAAGGGTGGAGGCATAGAGATTGATAATATAGCCTTCATTGTGTCAGCCCGATCAGTGAGACCTGATCTTCCAGACTTTAGGATCTGGATTCCTATTGGAGGTGATTGGGTATATGCACATGATATCAGGTATGATCATGCCTTAGTCCGGGAGGATACTGCTCCTGATGATGAGAGGATGCTGACACATGTGATCAGAAGCCATTTCCCCAGAAGTGTTTTGACAAACAGGCCCCCTATCATACCAGAAGAGGAAGATGAGACTCAGTCCATTAGGAGGTCAGCTAATAAAAGAAGACAAGCAGCTATGCAGACCACAGTGGTTATGCAAAGTGTGACTACAGCTATGATAGATGAAAAAGAAGGCAAAAAGAGAAGGAAGGAAGCAGAAAAATTTGTCTCCAATTATAATTATGCTCATTGGACTGGGACTGCTCATGGGGGTGGATTGAGGAAGATGTGACACCTTCTGATGTTATGAGGAGACCTGCTACTAAAGGTATCCGTATGATGGATACCAATCTGACTTTAGCACCACCAGGGAGTAGAGGGAGGATGGAGAGTGATGATAGTGGTTCAGAGGAGGAGGATCACTATCCACAGTTGGGCCCTCGGGACAAGGGCAAGGGACCTCTGTACCCTAGCCCATAGAGTAGCCTTGATATATGCCTTGATAGATAATATAACTGATGTACTGTTTTGATGAACTTACTGTTATATGAGATATGTAGTATGAAGCACGATAATCCCTGTAGTGGATAAAGAGAACATAGAACTAGTGTTAGTGCAAATTTTGGTTGTATATAAAGCACTAATTATATAATATCATGTGTGTTTTGATTATGAAGTATGGATGTGAAATATGTATGATTACTTGTAATCTTTCTTTGGGTATGAGTTTTATGATTGACTCAAGTAATATGTTTTATGATACTAGAATGCCAAGAGGAAGAGGCAGGGGTAGAAATGCAAGGATATTTGAAAATTCTCCAACAAATGCCCCTCCACCACCTCAGAATCCACTAGAGGATGTGTTGAAAAACCTGCAACAACAAAATGTGCTAATTTTACAAGCTCTACAAAATATGCGAGCTACACATGCGGTACCTCCAACTGAAGTACCAGAAGCTCCTCCTGTGAACACTGGGAGGAATGAAAGATATACTACACCTGCTCAATTTCAAGAAAATGGACCGGTGAATCCAAATGAATCGGCGGCTGAGGTACAAGGACCAATAAGATATGAACCAGAATTACCACCGCCACCACCATTGCGTCCTCAAAGAAATGTATTGCCTGAATTTATCAAATGCAATCGGTACTTTGAAGGATTACCTGGGAAGCCCGAAGAAGCTGAAGATTGGCTAGCCCAGATTGAACGATCTCTTGATGTATTCCAGGTACCGGAAGCTTTAAGAGTACCGTATGGAACTTATTTGCTTCGGTTGAGAGCGAGATTATGGTGGAACTCTAAACAAAGGACATTGCCTCAACCCATCAGTTGGGAAACGTTCAAACAGGAATTTCTAATGAATATTTTCCCAGCAGTTTAAAAGCAAAGTACAGTACTGACCTGATGAATCTAACACAAGGCAGTAAGACAATTGATGAGTATGAGCACGAATTCAATCGGTTGCTCCAATTTGCACCAGATGCTTATAAGAGATAGCGACGAATTAAAGAGGCAAACTTTCATGGCAGGATTAGAACCCAATTTTCAAAGGAGACTAGCCGAGTTTGAAATTTCCAACTTTGCAGCCATGATTGAGAAGGCCAGAACCATTGAACGTGCCAAGAAGTATGAAGTTGAAAGATATAGAAAACGAGGATTGACATTTGGTAAAAGAGTGTTTGAGGAAGCAGGGACAAGTTTTGTTCCTAAGAAAAAGAGATTCTTTAAACCTATGGGAAATGTGAAAAATAGGAATGTTGAAAATGTTTCGTGCTGGAAATGTAAGGGAGCTCATTACCCGAGGAACTGTCCACATCTACAACAAAAATGTTATTACTGTGGTGAAAGTGGACATATGGTCTTCGCATGCCCAAAGAAAAGTAGTGCAACTTGTTTCATTTGTAAGAAGATTGGACATATATCAACTCATTGTCCACAACGAGTGAATGCAGTTGCTGGATCTTCCAATCCTAAAGGCATTGCCAATACAACTGGACCTAAGAATGGAAATGCTAGTATAGCAAAGCCATGACAGCAGCAAGGGTATATGCTATGCAAGGAACCCCAATTGAGGAAGGAGAAATAGAAGAGGAGGATGGAGAAAATGTGTGGGATGAAGCTGATCCAGACGATTACAGTCTCATTGCAGGTACTTAATTGATAATTAATTTTTTATTTAAGTAGTTTAGTCGGTATAACCCTACTTGGATAAACAAACTTCTTGTAGAGAATAATAACCTATGTTTAATAATTAGGAACAATCCAATTGAATGGTCAACCTGCTTATGCTTTATTTGATACGGGAGCAACACATTCTTTTATCAATACTGGATTAGCAAGGAGATTGGAGTATCCCATCGAGACCATGACTAAGGAACTAGGAGTTACTACACCCACGGAGATTTAGTGATGGCTCGTGAAACTATGAAGGGATATCCATTAGAAATTGGGGACAGAAATCCTTTGCTAACTTAATTTGGTGGACATCCAAAAATATGATGTTATCTTAGGTATGACATGGCTGACTGCTGTAAAAGCAAAAGTCGATTGTCGTCTTAAGACAATATCTTTTATGAATGACCAAGGAGAAAGAAAAGAGTTTAAAGGGGAAGTCCTCAAGAAAGTCGAAGGGCGAATGATGACCATAGAGGGTGAAAATGAAATAGATATGGAATCAAGCGGGGATAATCGTGGAACGATTGAGGATGAATCCAAGAAGATAGATGTTCATACTATTAGAACAGTATGCGACTATCCAGAAGTATTTCCTGATGAATTACCAGGATTACCCCCACATAGAGAAGTGGAGTTTTCGATTGAATTGATACCTGGGACAGAACCGGTATCAAAAGCTCCATATCGCATGGCACCAGTAGAATTGAAGGAACTAAAGGTGCAATTACAAGAATTGATGGATAAAGGATTTATCAGACCAAGTGTGTCACCATGGGGAGCACCGGTATTGTTTGTCAAGAAGAAAGACGGGTCCATGAGACTCTGTATTGATTACAGAGAATTAAACCGAGTAACTATTAAGAACAGATACCTTTGCCCCGAATTGACGATCTTTTCGATCAATTAAAGGGAGCAAAGGTGTTTTCTCGAATTGATTTGAAATCTGGTTATCATCAAATCCGAATCAAGGCAGAAGATATACCAAAAACGGCATTCCGAACTAGGTATGGTCATTATGAATTCCTAGTTATGCCATTTGGATTGACAAATGCACCTGCTGTTTTTATGGACTTGATGAATCGCGTTTTCAAACCTTTATTGGATGTTTGTGTGATTGTCTTCATAGATGACATACTAATATACTCGGTTACAGAGGAACAACATGATGAACATTTAAGAACCGTATTGCAGATACTACAAAGCAATCAGCTTTATGCCAAGTTGTCCAAATGTGAGTTTTGGCTCAAAAGTATATCCTTTTAGGACATATTGTGTCAGGAGATGGAATTTCGTTGATCCTGCTAAGATTAAGGCTATTGTGGAATGGAAAAGACCTGGAACTGTTACCGAGATAAGAAGCTTCTTAGGATTGGCAGGATATTATCGGAAATTCGTACAAGATTTCTCAAGAATTGCACGACCACTGACGCAATTGACCAAAAAGAATGAAAAGTTTGTATGGAATGAGAAACGTGAATGGAGTTTCCAGGAGTTGAAAAAGAGACTGGTTTCTGCACCAATACTAGTTCTGCCCAATGATCAGGATCCTTACACTATTTATAGTGATGCATCCAAGAATGGTTTGGGATGTGTATTAATGCAGAATGGGAAAGTGATAGCCTATGCTTCTAGACAGTTAAAACCACATGAGATGAATTACCCTACTCATGATCTAGAATTAGCGGCTATCGTCTTTGCACTTAAAATTTGGCGTCATTATTTGTACGGGCAGAAGTGTGAAATATACACAGATCATCAGAGCTTAAAATATATTTCACCCAGAAGGAATTGAACATGAGGCAACGTAGATGGTTGGAGTTAATCAAAGACTATGATTTAACCATCAATACCATCCTGGCAAGGTAAATGCGTAGCCGATGCTTTGAGCCGTAAAAATTATGGAGAAGTAGCCTCAATGTTGACAGAACAGAAAGAGCTCATTAGGAATTTGAAAATTTAAAACTGGAATTTTCAATACAAGGTCTGGACGCAGAACTGAGCAGTTAACCTTGGAACCCACTTTACTACAACGAATAAAAGAGGCTCAAGGAAATGAAGAATTGCAGACAATCATCAAAAGAATATCCCAAGGGAAATACAAGGATTTTCAAATAGATGAAAATGGAGTATTAAAGATGAATAAAAGATTGTGTGTACCCCGATGAAAGTTTGAGGAAAGAAATAATGAATGAAGCACACTATTCTGGATATACCGTCACCCAGAAACTAAGACCTACCAAGAGCTAAGGAGTGCATATTGGTGGAACGGGAAAAAATGATATTGCTCAATTCGTAGCCATGTGAAATATGTCAGAGGGTAAAAGCGGAACATCAAAAACCAGGAGGATTGTTGAAACCATTGTCTATTCCAGAATGGAAATGGGATCAAATATCTATGGATTTTGTGTGTTCGTTACCTAAGACAAGTGCAGGTTATGATGCTATTTGGGTTATTGTGGATAGACTCACTAAATCAGCCCATTTCTTGCCAATCAATATGACCTATCCTTTGGAAAAGTTGGCCCGGTTATATTTAAAGGAAATTGTGAGATTACATGGGATACCAGCTAGTATAGTGTCAGATCGAGATCCACGGTTTGTTTCAAGATTCTGGCAAGGATTACAAAAAGCATTGGGAACTCAGTTGAGGTTTAGTACGGCCTATCATCCCCAGACGATGGACAAACAGAAAGAACAATTCAGACAATGGAAGATATGTTGAGATCATGTATCTTGGAATTTAAAGGAAATTGGGATCAACATTTGCCACTAGTGGAATTTGCATACAATAATAGCTACCATTCAAGTATAGGGATGCCACCTTATGAAGCTTTGTATGGTAGGAAGTGTCGATCTCCATTATTCTGGGATAATCTGGAAAGAGTACTAGTTGGACCCGAACTGATTCAAGAAACAATCAACAAGGTTTCAGTGATAAAAGAAGGATGAAAGAAGCCCAGATAGACAGAAGAGCTGGGCAGATTTGAAAAGACGGGAACTAGAATTTAAGAGGGGGAACATGTTTACCTGAAAGTAAGCCCAATAAAAAGTCTTCGCCATAGACAAGTAAAAGGAAAGCTAAGTCCGAGATACGTAGGGCCATTTGAAATACTGGAACGAGTGGGAAATCTAGCGTATCGTCTTGCTTTGCCACCCAAACTATCTGGTATACATAATGTTTTTCATGTGTCGGTACTAAGGAAGTATGTACCAAATCCAGATAGATTGTTGAGCTGGAACCAATTGATCTGAAAGAGAACTTGACTTATGAAAAGCACCCTATCCGAATCCTAGACAAGAAGGTTCAAGTTCTCAGAAATAAAGAAATCCACTACGTCAAAGTGCTATGGGATCCTTGGACTGAAGAAGTAACTTGGGAGTTGGAAGAGGAAATCAAGAAGAATTATCCACAGCTGTTCGAAAATCCAGGTACGCTCTCAAGCTTTGAGGACAAAGCTTATTTTAAGGGGGGGAGAAAATGTAAACCCCGAATACTTCCATCATAAGATATGACCCTAAATTAGAAATTATGAAGTCGACTAGTAACCTTAAGAGTTAATTAGAAACCCTAGTTTAGATAGATACTCTAAATTTGATCGGTTTGGAACTCATAGACTTTATAAAAGGAATTCTTGAACCTCAAGTGATTCCAAAAACAAGATTTAGTATTCCGAGTTAATAATTCAAATCTTGATCAAAGGAAACTTCCAATCCTAAACCCGAATCTTTGTCAAACAGATGGGATATATAGGAAAACCTAAATATGAATATTAAGTGATTACCTTAATATCTGATAGAGACCGGGAATTAAAACAAGGTTTAGTAATGAACCTATATTTAGATTGGAACCCTAAAATTTGAGAGTTTTAGTCAGTAATAAATTACTTTGATAAGATTTCATAGTGAGTATCCAAATCTAATATATATAACTAGTATAGCCTATATATTAGTAGTAATATTACATAAATTACTTGATAGGGTTTTAGTTAGAAATTGTGATTTCAGGATAAACGGTTAGGATTATAAATACCCAATAAAAACATAAATTGATGTATAACTTGAGATTTAGACTTCAAATATAAAATCGAGTCATACCAATAACCAAATTAGGGTTTTCTAAAGCCCTTGGAGCCTGAAACGAAAATTGACCCGAAAGGCTTTTCAAATTCAAATCGCGTGGGATGAATTTTCTTAGACAATTAGATACGTGTTAATTAAAGTTTAAAATTTGTACTTTTTGTTAAACTAAACACTTCTTTGGATTCATTAAAAATCTTTGTATATGTATATGTACTTATATAAGCTAAAATATACCCTAATAGTGTATTAAACTACCCGAAAACTTAACTAAATAACATCTAACTATTATAATAATATATATATATATCAATTCGGCTTGCTGGAGACGTTTTTATCCAAGATTGAAGGGCTGTGATGTCCTTGAGAGATGTGAGCCGGTTTTTCTTCAAATCATTTGCCAAAAGTCAATCCAACTCCTCTACAAACAAATGAAATTGTGCCAGATCATCCTTGCCTTATTTACAATCAAACAAGGGAAGCAATGGATATCAAACAAGAGCAAATTGTATCAGATATCACGGAGGAATGCGGCTCAAACTCGCATTCTTTATATATACACATAAATGAGTAAACGAAGTCGGACGGACAAACAAATGAAATCCAAACTCTCCAAACTTTCAGAACCCATATACATATCATTAGGAGTGGAACCAACTTAGGAACAGATTGTTAAACGCCCATAATCATCGAGTTCGAAAATTCGAACAAAATCTGGAAAAAGAAAAACGCTTAAGAACGAGCTTAAGGTGAGTCGATTTATTCCGTGAGTGTTCTTTCAATTTTAAGGATGTATGATACTGATTTATAAACATTTAGGAAGCCTAACCAAGGTAGCTAGAAGCTTCGAATCTCATCGGAACGCCACAACGAAGTATTTTTCCTAACCCTAGCCGAGCTTGATGATTTGAGAACATGAATAGCATGTTGTTTTTAGATTATGATTCTTGGATATATAAGTTTATTAGGTCATTAGGAGTCTTTTGGAACTAAAATCACGATGTTTTGACGTCGGGATTCGTCGAAATGGACATAACTCATCAGAGAGACGATGAACAGTACTTCCCGATGACCCAGGCTCGTTGTACGGGCGTACAACCCTGCATCCAGAACGTTGTACGGGCGTACAACCTTATACAGCGCTTTGTACGGGCGTACTAGCCTATACTCTCAACCAGAGCTTTGTACGGGCGTACTTAACCCCAGTGCAGCCTCTGCTCGCAACTTTGTACGGGCGTACTTAACCCGTGCATCCCTCTGCTCGCAACTTTGTACGGGCGTACTTTTCCCGTGCAGCCCCCTGCCAAGCAACCTTGTACGGGCGTACTTAATACCTTGTCATATTAATATAAAAACTCGAACTTTATTTATTATTATTTTAAATTTAAAATAAAATTATTTTCTGACTTTATTAAATATAGGATGTTTAGATACTCAATTTATTTTCGAAATAATTATTATTATTTTATTATTATTATTATTATTATTGATAGTATACTTAGTTGAGATACTATTTTTGATAATAATTATTATGTTTATGAAAAGAGGAAAGATAATTTCGAAAATAGTTCTAATAAAGTAAATTAAACTCTTTTATTAGTAGATATGTTATCTTAGTAAAATAAATATATGTATAAACTATGAGTTAGTAAATACTAAGTTTATACTAGCATATTTGTATATAAATAGGTAACAATGGAAATTTAAATAATCCAAATTTATGAGTATAGGAATATATATACTCTATAAGAAAAATTTATTAATAATTTTAAAAGATAATGGAGAGTACAAGAATCTAGAAATTAGAGTTATGTCGAAAGAATTGTGAAAATAAAACAGAAACCCAAACCGACCAATAGGACACAGAAATAGCTAATTTGTATAGTTTGGAATCTTAATAATTATATTATTATTTATCTCAATAGGTGATTCGGGTATTGGAGAGGACCTACCTGAAGATTACTACGATTGAATAGGATGGGCAGGTGAGTGACTCAGTCTTATTACATTGGTTGTTATTGTACTGGTAGTGAACCGTAAATAAAAAGATAATAAAAATTGGTGAGCTGCTTTGTGAAGTGTTGTATGTATTCCTTTGATTGCAATGTCATTTAAATTAAGTGATAACAAATTGCTTGTATCTTGATAATGCATGTAGTATCAAGTTGAGTGTCTGTATTGCTTGATCACTCCCTAAATTGACTAAAAACTACTGGTACCATAATGTAAATAAATCATGCATTACATACTATGCATAAACAGCATTGAGTAAGTGGTAGCCTACTACGTTTAGTTCTCGGATCTCTGGTAAGGCTTGAATTATCTAGGCCAGAGGGCTAGTAGTTAATTGCAAGATTACCTTTGTTCTGTTTAGTACCATAAGATACTACATGGTAAACGAAGGACGCCGCTTATGGTATTACGTGAGGAAACTAACACTTAGTGGAGTTTCTAAGCTAAACAGGAAATAAATCATGAAACATGATAAAATATAAAGAGATAACTAAATTGAGATTGTTATTTCCTGAAAGCTTAAGTCTCTCCTGGGTAGGTGGACCATAGATTGGATCCTTCAACCCGATGGGAGGGCGTAAATCTTCATCCTGTTTGGATTCGGGTTATCCAAGCTTGTAATGTTCATTTGTGTGATTGCTGTATTCATATGATTGATTAATAACTTGTTTGCTTGTGTAATAAAGTTCTGGTTTTACATGAGCTCGTGTTTTAGCTCACACTCCACAGTCTTTCAGGTTCACTCTGCGACCGTGGCTCATTACTAGGCAGGAGCATGGTCCCGGTAAGGAAATAGAAGCCAGAAGTTTAAAGTTTAGTATAGAATTAGAATATCTACATCTGTAATAATCTTATGTGTGCATGTTTAATGTGCATTAGAATCATCAGTTCAGGTTGTAAGGAATTCTGAAGCGTATGATCTGTAATATAGTAGTTTGTGTTAGTTGTTTACTAATTAACATCTTATATATGTTTGTTTATTCATCCAAGCAACTAAAAGATCCTGTTTTTGAAATCATGTCATTCCTGAAGGTAATCTAATAATGTTAATCGAGTGGTTCTTGATTATTATTATTAGAGTACCCTCGGGCGTGACATTATACAAACTTTATGTGAAAGTTCATTTATCTGTTTTTGTATTTTTTGTGTATGTACATTATTTCTTATCAAGCAACTCTTAAAAGATTCGGTTTTTATGTCACAACTCTTAAAGTAACTAGTTGTATTGTATAAGAAATCAATATTATATACAATACAATACAGCTAGGGTACCCTCTGGGGCGTGACACATCCATTTATTTTTTTCTTTCAAGAGATATAACATTATGATTCACCCATTTTGGAAAGTGAGAGCTTGCTTATTATTTTTGTTGGGTGAGTTAGCTGCATCATGTTGAGTTAGGAGTTTTAATATTTTTATCTTTGAAACTACTTGAAGTTGAGTATAACTTATTTCAAATTTAGTAACAATCAACATTTACTATAATTTTTATTCTTATTTAGGATGAACATTTTTCATTGTAGTTGGATAATAACTATGAATTTAGCTGTGAATTTAACTATTTGAGTTTTATTTTCTTAAATAAAAAATAAATAGAAGTTATTTACTAGCTTTATTAGATTTTTGGAGTGGAGGTTACAATTCACATACCACCTCGCTAATTGATGTCACATATAACTAAGCTCAAATACTCTCTCCTTTCTTATTTCTTCTCCAACATGAAAACTAACATTCCTAAAATTTCCCTTAGCTTGTTCGATAAGTTTTACTCTCTCAAACTTTTCTTACAAGACAATCTCTCTTCTAATCTTCTTCTATAAGTTATCCTTTCACTCTTTAAAACTCAAACATATCACATACTACTCTCTCTAGTTAAACTATTATTGTCATGTTCTGCAGTGGGCTATAGTTGTGACAACTCGCCTGTCACTCCTCAGAAGATACCATAAATATGATATGCCACATAAATCCAAACTGAAGCTTATAAGTATCCATTTAGGCTACCCCACGGGCTTTCAGAGTAATTCATGAGAATAACACGGATAAAATTCCTAATGGAAAGTGACCCCACATACAGGATCAAGCTGTTTAAAATAAGAATACAATGCGTATACATATATTATTGATAATGATAATACGTAGTTATTACACTACCATGTTATGACTATAACATAATACATAGACATTGTCTTAAGCATACGATAATACTGAAAACAATTATGATTAAATTCCTTCCCACACCTATAGATAACCTTTACTGGACTTTGACATCATACCGAGATGAGATTGCGGACTAACTAACACTAGACATTGCTAACTTGAAATAAATGAGGACTATTGGGTAAGCGAACCATTGCTTAGTCAGATAACCAGACCAATAAACACACAACAGAAATTTACAAACAAGTTTGTTATTCAGACATATGCAAAGCAACAATCATACAAATGAACTGATACAAGCTTGTATGATCGGAATCCAAATAGAATGTAGATTTACGCTCTCTTATCGGGGTTCTGGAGCATATACCCACTAAGTATTAAAATACCAATTATGGGACTTTAGTTGTTTATATTTATTAACACTTTAATCATTTCCTCTAACTTGATGGTTTAGATTCTCCCTATAGTATTCCACTTTTACAAGGCTGATATCGTAGATGGTGCTTTTTGCTTTACCAATTAGTTTCTATGGAACGAGATAGTATACTAGAAACCTTAAGCCTAACCACTTGTCCTTATCAGTTACTCCTAACGTTATAATAGACTTGAAATGTAAAACGTATCATTGGTGGTATAATGATGTAGTAATCATGCAATGATGCAATGCATGGTAGGTTAATTGATTGTCCATTATTATTACACTCGATTTTGGGGTGGCCACTTTTTAAGACAATCATCATATTCACAAGCATAATTTAATCAAACAAGTGTTCCACTTTTAGTTAGGTAGATTGGTAGTCACTCAATCATCAAACAACAAGTAGTACATAATCCCTATACATGATTCATTATAGTAGTATAATTAAATAGATGCACTACAATACAAATATAAACAATGTGCACAATCATAATTACTCATTTGTCCAAAAAGTTAAAGGTGGCCGTAGTAATCATCCAAGAAATCCAAAAGCGAGTCTAATTCACCTATAAAAGGTAATGATCATATATTTGTCACGTCCCAAAGGGTACTTTAAACGTAGTAGTCGACCGCATGCTAAACGAGACTTAAGAATCACTACCACAGTCATTTAGAAGTCTTGTGTTAGTATACAAAGTGTTCCCTTACGACAATAGAATACATAAACAATTGGAGATAGATAGTTCAATTTGACAGGATAAGCATAAAAATATAAACCAAGATATCTCAGGATCAATTACAAAACATTAAGGGGCATTCCTCTGCTACATATAAGTCTAGGTATTATCCTTTTTTTTTTTTTTTTTTTGTAACAGTTGTTCTTTTTAGGTTCACTACTAAAAACTATACAACCAATCGCAAACTTCTAAGGAGATAATTTCTAGTCTCTCATTACCTGATTTAGCCAGGTCCGAGGACGCAGCCATAAGTACGAGAACTGCATTAGAAAGAAACTGTGGGGGTGTAAGCTATGCTAGCTTAGTGAGTTTTACTTCCAAAATTAAATAATCAACAAGTAATATATATGTCAGGCAACTTATATTAATAACCATATGAAATGCACAAGCACGTGAGCATACAATACATAAGATCGTCCGTAAATATTATGTTGAATGGATTTACGCCCTCCATTCGGGGTTAGGTGTTTCAGGCCCATACGACCATAGATTTCAATTTTTCTCATTTATATTGTGGTTCACAAGGTGCCCACCCACACACATTTTTAATTCTGGCCCTTACGCCAACATTTCAATTTCCGGCCATTATGCCAACATTCGAGTTTACAGGCCCCTTGTTGTCTAGCTATTATGCCTTCTTCCCACAAAGGTACAATAACCTATGCAATGTGACTCACATATGGTATGCATGGTCAATTTTGATTTTAAGATCACGGCATGTTAATTAACCTTTTATGGGCGATCATAGATATGGCAGACAATTCAATTCTATACTAAATCATACAAATATTTATAACAAGCCCATTTCGATATTCTTAACATTGATTCACCCAAGTCAAACTCACATACACAATAAAATTTTATCTTGCCCTAATTCTAATGCTACTAACATTACAAGCACAACCATAAGTATATAATTTAAAGATAGTGAACCCACTTGGCCATGGTCTCCGGTCTCTAATGGTAGTGATCCAGAAACATGAAATTTCCAGCGATTCCAAAATCAACTAAATGAAAGAAATACCCCTATGAGTATTTCATACCATAACTAATTCCAAACTTTTCAAATAGAACTCTTTGAATTCATAATTTCTGTAGTAATTGGAAATTCCAACTTAAATTGGCCTTAACTTGGTCATTTTAACTCGGAATTTCGCAATTAAGCTATCGATTTCTATCTATTTCGAAAGATCTATCTATTTATGACTTTATTACTAAATTTTGAAAACATTTAAGTCTCAGAATGTTCGGATAAGATCTGATCAGTAGCTAAAATTTCTAAATTCCGAAATTGTTTTGTGAAATTTGCATTATTTCTAACAAGTAGATTATATGTACATGCAATATCTACAAGTTATGATCATGAATGTCATGATATGTGCTATCTACATGTAATTCCTTAATGATATTTTATTAAAGAGAATTTTACCAAAAACTTTCACTTTGCAATAATGCCATGAGCATTTGTTTGGAAAAACTAGCTTTACTTCTTTGAAAATCATGCATATTTTTACTATGATGAAGCCTTGATAACCTATATACCTAATACCTTCATTATCTTAATAAAATTATTCATTTAAAGGTTGGAAAATAGATGTTTTAAAGTGAGTTTTGCCTAGTGCGAATTTTTTGCACAAATTTTGGAAAGGAAAATATCATTTGATCTTAGATGGAAAACTTTTCCTTTGTTTTAGGTTTCTACTTTGATAAAACACATTTACTTTCATAAAAATCAAGTCTTTATTATATTTATTCCCTAAGACTTCTATTTTTTCATTAAAATACTCATTTTGACATTTGGAATTAGGTGTTTAAACAGGGATCATTTTTAGATCCGAATTTTGGAAAATTATTTTTGAGATTGTTTCTCGTGAAAAACTCATTTATTCTTTCTAAAATTAAGGCTTAATCAAACCTACTCTCTAAGGCTTTTTTTCTTTAATATAAATCTTGTTTTAGGGTTGGAAAATATGTGTTTTTCTTGGCATTTCACCTTAGTTACGAATTTCTACATTTTTGTTGGAGTTGAATCATAGATCAATCTTAACTTTTGTAATCATTTTCTTGTTTTGAAAATTTCTCTTAGTAAAACCATGATCAACTTATAAAAATCACTACTTTATGATACTCATTACCTAAGCCCTTCATTTTACATGTAAAACCTTTATTTTGAAGTTGGAAAATATGTTTTCTAAATGAGTTTTTCTCAAGATCCGAATTTTAAAAATTACTTTTTGATAGAAACAAAATGGATCTTGAGTTTTATTCAACACTTTCCTTAAGAATATTATGTAGCAAGTCTTTCATGCATGAAAAACAAGTAACTATGTCATTTTAACCACTCTAAACAATAGATCTACTATACTACTCATGTTATGAATGTAAATGCATCATGAACAATATGTAGGATAGAGTAATAATGGAAATATAAGCATAAAAACTCCAAAAGAACAATATATAACAATAATATAGCAAAATACTAGTATATCAACTTTAATAATAAGATCTACACATTGTGATGGCAAGAATATCATGTTCTAGTGTTTCTACATCCCTAGCATAAAGCTCATGGGGATTTTTGGTGGAACCACACATATATGATCTTGCCATTACATGTTTTATAGTGGTAAGGTCAAGATCTATTACCTATTAAGTGTTTTGGAGAAGGAAACTTGAAGTAAATTTTTTTTTTTTTTGTGTGTAGGAGGGGGCTCACGGCAAGAGGGAAGGAGAGGGAGAGAAAAAGAAAACTTCTAAAGGTTGGTTTTGTAAGAAATGAGGAAAAGTGAAAAAGTGAAAGGTGAAAAAGAGTTTATATAGAAAAAGAATTTAGGGTTTGTATGAATAATTTAATTGAAGAAAAATCAAACAAAAGAGAGTGAATGGGGGAGTGGGGTGTGCCGGTTATAGGAGGCAGAGAGAGTATTTTGATTTTGTTTTGTGTAATAAAACTCAAACTTAATAAGTAGTTTGAGTACAAATATATTGGAAAAGTAAATTTGTACGGAAATGATATTAAATTATAAGAATATGTTGTAAGGATGTAAGAATAGGGTATGGATGGTTGTACTTGATGAATAGTGTAAAAAAAAACAAAAAGTTGATTAGACACTTAAATTACTGGTAGTATTGAAAATACAATAAAATGTTATAACTGTAACTTTTATAACCCGAAAAAAATTATATAACTGAAATATTTAGAAATATTATGGAATTACGAATCTAATGGTACTAATATCATATAATTAATATCTCGATCCTCAGGACACGCTTTTCAATATTGGTATCCAGTTGGGCTTGAAATTGGTCGAAAATTCACTGATCGGATATTGTTTAGCATTCTAATATTAATATGAGCTAATCTACACTTCCCACTCATATTTTGACTTCTTGGTTTGCGGACAGGGGTTTGCCGGATCTAAACTGTTAGGGTTTCCTAAGATTTTGTTGACTTAGGGTTTCCAATTGACTTTCCGATTTAGGGTTTTACTTCGGAGTTGACTCGTTTTTATTCTTCCAGGCTTTCCTTCTTGACATTTTCGGACAGGATTTCTAGGTCCGATTGGTCTAGAGATTTATTTTAGGATTTCGGTTTTCGGTTTGAAGTTTTCCTGAAATCGAACTCAGTTTTACTAAGAAAACGAGGGTTTACAATATTAATATACACAAATTAATTATAAGATCCTATGAGTGTTCATATGATCTAATTGGAATTTCTTGTATTTTTTTTGTTATTGCCTATAAACTCTAACTCCTACCATAATCACCTCTTCACTATAATTGGTCATGGGACTTGTCTAACTCACGACTTGTATGATTCATCTAAATTGTGGTTTGTAGTTGACACATTTATCATATTTCCTCTTGTTGAGCTAAGTAATTTATATCATGGGTTTATTTGTTTACACTTGTCTTCTTTTGTGATATTTGATCCCTATACTTATTCATTTAAGCTAATGTAATTGTAATTTAGCTAATTAGGACTTTAAGATCACATTTTATCTTATTTGTTTATTTTAGTGATAAGTGTCGATAAACCGTTATTACTAGTGCTCATTTGATCACATTTTATATGTGTTTTATCAAAAAAAGGATACTTAGTTGATTAAATATAAATTTCAAGGCTACAAGAAAACATTTGGAGGATTTGAAGGTAATCCAAGTAAAAATCAAGGTGAAGTTGGAAAAATATGGACAATTGTTTATTTTTTATATATGCACTACCTTGCACATGGGCATGCTGGAGGTAGGGGAGAATTAGAGTGAAGAAATTTCTGAAGGCTATGTTCCAGGTCAGCATAAGCAATTTGCATGAACCTGCATAGGGTGGGGATGATCACTAGTGAAGATTTTTAGTTGTTCTAGTTTAGTATAGGTAGTTCGCACGGCCGTGCAGGGGAGCAGTGCTAAACCTAGATGCATTAAAAGTCCTTTTTTTTGGCCAATATGTTATAAATCCTTTAAAAGGTTTACTCTACCACCATTCCTTTAATCTTGCTTTGTTTTTAAGAATGCAAGTAGAATTTTTAGACTATGCTAAGTGAATAAAAATAATCTTGTTTCTTGATGTACCTAATCAAAATATGTGTAATTACGTATATGCACATATACATACATATATATATCTTCATGTATGTAGGTTTTTGTTTAGCTACATTTCTAAATACTTCTCACTTAACCAAGCTATCATATAAGTTAGTTTTAAGTTGTCTAAGCTCAGGCTGGTAAGAATTAATATGATAACTTTCTTCTTATGACCGACGATTAGATGTATATACACTTACATACCATTTTTTTCTTTTCTTTTTATTTTCTACATTTCTAGGTGAGTTTTAGAATTATACCTTGAAGCTTTGAAGTGGTGCAGCATCGCTTCCTCCTTGATCAACTTGAACCGAATCTAGGAAGAAGAAGGAGAAGGAATGTAATTTGTTACACCTTAGAAATCTTACTTAGATGAATCTTCAAGGTTTGTTAGTCTTCCTTACCTTAACTAAGTGATGGTTGGAGACCTTGCTTCCCAATTTGAAGGCTTGTATTGGGTGGCTCCTTTTTTCCTTTTTTTTTTTTTCTTTTTTTGGGTTGGGGGGAGGGGGGGAGTGGAGGAGGGGAGGTGGGTGGTGTGATGTTTTACACAAAAATAGGAAGGAAGAAGGTGGAGTTGTCTTGATCTTTTCTTGGCTATGTTTAATAAAAGTAGATGGACACAAAATGATGTTGTTGTTTATGTTGTTTCAAATGGGAAAGAAGAAGTTTCATGCTAATGAGAGGAAAGAAAAATAAATGAAGATGAAGTGATGATTTTTATGTGGGTTGGTTGTTGTTGTTTTGGAAATTTTGGATGGTCTCTAGGGATATATGCTACATGTGAAAGAAGAGAAAGAAAGAGAGTGTTAAGTTAAAGTTTCATGCTAATGAGAGGAAATTAAAATAAATGAAGATGAAGTGATGATTTTTATGTGGGTTGGTTGTTGTTGTTTTTAAAATTTTGGATGGTCTTTAAGGATGTATGTTGCATGTGAAACAAGGAGAAAGAAAGAGAGTGTTGAGTTGGTGTGGCTTGATATTGAAGAAATCCCCATGCATTATATTCATGAAGGATTGTTTTACTCATTATGGAAATAAATGCTCCTACTTGTACTTGTACTTTTTCCCTATATGGGGAAGGTAAGGAGTTGTATTTTTAGTTGCAAAAAGGATATCAAGATTTTGAGCATGAGTATTTGTCTTATCATGTTAAATATATAGCTTGGTGCTATGTGGATAAGCATCTATAGCCTTTGACTTCTTTTTCTTGTGTAGCTACGAGTCTAAAATGGAAATTGTTGGAGGCTTCTATTTGACTAGTAGTTCAAGTATTATAATTTACAAAGTTAATTGGATAGCTTTCGATTAGTCTGAATGGTTTTGTGTCTACGCGATTGAGTATTGGTAAAGTTGTTGACCAATATATCTAGAATTGTTTATGATAATCCTTTATATAAAATTTAAATTAAATTTTCGTCATATGTTTAGATTTTATATTCGATAATGAGTCTTATCGGATTTAATTTATGCGATGCGATTTATCCACATGCTATTGTTTGCTAACCGATAAATCATATTAGCGAATTGGTTCACTTTAGATGCAAGTTTTTTCTTTTCTTTTTTTTTTTTTTTGTAGCTACTCATTGGTTCTAAGGAAATGAAAATCTTTGAGGGTTTACACTGTCACGAATACCAATTTAAATTATTTAAGTATTTGCGAAGCGTATAATCATACAAACATACCTCATATCCAAACTCATATTTACATATTGGTACATAATAAGTAAATGAGTTTTAATACATGAGTACCTCTGGTCTATATCGCGAAATTACCTACTAATGTTGATAAGGTAATTAAGTCGGTATCGACTAGTCCATTATCAAAATACAAACTATCAAATATAATAGGTATATCTACTTTATCTCTCCTAATATCTCACGACCTAGGGTTGGGGAAATGGGTAGTTCCATCAGTGTCCAGGTCTTCCAATTACTTTCTCTTTATTTATATGTTTCAGGGTACCTTAAATGCAGCCCTATTTAAGATACCTTAAATACAATCCTAAGTCAATAAAACTCACAATAGAATCCATAATGATAGATAGTTCAAGGCTTTGATAATACGCACAATGCATATCAAGTTTTATTATATTCCAATTGTTATAAGTAAATTCACAGATGAGCAACCAATAAGGAATCACGCAACTCACATAAATGCAAAAATGCACCTTTTTAACAAAGTAAACAACATTCATTTAACTCATCAATCAAGGAAGTATAATTCCAAGCCATCAAAAGTCCTTATTTTAAGTTTTAGATGGAATTCAATAATAGGTATTTAGATGAATATTTTTATGGTTAATAAATTATAAACAAATTAATGCTTATATTTTATATTAATATATTCATAGTTGACATATTATATTCTCATATAATATGTGAATGCATTTCATAGATGCCTTTATACTATATATATATATTTATATATTTATTAATGGCACTAAATCATTTTTTTATATGTATATTTATGCTTTTCCTATCAAGGTAAAGACCATGACAGGCCTCGACAATTTAAGAATCTGGGTGTTTGTTTCAAAAACTTTCATAGGTTTAAATTATTTTTTTTTCCCAATCATATATTGCCCATCTCCGTAGCCGGAAAATTCCTTTGTCCTTCTACCGTGAAGCCAATGCAAGTTACACAAAACAAACATTCACTTTTCTGTAATCCCTTCTAATGCCGACATAAAATACCATAACCTTACATATTGCATCAAATTAATATATTAAAGAGTTCCCATTAGTACACATATCAACAAAACATTTATAATACATTATTAAACTACAAATTTATTCTAACAAACAATATAGTAAATCATTGATTATTCTACTCACTTTTACCTCATTTAATCAAAATAATTCCATGATTGATTTAAAAAATCAACGTTTTTCATCTAAAACATAAAATAAATGTTTTTCTATAGTTAACATATTTAAATATAACTAGAACCATAAAGTTTAATTTCCATATTTTTATTAATGAGACTTTTTGGGGTGGATAAAATCTTAGCAAATCTATTTTTGTTTTGAAGAGCACTACTCTATGATCTTAATGTGATTTTCGATATTGAAAATTGTTAAGATATGTGAAAGTTATGGATTTTAGTAGTTTAGTGTAAATTTCGGTGGATAAACAATTCTGCTATAGAGTTCAAGTAATTGAAAAAAAAAAAAAAAAAAGGAAAACGGAAACGGAATGAATCCTTCTGTTAGAAGCTTAATGAACACACACACCCACATGCCTTTACTTAACTTCCAAGGGTTGACCATCTCAAAATCCTTGGATAATTTCCAAGTATTGACGACTCAAAGTCGTTATGGATAATTATCATATTAGGCATAACCTTATAACAGCGATTTTTTTATGAATGTATATTTTTTATAATTTTGTAAAAAAAAGAAAAAAATTTTACATACCTACTATATTAAATATGCCAAACACTATGGTATACTTAAAATTTTTAATTTAAGACTTTTATTTTTTAACTATAATATCCATTATCATAAACTATAATTTACTCATTGAGAGTATAAGTTATTATTGTTTTGATATTACATGTCCTAATTATAACTAAATTTGGCTTTATCTATAATTTATTATTGTAAAATTACATGGTTTCGCAATTACCTAATCAAAATTCACTTTCTTTTTCTCTAATTCTTTATCCTCTTACTGACTTGATAACATTCTTTGGGAAAGGATTGAACAACAAGAGAGGGTTCGGGAGTTGGTGTGTCTTGAAGCTTTTACAAGAATAGAAGTCTCGATAGATTAGATTTTGTTTGTTTTGATATCCTTTAGGTAAGTAAATTCTAATATCATTGATAAGTATGGGTATGGATTTAATGTTTTATGAAGATTCATGTCTCTGTTGAGTGTTGGGGCATTAGATTCATATTTCAATTTGATTTTGCTGATTATATTACATATGTATATATGAATATGTTTTAGATCAATGCATGCATATATGAAGATGATTTTTAAATAACTTTTGAATATGAAAGAACCTATATAATACATAATGCTGGAATTATTTGAATAGCTCATGGTTTTTAATTTGATTTGTTAATCACATATAATGATTGCATTAATTTGATTAATTAAATTATAGATTTGGATTGAAAGAATAATATGATGAAAATATATGATTCATATGTATAATATTTGATTTAATATGTTATATTGATGATGGAGTTAATTTAATATTGAAATTTATAATTACATGTATATGTTGAATGACGTAGAAGAATATATGTATATTAATGATATAGAATAGTATTTGTTTCATAATAATATAAGAATTAAAATTGGTTTGTATTTGAATTTAAGTTTCTAGAAAATAGTTTGAATGTTCATGAAGACCTTTAAACCTTCAAGCTCATATAGTCATATTTAAAGTGTTCTTTATGAAAATTCAAGCTAAATCTTAATTTAAGCCAAATTCAACTTAAATTGTGTTTTTTTAATCATTTTTTTTTATTTTGATTGTTCTTGAAAGTTTATGAATCATAGATTAACATGGAATCAACATAAAATTAATATCATAATATGAAGTTTCAGATTTAGCAACAAGGATTTAAATCAAAGTTAGTTTGAACTTGTACAAACTTGCTTTGATTTTGTTGAGTGAACTTCAATTGTGAAAATTTATTTGTGATCTTTAATTTTCGAATAATAATTATAAATGAATATAGCAATATTAAAAATATATTAATTTGCTAAAATGAAGCAAAGAAAATAAAAATAAAATAAAATAAAAGTGTATAAACTGATTCTCACCAATTCCTTTGGAATTGGTCTATAAAATAAAACTTAATAGTTAATTGGACTTAGAATTATTGGACTTTAACTTTATATTTAAGTAAGTAATTAACCAAATGGACTTAATCATCAATTTAAGGTTTAATAGAGTGATTTAAGGATAACTATCCGATTAATCTAAATTCTAAAATAACTTAGTTGATTGAATTAAATAAAACTTAATAAGAGTTTTATCTTTCTTTCTCTAGTTCTACATTCTTGTGACATTAGTTCTTCAGTAGACAAGTATCTTCTAGATCGAATTCTAGGTATGCAGTGAATTAAACTTAAAGATCGCATAATTAATTGCTTGAGTGTACGTATGTCATTTTTGATATTTGGTTTGGAAAGCGACAATCTTGCTCAGCTATGCCAACATGGTAATTAGGTGCCTAGACTACCATGGATGGTTTGACGGGTAGTTGATAGGGTGAACGATGGTAGGATAACGTCTATCTTGATCAGAGAGAAGTTGCACTGGTATAAGTTAGGATTATGGGCTCAATTAATCTATACAGTGTGATGGACTGTGATAGGTAGAAATGAGTAACAGCTGTGATCTTTAGATGAGGCTATTTATTTGATATAGAGTTAGGAGATATATATATATATATATATATATCCATGCTGCCTATATTAACCCCTTGATTAATTGCTGCCACTCAGAACCCTTAAATTCCTTCTTGTGTTGCTAGAAAGTGAGTGCTACATTGTTGATTTGTTCCATCTAAATTAAAGATATAAATTGATGCTTCTCGCATGTGCATTAGCATAGAAATGTGTGATCATATTGTGTTTACTTGTGTGGCTGTTGTACTATATTTCGGCTCGTTCCTTCCTTTTAGATGCAATGATGATGATGTTGATATGGATGTTTTAACTACTTGGATTACAAGTTGAATGTTTGTGAGAGATTATAGGAATTAGATGTTTAGATGTGTTGGATATTATTTTATTATTAATCTGAAAGTTTAATATTTGTATTGTGAGGTTTTTGATGTATTGATGAGAGATTATTCATTATTATTTACAAAACTTAAATAAGGTTTTCGTAATCTAAAGTTGGTTAAAAACTCACTTAGTTAATGATAACCTTTGTGTATAACGCTTAAATACTATACATGATGGAACTGTCAGTACTCTAGACCCTATTTGGGGTGTGACAATGATAACATAGGTTTATAAGAATTTTAATGAATTGTATTTTATAATTGTTTATAAATATTTCATCATCATACTTGACTAAATTTGAATAATTCCTATAGTTTTATGTAGATTTGTAACTATAGATTAATGTTTTTAGTCTTACCAATTACTTTTAATTAATTTTTTATTTCAATTATTAATTTTTTGATAGATTTCTTTATATATATATATATTAATTATTAGCTTGAAATATAATGTCATAGTTAAAATCAAGCTAGAAATTCAAGGATTTACTTACCATCTTGATACGACCCAAGCATCAAGGAGAAACCGTAGGAGACCAGGATGGCTCAAAGATTACAAATAAGTAGATTGAATAATCAGTTCATATAGATCTACTTGTAATAAACAGAATTGTTTGGTTCGTTACATAGCATGATAGTAGTTACATAACAGAAATAACAAGAATATGTAGATCAGTGGCCAGAATACTACAGCTGGCAAAGCATAAACATGTATAAATACAAAGTATAATGAAAGGAAAAGGGATATCGTTACTTCCCAAAGATAGACAGAGTGTCTAAGGAGTTCTCTTGGTGACTCGAACTACCAAGACTTCATCTTCCATCATTCAACCTGCATATACACGATCTGTTAGGGTTAGGGTTTACACACGAGAGCAAGAGAGGAAAATACGAGAGAAACTAAGAACACAGTGTTAGGTTAGAGAGAGAAGCTTATCTGAGAGTGAGGCGTGTGAGATACCCAGAGTTAGGGTTCGGGAATTATCTGAGGTATTGGTGGACCGGGCCTTGTATCCTTGGGCCTTATCATTTGGTGCTCTCGCATCGATTCTTCAACCTCCATTGTTATTGCTCCAGAAACACGCAATTCTACTCAACAAAATTCAGATTTTGTTACACAAACTTTGCTTTCAATTCAGGAAAGTATAGGTTTGCTTACCTCATGTATGGACAAATTGGAAGTCGGCCTTAATGTTGATGCTACTACTTCAGGGAATTAGAATCAGAATGATTCATCATCTTCCAAACAGGGATCTGCGTTCTTTGAGTCTTTACTCAAGGGAATCAAGTTAGAAATCCCTAAGTTCACAGGGACAGATGTTTTGGGGTGGCTATTTCAGGTCGAGCAATTCTTTGAATTTCATGAAGTGCAAGAGGAACAACGTATCACTATTTGTTCTTTTGCACTGGAAGGGAGGCTCGTGAGTGGTACAAATGGATGTTTCGAAACAAACAGTTGAGTTCATGGAAGAAATTTACAGACGCATTAACTTACCGATTTGGCCCATCGCCTTATGAGGATGTTCATGGCTTATTATCCAAATTGATACAGACTACCACTGTCGCATTGTATCAATCACAATTTGAAGCTCTTGTCAATCGCACCGAAGGATTATCAGATGCTTTCATTCTCAGTTGTTTCATTTCTGGATTGAAACCTGCTATCAGGAGGGAATTACAATTAGCTCGTCCAAAGGATATGATGGAAGCTATTTGGTTAGCACGAATGCATGAGGACAAATTGAATGATCAATTCAAGCAATACAAACCATATCATTTTCATCATCCACAATCTTCTTCTACTTCTGGTACTCTTCAATTTTCTAAACCTTTTAATTCTACTGTTTCTACTTCTAAACCATCTCAATCACTTCCTATTAAACAACTGACTTCGCAAGAAATGCAAGCTAGAAGAGAAAAAGGATTATGCTTTAATTGTGATGAAAAATTCCATCGACATCATAAATGTAAAGCCAAATTTCACATATTAATGTCTTCTTCTGACACACCTACTGAAGATAATGATACTACTGATGTTTCTTGAATGAATATGCGGTGAATGATGATGATCCTTGTGCAATTAGTTATCATGCTCTCAATGGATTTCATGTTCCAAGAACTTTACGATTTTCTGGACAAATTAATCAAAAACTTTTAACAGTTTTGGTAGATTCGGGTAGTACTCACAATTTTATTCAGACTAAGATTGTTAGTCAAGTGGGATTACCTATTCAACCAACTACGCGATTTCCAGTGGTTATTGGCAATGGCCAAAAGCTTTATTGTGATACAATGTGTAAGGATGTTCTGTTGCACATTCAAGGGTTAGAGTTTCTGCTCAATTTGTATGTATTACCCATACAAGGATCAGAGGTGGTGCTAGGGGTGGATTGGTTAGAGACTCTTGGACCTGTCACCATTGAATACAGTACTCTCACGATGCAATTTATGCATCATGGACATTCAGTGGTTTTACATGGATCACAATCTCGACTGGGGGGTCAGATTTCTTTCAATCAGCTAAGAAGTTTAATAAAACATGATTCTGTGGCTTCATGTTTCTCATTGGAGGCTCAGGTGGATAGTGATTCACAGCAATTCACCAACAACACACTTGTTGAACAAGTGCTGGGCAAATATAATCATATATTCGAGCCACCCTCATCATTGCCTCCTTTACGCTCAGTACAACATAGGATACACTTAAAGGATGGGATTTCAGCAATCAATGTGAAGCCATACCGATATCCTCATTTTCAAAAGGAGGAAATTGAAAAGCAAGTACAAGAAATGCTGAAGCAGGGGATTATTCAGAATAGTACTTCACCCTTTTCTTCTCCAGTTCTTTTGGTGAAGAAAAAAGATGGGAGTTGGAGATTTTGTGTGGATTACAGAGCTCTGAATGCAGCTACTATTAAAGATGAATTTCCCATTCCAACAATTGATGAACTGTTGGATGAATTAAAGGGCGCCACAATATTCTCTAAGCTGGATTTAAGGGCCGGATATCATCAGATCAGAATGTCTCCTTCTGATGTGGAGAAAACAGCATTTCGGACACATGAGGGTCACTATGAATTCTTGGTTATGCCTTTCGGCCTTAGCAATGCTCCAGCAACTTTTCAATCTGTTATGAACAACATTTTCAAGCCTCACTTGCGAAGATTTGTTATAGTCTTCTTCGATGATATTCTTATTTACAGTGAGACACTTGCATTGCATGTTACACATTTGGATAAGGTCTTGTCCATTCTTGCTGAACATACCATGTTCTTAAAAAAATCCAAATGTGTCTTTGGAAAGGGAACTATCGAGTATTTGGGTCATGTGGTGCATGCGGAAGGGGTGTCACCTGACCCAGGGAAGTTGGGAGCTATTGAAGATTGGCCAGAACCAAAATCACTGAAGCAACTCAGGGCTTTCTTGGGTTTGGCAGATATTACCGAAGATTTATTAAATCTTTTGCTTCTATAGCAAGTCCTTTGACAGACTTATTGAAGAAGGACAGTTTTCACTGGGATACCACTGCTTACCAAGCTTTATTAAACTCAAACAAGCTTTAAAGCAGGCTCCTATTTTGGTATTACCAGATTTTGGAAAACATTTTGTCATAGAAACAGATGCTTCGGGTACTGGCATTGGAGCTGTGTTGCTACAAGAAAGTAAACCTATTGCTTTCTTTAGTAAGAAATTACCCACTCATTTAGTCAAAGCATCAGCTTATGTGCGGGAACTGTATGCAGTAGTGGAGGCAGTAAGAAAGTGGAGGCAGTATCTGTTGGGTTCCAAATTCACTATCAAGACAGATCACAGAAGTTTAAAAGAATTACTTACACAAATAATTCAAACTCCGGAGCAGCACAAGTATATGACCAAATTACTGGGGTATGATTATACTATTGAGTACAAGGCTGGAAAAGAGAATGTTGTGGCAGATGCTCTTTCAAGACAACATGAATTTAGTTATCTTGCATTTTCCATGCCACATTTTACTTTTGTTGACAAGTTGAAAGAGGAATACCAAACTATCCCAGCATTTGTGAAAATTATTACAGATTTGCATGCTGGCCATCCTCTAAAATGGAATCTCAGGTGGTTCAATCAGTTACTTTTCAAGGATCATCAATTATTTTTGGTTCCTACGTCGTCACTGATTCCACTCATTTTAGAGGAATTCCATAGTATTCCTACAGCAGGCCATTTCGGAGTTAAAAAGACATATCAGAGGATATTGGCTCAATTTTTTTGGCCAGGAGTTAAGCATGATGTGGAATTGTTTGTTCGGGGTTGCTTAACATGTCAACAAGTTAAGTATAGTACCCAAAGTCCAGCTGGATTGTTACAACCACTGCCTTTACCAGAGTTAATTTGGGAAGACTTATCAATGGATTTTGTTATTGGTCTTCCCAAATCTCAGGGGTACACGGTTATGCTGGTTATTGTGGACAGATTATCCAAATACTGCCATATTGGTCCACTAGACTCACATTTTACAGCAACAAAGGTGGCTCAATTGTTTTTACAATTAGTGGTCAAGTTACATGGATTTCCAAGGAGCATTGTGAGTGATAGAGATAGTATTTTCATGAGTAAATTCTGGCAGGAATTGTTTCGTTTGAGTGGCACAAAACTCTTCATGAGTAGTGCTTATCACCCTCAAACGGATGGGCAAACCGAAGCATTGAATAGGGTCCTGCAACAGTACCTCAGAAGTTATGCTATGGATCGACCACAAGATTGGGTTTCTTATTTGGCATGGGCAGAATTCGCATACAATGTATCTTATCATGAAGGAGCACACACTACACCTTTCGAAGCTGTCTATGGCAGAAGCCCACCTACTATTCCAATGTATTTGAGGGGCAGCTCAAAGTTAGAAGCTATTGACTATGAATTGAGGAATAGAGATGAGATTTTATCTCTTCTAAAATCACATCTCTTGTCAGCTCAGCAGAGGATGAAAGCACAGGCTGACAAACATCGTACTGATGTTGTTTTTCAAGAAGGAGACATGGTTTTCGTGAAGCTTCAGCCTTATCGACAGGCATCATTAGCTGGGGAATATCATAAATTATCCAAAAAATTTTATGGACCCTATAGGATCTCAAAGAGGATTGGTCAGGTTGCATATGTTTTGCAACTTCCTGAAGGCTCTCGGATCCACAACACATTTCATGTTTCCCGTCTCAAACCAGCATATGGGTCTGTTTTACCGAGTTTGGAATTACCCCCTAGGGTCTTTCACAATAACCCAATTTTGGACCCACTGCGAATCTTGGATTCTAGGGTTATTCTACGACAGGGTCACTCAGTCCGACAAATCCTAGTTCAGTGGTTGGGACTGCCACAGGAGGACACAAGTTGGGAGGATTTAACGAATTTTCAACAGTTGTACCCACAATTTCACCTTGAGGACAAGGTGTTATTTCAACAGGGGGAGACATTTGATACGACCCAAGCATCAGGAGAAACCGTAGGAGACCAGGATGGCTCAAAGATTACAAATAAGTAGATTGAATAATCAGTTCATATAGATCTACTTGTAATAAACAGAATTGTTTGGTTCATTACATAGCATGATAGTAGTTACATAACAGAAATAACAAGAATATGTAGATCAGTGGCCAGAATACTACAGCTGGCAAAGCATAAACATGTATAAATACAAAGTATAATGAAAGGAAAAGGGATATCGTTACTTCCCAAAGATAGACAGAGTGTCTAAGGAGTTCTCTTGGTGACTCGAACTACCAAGACTTCATCTTCCATCATTCAACCTGCACATACACGATCTGTTAGGGTTAGGGTTTACACACGAGAGCAAGAGAGGAAAATACGAGAGAAACTAAGAACACAGTGTTAGGTTAGAGAGAGAAGCTTATCTGAGAGTGAGGCGTGTGAGATACTCAGAGTTAGGGTTTGGGAATTATCTGAGGTATTGGTGGACCGGGCCTTGTATCCTTGGGCCTTATCACATCTATTAAGACTTTATTCATATAGTAAAAAGCTATTGTTAAAAGTATTAAGATGCACTAACTATATAGAATTGGACCTAGATAGCCTAATTTGACACCAAGTTTTTCTCCAAAAATATATATAAACCTATAGTCATTTTCTACTTGTGCTTTCCAAGATAAGCACATCCGTGCCAACTTCCTTTTGGGACTATTGTTTTATTACAATTAAAATTGAAATAAAATAAAAATCCAAGAATTTGATTCTCTTTCAGGAAATCTTTTGGGTGCATCCCAATATATAGAATTCTCATATTTGTATATTAGCTTAGTAGCAATTGCAAGATTGAAAAGTTAAAACATCAATGTGTTTACAGTTAAAATGATTTTTCCTTCTTCAAGAGGTAGGCTTTCGACTTTTCTTTTATTGAAGTCATTGTATGACATCACCTAATGTGTCTTCCTTAGTTGACTTTCTTTGAAGGAATTTCATTAAAGACATAATGGAGAAAAGTTGAAAAATGAAAGTTTCCTTAACTTTGGTGGATATTAGACATGTATTATTCTTGTTTGTTTGGTGTTCAAGAAATCTAGCTAAGGTTGAAGAATCAACATGGAAAATTTTGTCTTCCTATAGTTGTAATATGTTTAGGAAGTTATATGGAGAGTCATTTCCTTTACATATATTCCTAATTTTTATAGCTTAATAGTTTAATTATATTTAATTAAGCAAAATCACACCTTTTATTTGGTATTTATATTATCTGGGCTATTGGGGAAATCTTATTAATTATTTTATCTAGTTAGATCTTTACACATGATTATATTAAGTTTAAAAAAAAATTTGGGTGTGTGTTTTGAAGCTTTTACTCTTTCAATTTTGTACTTAAGTATTTTATTTATTTCCTAGTGTGTTAAAAAAATTCAGAAATTTTATAGACCACTTTCAGAGTAGTTGGAACTTAGAATTTAATATTTTAACTATACTCAATTGTTACATATTTAAAAGTTTTAATTGGTTTGAAATTTATTTAAGTACTGCGATTATCAAATCATAGTTAGATTAGTAGTGAATTAATATTTTGAAATCACCAAGAAAAAAAATGGAGTGATTATTCTACATTTTCTCAAAATTCTTAGAATTTTATTATTAAATTTGGCAATTATCAAGAATTTGGTTCATGTAAAAAATTGGGGATCACATTGCATTGTAGAATTTACGTAATGGTAGAATACATCAAAGAATAAGATAATGGAAAGTATATTTTGATTGCTAACTACGCAATAGATTATGTAAGGTAATTATTAAATGCTCATTCTAAAAAGAAAGTTCATTTTTGGTAGATGAGGAATTGATTTTCTGGTTGGTTAACCATAAAGGAAAGAGCAAGTTTTATATCTTTGTATAAAATTGTGTTGCTTCCAATTTTAACATAAGAGAAATGTTAATCCAAATTTATCTAGCAATATATTAGATTAAAATTTGTTTATGTTGCTTTGTGTATGAATATCATACTACATTTAAAGTCCTTATGGTAAACACAATTTTGCATATGGTGTAGTGTGCCTTAAATCTCATTGAAGCTTTTTTCCTAAAAGAGACGGTATTAGCATTATAAGAAAAGGTATTTTTTTTCATAATCTTACATAATTTTTTTTTCACATTTTACATGTTACATGATCCTGAAATGACTTCTGTAGAATTTTTTTTTATTATTAACAACCACTGTAGAGGATTCAAGCCTAATACCTGTTATTTGAGAAAGATCAGAGTGATGTTACCAGATTATAAGGTTACTGAATATTACAATTATAGTATATAGAATAAAGATTACATTAATCAGTTCATGTAATACTTTCTAACCTATTATTTTAATAAAATGATAAATGAAGGATATGGATAATTATAATTTCCATTATTATAGATATTGACTAAGCAATAGTATGATGAAAATTTTATTGAGTTAATTACTTTATAATGAATAAATTTTCGTTTGCCTAAACAATTTTCTATGGATTTATATACATTGATAGTATCTAATCTAAGTCCATGGAATAAATGATACATTATTTTTAATAGCTTAAAAACCTTAATTAGGGACGCTTGGAGAAGATCTGATCTCTCTCACTGCTCAACATCCTCTCTTGATTTTTCAACCCTTAAAACCTCTTAAGGCTTGGCTTTGGTTTATCTCAACACTAAAAAGTAATTTGTTTATTTATTTTCCTCCTTTCTTGTGGCTAGTAGGTGCCTAGGGTAAAAAGTCTACCCTTTGCCTATAAAATTCATAAAGAGGGAGAAAAACAACCTTCCCTGATCCACTCATTGGATTTAGATCGCATAATAGCTAACCATGTCTTAGCCAAGGATATGGGCCTTCACAAGTTAGATGATAATGTTTTTATTGTATGTAGTTCTACGTATATATATGCTTCTACTTGATTAGATAAATAATAAATATTCCACAACGTTTTCTTGCTCCATCTATGTTTCATCATTTGAGTTTTATTGTTGTTTCTTGCATTGTTGTTAAAATTGTGATTTTGCCCATTCAATTCTACAAGTTTACGATTTTAGGAGGCTTTTCTGAGTTGACTCATACGTGGAATTGTTTTTTTTTTTTTTGTTATCTCTTATGATTTCAACTGAGTTTATATGTAAATTTGGTAGAAACTTATGTTTTTAACCAAATTTTCTGATTTTGCCTACTTAAGTTAAATAGGCTAAAATATGAAAAATACAGTTGTATTTTTACAAGCTTATAAACTATTATAATGACACATCTTCCTTATTGTATTTTAATTTTGTGTTCATTCATTGTCTATCTCTTTTCCTCTTTCCCTCAAGTCCCATGTTCTACATCTATATAATTCATTTGAGTCAAGTTATAGTTGTAAAGTTTATAATAAAACTTATCTATCTCATTTGTATAATTAAGAATTTAAGATAAGTTAAAAAATTTTGTTCTCCTTCAACACATAATTTCTGTTAAACAAAATAATAAAAAAGAACTTAGTTTTGACTATACGCATTTCTTTTTTTTTATATATATATATTATATTATGAATTAAGAGTTATCATGAAGAAGTGAACCTAATTTTTTTATATCTATTATGTATTTCGTGTTTTCTACGACTTCTATAAATATATTTATAGTTTTTTAAAGCTATACTACATAGGTTGTAGAAACGTACCTTTCTACATTTCATAACTACGCTGTGATTTTATAGACCTTTCGATGATTTTATGTAGAATCGCGAGTTTAACAACCTTTTTACTGGATTTCTTATTATATTTTGTTGAGGAGATTAATTAGGGTTTCAACTGCGTATATGACATTGTACTGAAGCTGCTCTTTTATTCACAATGAAGACAAGTAAGTTTTCTTTTTAATAAGTCCTAAATAGAAAAAAAAATTGTTGTCCTGAGCTTGCTATCTCTATTGCGTCCTTGCAAATTAATATTTGACACGTGCTAATAAGTGTTTACTTTTATTTTAAGAACTATATATATATATATATTTTAATTTATTAGGCATGGTCAAATATTTATTGATGAAGACACAAAAGGGACAACATGTCGAGATAGCACCTTTCCATCCTAAACCTTCTTTGATGTGTGGGCATGTTCTGTAAGGTCAAAGATTAAGTATGTTGTTTCGCTGACCACATGTGAGAGTTGTAGAATTTAAGTGCATCTTCTAAAAACTTTTAGTACATTATGATCTTGGGTTAAGTATGATCCTTCCCTCTTATGTTTTCATGTAAAATATACCTTAGAATAATTGTAATCTTTTATTTATTTTTTCTTTTCAAAATCTTTCTTTTCTTTTTATTTAAACATGTATGTTTATAATAGGTTACATTCTATAAGAAATTATCAATGAAATACTTTCATGGGCTAGTGTGAAGAGTCTATTGCATTTGAAATGTGGCAAATTATGATTTTACGTAACAAAATTTATGTAAAACTCAATTCACCCTAATTAAGTTTTAACCTAATTCATGATTTTGTGTTGTGACTTTAAAAAAATAGCTTTCAAGATAAGATGAAAAGGAATTAAGCGTCATCTTATTCAGCTTGTTAAATATGAGTAGAAGTACTCTCTTGCTCATCTATGTTTTAACAGTTTGGGTTGTAGTAATGCCTTAAAATGTTGTGTTTTCCTTTCTTTTGATCAGGTAATATTTATATCCTCTTGACATTATGCCTCTTTAATATTTTATTTAAATTTGGGTCATTTACACATATATGTATATATCTGTGTGTGTGAAGGGGAGAGTAAATTCTATGTGCTTACCATTGTTTTAAATACATTATATATATTGATATTATGTTATCATGTTTGACAACTAAGTCTTCTTTCATTTCTATTTGCTGAAAGATCGAGAGCTGAGCTTTGCCTTTGCCTACTTTAATTTTTTTATGTTACATCGCCTGCTATGATACAAAGGTTTATTATTAATTTGTAGAGAAAAATTCTCTTTAGGTCTTCAACATTTAGAATTTGCTCACTACTGATGAAGAGCAGAATGCGGACCAAATCCTGAATAAATTAGACAAATCCAAAAAGCCTAAGAAGAAATAAATGTGCAGCTCTTCTTCTGGAAGTCATAACTTTTAGCATACCATTGTATTTTCTTATTATTGTATATTCATGCAAAGCTCTTTTAAAGATCTATATATATTTTAGTAACAAAGTGGTTTGAGGCTAAAAAATCCTTTTTTTAGGGCCTCAAAAGGGCCTCGAAGTTTTAGATCCAATTTTTGTAATTTGGATGCTTAGGGTTTTTTTTTTGAGACGATATATAATTGTTCTCTTCTTATTATAGAACAATTTTTCATCACATAATATTATTTCAGAATTCCTTGAGTGAAGATTTTCCTTAATTTCATTTTAGCTTTTAAGATTAATCATTGATTGATCTTATTTTTTACATTACTTGCTACATCAGTTTGGTATCAAAGTGGGAAATTCTTACAATGATGTCAAGAGACGGCAATTTAGGAGGTGGTCATGTTTCAGATGTTGCTTGGGATGTGGAAGCCCTACGAACCGAAGCACAGGCTCAAAGGGCGGTGTTGGATAACATGAATCAGAGACTCTAACGTTTTGAAAAACGCTTTGAGGACTTGATTGAGTGTTTTGATGCGATAGGATCTGATGCCAACAGATATAGGAATGGTGGTAAGATGCGACTAAGGGCAGAGCATGCGCAACTATCCTATTGTCAGACATGTGGCTACAAATCATGGGTTACAGATGTATGAAAATGATTCTTAGGAGGAAGATGGCGTATTGTGTGAAGCGGAACAACCATGTAGAAGAGATAATGGTAGTGGTGGTAGATACAGGAGAAATAATCATGGTTTTGTCTATGGAAGACAACGGAGAATTTAAGTTGAAGGTTGATATTCCCAATTTTAGTAGGAACTTAAACATTGAAGATTTCCTTAATTGGATAATAGAAATTAATAGGTTATTCGAATATATGGAGTCTTAAGGAAAGGAGGGTGAAATTGGTAGCGTGCTGATTGAAAGGGGGTGCGTCGGTTTGGTAAGAGAGGCTCCAAAACAGGAGGTATCATAAGTGTAGATAACCGGTGAGAACTTGGTATAGAATGAAGCAATTATTGCAGCAGGATTTCCTATCTTCCAATTATGAGAAAATCCTCTTTTAGCAATATTAGTGGTGCCGCCAGGGGAAAAGGGCTGTACATGAATGTACCACAAAATTTATGTGATTGCTAGAGAGGAATGAACTAAAGAAGAGTGAGGGTTAGTAGGAGGCTAGATACCTGAATAGGTTAAAAATGCATATTTGAGATAAAATCGAAGTTCATGTTCTTTAGAATTTGAATGAGGCTAAAAACATGGATCTTAAATTAAAATTGATGTTACAAGTGAAGAGCAATCGATTTGATGGTGGTAGCAGGAGATTTGGGGCTGAAAGTTCGAGTAGATCCATGGTTGAGAAGAGTAAGACCACCTCGGAGATACAAGGAGGAGTTAATGATAAGAAGGAAGATAAAGTAGTGGGCAAGAATCTAGTTGAGATGAATGACAGCTACAAAAGAACAATCCCTATGTGAAGCTACTATTAAGGAAGTGTTATCATTGTAACCGGCCAGGCCATCGATCTAAGGAGTTCCCTAACAGAAGAGGAATTAACATAGTGAGAGAGATGAAGAGGGTGAAATTCACAGTGAACCAAATGGGGGTGATGAATACTATGAGGATGAAGGTAAGGATGATGAGTAGGCTTACATAATTAGGAAGTTGATGCTGATTGTAAAGACCCGACCTACTAAATCCCGAGATTTAGTGTACCGAATCCCCAACCACATATAATATTTTCACATTATATATAAGGTTGTCCTAAAACTACTAGTTTATGAGAATTGTTTGATAAAATCTACTAAAACTTTATAAACAACTTTTAACAAAACGAGATTGCTAATAAAAGCAATCCATACATATATACATTATATGTACAAAGTTTAGTATCAATATAAGACGCTACAAAAATTACAAGTTGTTCTTGGTACAAAAGATAATCTAAAGAGATCTTAAGGTCTTTTATAATTTAGGCTTATTTAACAAGCCTTCTATACAGAGAATTATACTTTAAACAAAAGCTTCTCCAAAATTTAAGGGCATTCGAGTCCTACTTGTCCATGAATCTCTCAAAATCTGACCCGTATCCCAGATAATCATACAACTCATCTTCATTACCTACAAAGCAGCAAAAGTGAGCCAAAAGCCTAGTACACAATAACAAATACAAAAACAATTTGCCAAGCAAACTTGAATCAAATGAAATGCATCAACAATCAATTCATTATCTTGTTAAGTTTTCTTTTGACAAAACAACAGTAGGATATTTAAACCTCGAAATCACGCTCTGGGAATTTAGGGGTCCTGAGTAACAGCAGCTGCTTAGGGGGTTGATATGAGCAGTCCGAATATTTATATCACCTATATCTATTCCATAAAGAAATAGCTTCATTTAGGGTTCAAAAGCCGTTGCCCGACTCTACTTAAACTCAGTCCACAACATGAGCCTAGTTCATAAGTTCCCATAAACTTTAAACTAAACCATGGCATTTCCCCTTAAGTTTTAGCAAATGTTACTCGGATACTATTCTCCCCATCGGTTATCCACTTAACCAAAAACGAATCGATATTGCATCATAGCGTACCATTGCATCATGGTAAAGTCATTGCATCATGACTTAGGTTAAGCGCCTAACTAACATGTCATTGCATCATGACAGGTTTGCTGCTCCTCTGACCAGATTAAACAGCGTAATAGACATCTAATTTATCAAAGTATTAAGCTGAATCGAATTAATTCAATTTTAGTAATGCCTGTTCCTAGCATACAACAAACAAGCTATCACTTACCTGAACCCGATAGTGCTTTACTATATTCACTCGGAGAGGAATTAACTGAAGAACCTTTAACTGAAATAAGAAATATCAAGACAAATCAATAACCAAACGTAGTATATATATATATATATATATAGCACAATCTTAAGTTAACTATATAAGGAAATTCATTGAACTTAACATATAGTTTTAATATCTAATTCATACATAAAACATGTTTATATAGCTTATATATTCATTAGAAGACTATATATGAAGTAAAGAATGATAATTGAAGAAGATTGAATTTGTAAAACTCAGGGGATACACGGCCTATCTACACAGGTAAAATTGAACTGAACGCCGGCAGCATTGGAATTATACGCCAGCGGTGTTAAGCCCAGTGTTAAGAAAATCGATTTTGTTCGCATTCAATACCGCCTCTACGCTGGCGGCATTGAAGTCCTAGTGGCCGACGTACGATTTGAAAAATAAATGCTGGCCAATTTCTTAGAAAAGACGGCGGTGTTTTAAGCGGCTTTAGAAAAATCGATTTTGATCACATTCAACACTGACTCTATGCCGGCGGCATTGAAGTACCAAGTGCCGGTATACACTAAAAAATAGACCTATTCGAAAAGTGTTTTATTTCTCCTGTTTTACACTTTGAAAATTATAACATATAACACTTTCAATCCTTCTTCAAACACATATTTAACTTCTTATACTATCTTCTATCCACATTAACAAATCCTAGCAACTTTGGACATCATAACAACACATCAAACTACTTTATTCACATCAAATCCTTTCCTACTCTTCACTTCAACTTCAACTACTCAAATCAACTTTAACCCTCACCAACACTTCTCACTACTTCCATAACACATAAACAAGTTCACATAACAATAAAACACAACCTAACATATATCAATACATAAAACCATTCAACTCATATGACATTAAACTCATCCTAACATTGATTCTACACCTATATTACAAGAAAGGAAATAAAACAAAGAGTTTATACTAGCTTTAACTTACATGAAGAGGCTTTGGCTTGGAGGGATTGTTGAATCCAAGAGCTTGATATTGGTTTTGGTTTAGGGCTTATGGTTTGAAGATAAAAGGAAAAGAGAAAGGAAAGAAAAGTGGGAAAAATTCGTATGGAAAATGTGGGCTGCCAAAAGAGGCTATATTTGATGAAATTTGGGACTCAATTTTATGCTAAGTTTGACTTTTGGGGAATATATGACTTAGGTTTAATTTGGCTTAATTTGGAGCTAATTTGAGTTTAATTTGGGCTTGAAAAATAGGCTTAACTTTTGTAAAATTCTGTCAACAAATTCTTAGGCATAACAAAAGTTGTTTTGATAATTTTAAACACAACATATACATATTAATTCATAAGGGACACAAACATTAATTATACTATACACACATTAATATACATAAAACAATAACATTAATCTCATTACACATACTCACATACATCAATAATTTACATTAATAAACATAATATATTAAACCTATTTCTACACATTCATTTTCATATAGAAAAATTACTTCAAACTTAATATTTAGAACTAATATTGTTGTCACATGAAAATTTAATTATTGAATAAATTAGATTATTTCACTGATACTGAAGCGGGATGACAAAACTCAATGACATAAGTTGTTCCACACTAGATGTACAGTTAGTGGCCGAGTCTTTGAGTTAATAGTAGGTAGTGGTAGTTGTGGAACATCATAGGTAGGGAGGCTATGCAAATGTTGCAATTATCAATTGAGAAGCATCTTAACCCCTATACCAGTGGGTAGATTAAGGTAGCAGAAAAGACTGAGGTTAAAGAACACTGCAGAGTATCCTTCTCCATTAGCAAATATTAGGATGAGGTGTATTGTGATGTAGCGGATATAGATGCCTGTCATCTATTGTTTAGGTGACCTTGGCAGTATGATCTCAATACCCAGCATGCGGGAAGGGAGAATGTGTATATATTGAAGAAAGATGGAGTGAAGTTTACTCTCTTGCCCTTGAAGTTAGCGAGTTATTCCAAACCTTCCAAAGTAAAGGGATGTTCCTTTCTTATGATTACGCAGTCAGAGAAGGAGATGGGGGATGCTATGAGGGAATCTAAACTATACATGCATTGATTGTGAAACAAGTGTTGATAGTTGATAAAGAGGAGAAGACTAAAGAGGTACTAAACAATATTAAGGGGCTATTGGATGAATTCAGCGACTTACCCGATGGTTTGGCTCCCATGAGGGACATACAACACCATATTGACTTACTTCTTGGTGTAAGTTTACTAAATCTTCCATATTACAGGATGAACCTAAAGGAGACGAAAGTATTACAGGAGAAAGTACAGAAGCTGTTCCAGGAGGGATTTATTAGAGAGAGCATAAGTTTATGTGCTGTACCAGCATGGTTGACTCCAAAGAAAGATGGAAGTTGGCGGACGTATGTAGCTAATAAAGCCATTAACAAAATTACTATCGAGTATAAGTTCCCAATTCCTAGACTGGAGGATATACTAGACTGATTGAGTGGAGTTGTGATGTTCTCAAAGATTGTTTTGAGAAGTAGATCACCAAATCAGGATTAGACTAGGAGACGAGTACAAGACAACTTTCAAAACCAAAGAAGGGCTTTATGAGTGGTTGGTCATGCCTTTTGGCCTAAGCAACACACCAAGCCCCTTTATGCGTGTCATGAAACGGGTATTGAAACCTTTTATTATTCGTTTTGTTGTGGTTTACTTCAATGAAGTCCTACTATATAGTAAATCGAAGGAGGAGCATGTTGAACATTTGAGAGAGGTGCTGACAGTTTTGAAGAAGAGTAAGCTTTACGTGAACATGAAGAAGTGCATCTTCATGTCTAGCAAGTTTCTACTTTTAGGCTTTGTAGTTAGTAGTGATGGGATTCGGGTAGATGAAGAGAAGGTGAAGGTAATTAGAGAATGGCTTAATCCAAGAATAGTGATTGAATTATAGAGTTTCCTTGGGTTGGGTAGCTTTTATAGGAGATTCATCAAGCACTTTAGTGCTATTGTAGGTCCTTTGAATGAGTGATGGAAGAAAGAAAAGTTTCAGTAGAGTGAGGAAGCTAAAAGCAACTTTGCCGTTCTGAAAGAAAAGCTATGTAGTACACCCGTCCTAACATTAACTGACATTGACAAGTTATTTGAAGTGTACTGTGATACGAGTGTTGTTGGTATAGAGGTTATCTTGTCTCAGGAAAAAAAGCCAATTGCATTTTTTAGTGAGAAACTATGTGGTTCCAAGCGGAATTGGTCTACATATGATAAGGAGTTCTATTTAATTTTGCGTGCCCTGAGGACTTGGGAACATTATTTTGTAGGTAGAGAGTTTGTTCTGTACTCAGATTATGATGCACTCTGAAATATCCCAAACCTTCACCTAGATTAGAAATTGAGTTTAGAAAGATTAAATGAATCAAATGAAGTATATAAAATAATTAGATAAGTTGACATAATTAGATTAGTAATTAATTAAGTTGAAATTTGAAATTTCAATTGCTAAATCTCTAAACATGTTATTTAAAATGTTTAGAGGACTCTAAACTCTTGATTCTTAGCCTAAGCACTAATTCCTAAATGTTTACAAAATTTGAGTTCATTTTCTTGTCTAAAAATATTAGTTCTTAAACCCGAACTCAAATTAAATATTTTTTATCCAAAATAAATTCCTAAATTAAGTTCTTATTTTAAGTTCTTAATTTATAACCTATTGGTTGTAAAATTATCTTCTAAATACTTATGGAACTATAGATATTGATATGATAGTTCTAAATTTATACATAAATTCTAAAATATCCTAAGTTTTACAATTATCTTTTCCTTTTTAATTTCTTCCTCTGCTTCTCTCTCTCTTTTCTTTCATTTTATGTTTCTTTCTTTCTTCCTTCTTTTCCTTCTTTCCTTCTTTCTTTGATCTCTCCCTCTCAATCTCAAATCTTAGACAAGATCAAGAAGAGAAATCAAAGTTAAGAATAAAGATAGAAGAAGAAATTACGTGTTTCTCCAAAAGCTAAGTTTTCTATTTCAAGTTATCTTTATTTTACTTATTGTTTAAGTTAATAATTGATGAATTCATGTTGATTTGAGATGAGAGTGTTGTTTATGTATATGTTGGTTGAAGTTATGGTTGTTGGAAGTTGGGTTTGAGATTGAGGATGATGAATAGTGATTTAGAGTTGTTAGTGTTTGAAGTGGATTGTATGTTGTTTGATGTGTTGAATATGGATGATTAATGTTGAGGAGTTCATATATCAAGTTTAGGAAGCCTAGAAAGTGATTTAGAGAAGTTTGAAAGTGTTAAAATATTTTGCAAAACTTAAGTTTCAAAAACAAGCTTCTCTCAAAAGCGTGTTCTGTCACGTATGCTGGCATTTGATACTTCAACGCTGCCAGCGTTGAGCCCGATGTTGAAGTGATCAGAATGCCAATTCCCTAACGCTGCCAGAAACACCACTGGCGTTTGCATAAATTTGACCGGTGTTGAAGGTTGAACCAAAGTGATTAGAAGCAAATTTTTTAACGATGCCGGCATTTGTAATAATTTTTATCGGTGTTACCTTTAAAAACTGAACACCGGCATTTTGAGTATCAACGCTGCCGGCATAGGTTTGAAGCCTAAATTCATAGGGTTCAAATTTTTAACATCGGCATCCAATACCGTCGGTATAGACTTCAGCACTGCCGGTGTTGGTGCATTGAACGTCGGACTTTTGCCGACATATCCCCGTTTCAAATTTAATTTCTAAAATTATCTTCAAATCTTTTCCAAAGCTTGAAATATGATCTAGTATGTATGGGTTGACCTTGTATGATGATTTATATGTTATGTAAGTTGATTGATATAATTAAACATGAGATAAGTAGATTTATAGATTTAAGGAATAGTTAAATTAAATATAGAAGTTAGATATAAAATAAACTTAGTTAATAAATCTAACTTCAACTTGACTAAGTAAGCTTGAATTAGCTAAAAGGAATTAGATTACTTATGTTTAATCAACTTGAACTAGTTTTAGATTAAATGGTTAATTTTAATCAATTTGGCTTAGATTATGTTAAAATGAGTTTAATAGCTAATAATTGGCTTAGATGAATGTGTTAGGATGATCTTTGAATAACATGAGCAATAAGTTGTTTCAAACGTTTATTTGCTTTGAATATGAATACTTTTATGTATGAATGCTTTGTATATGTTATGTTTTGTGATAAGAAAATATAATTAAAGTGAAAAAATTACTTTGACAAATAAAGGAGAACCGTCTATATTATGGTGGGGCGATATTCGCAGCTATAGTAGGGTTCCACGTTAGTGTTTGATTAAATAGGGTTAATAAAAGTTTGATATAAGTTCTTATATGAATTTCATATAAGTGGATGTTAGTTTAATTTCTTATATGAGTTCTTTCCTTAAACAGTGATGGATATCTGACATATCTTCTAAGACGGTTTCTAATCTATCTTTTGAGATAACTTCTGCTTCTGTTTGGATTTAATTTTCAAGGTACGCAGTAACTTGCGTGATGGTTGATAGGATAGGCATCCTAAATGGATTAAGAACTTAAAGACGACTTAATAATTGATGAGTGTTGGTTGTCTATTATGACGTTGAATCTGGTTCGAGGAGCGACAACCTTATCATGATGTAATGACATGGTAGTTAGGTGCTTTAACCTTAGTCATGATGCAATGACTTTACCATGATGCAATGGTATGCTATGATGCAATATCGATTCTTTTATGGTTAAGCGAGTAATCGATAAAGAGTGTAGTGTCTGTATAGCGTTTGCTTAAACTTGGAAGGAAATACCTGGTTTAGTTCAACGTTTATAGGAACGGGTGAACTAGATTCATGTTATGGACTAAGTTAAGTAAAGTTGAGTAACGGCTATAAACTCTAGATGAGATTCCTTTTATGGAATAGATATAGGGGATATAGGTATTCGGACTGCTTATATCAACTCCCTGAGTAGCTGCTGTTACTCAGGACCCCTAGATTCCCATTGGCTTGTTCCGGAGTGTGAGTGCTCCATTGTTGATTTGTTTATTTTAATAGAAAATAATAACTTGTGGATTGATTCATTGCATTTAGTTAAGCTCGCGTGTCACTCCATGTGTGATTGTGTTACTGTGTACTGGGCTTTGACTCATTCTTATTGTTGTTATTCTTTTTATAGGTTTTGTTGTTGATGATGATGATTGATGATGATAATGTTGGTGATGATGGATGATGAGACAATGATATGATGATGTTGATGAAGTTGATGATGATGAGTTCTTGATGATGTTGTTGCTGTTGAGGATGTTTTCTCGGGTTTTTTGGGTGCTTCTGTTGACTCGGGAAGGATTGTGAATGAGTGATGTGAGTTAGGAGCGTTGAGTAGTTTAGTTGTTTTGTTTGATTTATAGAGATTGGATTTATTTATAAATTTGTATTTTCATTTAAGGGCTTGTTAGTGCCCATGTTTTGTAAATAAGCTTTTGTAAAGATTTGTTTAAGTGAAAGTTCTTCTACTTGTAATAGTGGAAGTTTGAAATGCTTTTATGTAGAAATGCTTTTATTAAAGTTTATTTTTCGCTACTAAATTCAGTTGTTGCCAGAATCTAGCTAAACTATTTCATAGCCTAAAATCGGATAGCAATGTTCAACATAAATACCTTCTTTAAAGACAACCTTACGTATAATTAGTAAGAGTTATACGTAGTTGGGGACTTAGTGTGCTTAATTTGAGAATTTAGCATACCGAATCCTTACACACTCAAACATCTAAATAATCAAACTTGGATTAACAAAGACATGCATGCAAGGTGGATCCAGTTCTTATAGAAGTTTCATTTCAAGTTAAAACATAAGCCAGGGGTGCAGAATAAATTTCTTGTTGTTCGTTGTTATGTGTGTGAGTTGTATAAAGTATAAATTTTAAAACACAACTTGAAGTGGAAGCTTTTCAAAATTTATAAAACTAATTAAATTTATAAAACTAATTAGGCCTATCCAACTCTGCTTAGCAATTACTAATAGTAATGGCAAGCGCACCTACCAAAGTAATATAGAAAGAATTAGGTTGGATCCCAAGGGAATGCTGGCATCTATCATACTCACATTTCCTCTATTATCTTAGCCAAGAAAAAAATTAGCAAAACATAATGAAAACAGAAGTTATGCTAATGTTAATAATATTCACAATTGTTTTCTGAGCAAAATTAGGGAATCAGTTTGCAACTATGCCAGATGATAGCTCAGGATTTGCTTCACCAACTTCTTATCATGTGATTTCTTAAAACTAAACTCAGGTAGAGAGTTGTTTGCTAGGGTATTTGCACCATCGGATTCGCTGAGTTAAATTTAAGCCTCACCCAAGGTCATAAACTTTAGACCTAGACCAAACTGTCGACATCCCTGCACAAGTTATCATCGGTCTAGATCCGCTTAAAGAACAAGAATCCTTTGTTTTTTAAAACCAACTCTGTGAATTTCAAAACAAGTGATAGAAATTCTTCACCTGCCCTCTCTTGAGATATTTAAGATCAACTCTATTAGTAGCCATAGATCTATTCAAAAGAATGATTTCCCAGCCTATTCAGTTGAAATCAAACATGAATCTAATTCATGCACTATGCAATTAGACTCACAAAAATAAAATTAAGCTACTAAATACAAACACGTAGTCAATATTGAATTGAAAGAGCATTTGAAATCACATGAATCCAGATTTAGGTTCACAAACCCTAAGCTGTAGGAGATTATTTCTCCATGGATTTAGGCATTACAAATATTATCTAAAGAAATAATATGAAATTAATCAAAATATATTTAAATTCCAAACATAGTCTTATAGAAATTACAAAACAATGGGTTAAAATGGTTTTTACCCAAAAGACTTTGAGACTTTCTAAAGCAACAAGAAATAAGATTCTTTTACTCTAGAAATTATCTCACTAAGTTACGTTAATTTTGTACACTGTACAAAATCTCTATATGTACAACACACTTATTACAATGTTGTGCATGCTTATTTATAGGATAAGGGCACAATAAGAAATGATGATTTATTACAGTAGTGGCAAATTTTGTATAACGAAATGTAGATTCTTCATCCATGTGCGTGTCTGGATCAAGTGCTAAAACAATCGCTTCGTCGAGGGGAAATTCAAGGGCTTGAGTGCTGCATTAAGGATAGGGCTCAAATTAAGTTAATATAACACTATTGATAAGTCATTTTTACTCTATAGTTTTCACGGGATTTTGAGCTTAATTTGCTAAGAATTTTTGATAAAATCTTACAAAAATTATGTTTTTGATAAATAATGTTGTATTAGAGCTCTTAGAATCAAATAAAGAGTAATCAAGTGTTTTAATTCAGATTTGGAGCAAAAACAACAATTAAAGTAGAAAATGCAGAAGTAGAGCCCTGAAAAGACACAACCAAGGCAAAACAGAGAAAGAAGACAGCAAAAATTGGTCTGTCGAGCTTCAACTGCGAGCCTTCGACATGACCTTCGACTTTAGTTGAAGCGATTGAGCATCATTCTGAAGAAAATACATTGTCGAGCCTCAAAGTCGAGCATTAAAACTTAACCCTCAACAATCGTGTTTACAGACAAATTCTACAACAAAATTACCTCGAATCTCAATAATTTGACCTTTGACTCTCTCAAATTTACCGTCGATAGAGCAATGGACAAAAATGCATAGTTTACTTAGGAATTTTCTGAAGTCGAGCCTAACCTTGCTTAATACGAGCCTCGACCAACAGAGCACGTGACTCTCGATGAGTGTTTTCACAGCTCATATGCGTGCATGAAAAGTTATCAATTTTTATTAGAAGGGATCTGCCGAATTTGCCACGTGTCAAATAAAATGGCCATGCTTTCTGTGCCTAGTATTCTATAAATAAACGTGCAAGCATGCATTGTAAAGTATGTACTAATAGGGTAAATCATTATTAATGTACAGTAGATTTCTGAAGGATTTTTGGGTAAAAGAATTTCCATTTCTTTTTACTTGAAAATTTCTTTTTGTTTTTTTCTGGAAAAAATCAATTTAACTTAATGTTTGTAATTTCTATGATTTATGAGCAATTAATTTTCTAATCTTTCAATTTTGTTTTATTTCTTCTAATTTGTGCTTATTTTGATAAATCCATGGAGAAATAAACTCCTACAGCTTAAGGATTACGAATCCAATTCCTGATTCAGTTTGATTTCAAATGTACTTTTCAAGTAAATTTGATTGGGTGTTTGTAATTAGTAATTTGAATTTAACTTGTGGTGTTTAAAGGAATGGTGCATTCTTTTAGATCAATGATTGATTTCAATTGAATAGATCGAGAGATCATTCAATTGAATAGATCTAAAGGTTGCTAATGGATATCCTAACTACCTCTTGCTGAGGAATAGGTGAAGACTTTCTATCACTTGTTTTAAAAATTCAATGAGTTGTTTTTTTTTTCAAAACAATCGATTCCTATTCTTTATGCGAATCTAATTGAAACTTCAGATTACTGGTTTTAGTTAGATCTAGAACTACTGGCTTCGAGAAAAGCTTTAGTTTAAAGGAGAGAATCCGGTGGTATAAACACACCATTTCAAACAACTTCTAAGAAGTTATTATTCTTAAGAAATCATTCTGATAAGAAATTGGTAAAATAACCTTGAGCTACTATTTTATAGAAGTTACAGGCTTATTTCTTATTTTACCCATTAAACATTTGTGGATATTTCTAACTTAGTATAGTTTTATATTTCTTTATGATTTTTTTCTAAACCTTTCTTTGGCTAGAGAATTAATGGGATTGAGAGTATATTAGCTGCTAACCATTCCCTTGGGACCAACCTAAATCATTATCTATGCTACATTTGATGGGTGTGCTTACCCTGTGAGGCCATAGTTTTTGATTTAGAAAACATTTATAAATTTGAAAAACTCGGTCAATGATCAGTGAAAATTGAACTTTAGATTTCACAAACACATAAATAACAAACCAAGATTTCTGGCGCCTTTGCTAGGGAATGATGTTGGATTCAGTTTTTGAAGCCAACAGGGCAATAGTAGAAATTAATTTTCATTTGTTGTTCTAGCCGCTTTAACTTTGTAAATATCTTTTGTATATATTTGTTGCGATATGTAAATATCTTTTGTTTATCTAACCTTTCCTTTTGTTCTTGTATATACTTGTTTGCTTATTTTCTTTTTTGCACTTTTACTGTATATATTATGTTATATAATTATATTCTATTTCAGTTTTTAAATTCTTTAATTCTTTTATTGTACATACTTGTTTGTTCTTGCACATGTTTGTTTTTTGTTTGTTTCTTGTTTCTTGTCCTGTTAATTCTTTATTCTTTTATTTGTGATTCTTTAATTAGTTCATCCTTTGTATATATTTTTTGTTTTCTTCTTATTTATTTTCAAATAAAATGTAGACACATGACTAGGAATCAATCTAAATTCTTGTTTCCGTTTGATCCAAAACCATAGTGTATAGGTCGAAAAAGCAAACAATAAGAAATGACTGGCCATGGTGACGTTCAGGAGGTTAATGAATAACCTAGGGAGAACCAACCTCAAACTATGATTGACTTATGTAGACCCAACTTAGAGGGAACCAATACTAGTATCAACAGACCTAGAGTTGCTACTAGGAACTTTGAGATTAAACCCAACATTATCCAGATGGTTCAACAGATGGTCCAGTTTGATGGCTTACAAGATGAGGAACCCAATAGCCATCCGCAGCAATTCCTAGAGATTTGTGACACATTCAAAATAAATGATGTGTCTAAGGATGCAATTAAATTGAGATTATTTCCATTTTCCTGCAGAGGAAATACAAAAAAAAAAAAGAAAAATGGTTGAATGGATTACCAGGGAACTCTATCTCCACTTAGCAACAAATGACTGAAACTTTTATGAGGAAATATTTTCCACCTTCAAGAATAGCTAAGTTGAGAGCTGACATTGCTTCATTCCACCAGATGGATTCTGAAACATTATATGAAGCTTTCGAGAGGTGAAAGGAGTTGCTGGCAAGATGCCCACACCATGGACTTCCTAAATGGACCTAGGTACAAACCTTCTACAATGGATTGAACTATGAGACTAGACAATTGATAGATGCAGCTGCTGGAGGAAGTTTGAATTACAAATTCCTTGAGGATTGCTTAAAGCTGTTCGAAGATGTGGCTAATAACCATGACCAATGGTCATTTATAAGAGTCAAGAAGGAAAGATTAGGAGGAGATTTTGAATTTGATGTTGTTTCCAACTTGACTGCTAAGATTGAGGCTCTAAGTAGAAAATTGGAACATTTCTCTATGGGGAGAAGCCAAGTAAATATGATTGCCGAGTTTCCTGACCAAAACATTGAAGGAATGACCTCTGAGAGCTGTGAATTTGTAAACATTTTTTCTGGCAAAAAATTGGACCCTTATAGTAATAGTTACAATCCTGGTTTGAGGAACCATCCAAATTTCCGGTAGAGTAACAATAATTTTCAAAATTAATTGAACCCACCCAATTTTCAGAAACCACCAGCACAAGGGTCATGAGTTTATCAAGGAAACAACAAATCTCTTGAAGATTTAGTTTCCTAATTTATCAAAGCTTTAGAGAATAGGTAGCATGGAATATATGCCACCTTGAAAAATCATATTGTTACCATTCATAACCTAGAGAACCAGTTGGCCAAATTTCTAAAATTCTTTCAGAGAGACCTTTAGGATCATTACCTTCGAATACTGAACCCAATCTACGTGATCAAACAAAGCAAGAATGATTGATTTCTAGGATGATTATCCTATATATTTTCTTTCTGTTTGTTTTTGACAGAATTAGTTGTTCTAAGGGATTGATAGGACGAAAGTGGTCCTAAGATAAAATATGTGTAAACCTTTTTTATGATGAATGCAATGGATTAATTTTGATATATCATTTGCTTGAATGGAATGGTAGATGAATGTAGTTATCTAGTACTTTATGAAAATTTTGTGCAAGTACAAGTTTCAGCCTCCACAATTTTGAGGTGGATTATAAAAGTTGAGCATCATTGTCGAGCCCACTTATTTGACCCTCGACAATATTAAATTTTTCTCGTGAATAAAATAATAGAATTTTTGCCCTCGCATTCTTTAATTCTTTTCAAATAAGTCACAATTTTGTTTCTAAGTCGAGTGTCGTTTATTCTTTATTTATTTAGTCATAAATGAATAAAATAACAAGTTTTGTCATTTTCTTGCTTGGCTCTTAAAAGTTTTGAAAATAAAAAGACTGTTCATTCTACACTTGACACAAACACTGTTCTTGCACTCGAAAAAAAAAAATCTCTCACTTGAATTTACAAAATTTTCACTAAATATAAATATAAATATATACCCAAAAACCTTCCAACATCTCAAAGCTATAACCATATCAGGTATATTCTTTACTTTTTTTCTTTTCTAATTTTTGCTGTTATATAACGTGTTTTGTATTTTTAGGGTTTTTTAAAACTTTCTATATGAACTTGATAGAAATGATGAATTGATATTTTTAAAGTAGTTTGCTAAGTAATGTTATTCTTTGAACTTTGCTTAAATAGTTACAAACTTCGTTTTCTTCTCGAACTCATTAAATTCTGTAGAAACCCTAGTTTGTCTCTTATTACTCAAAATAATAAGCAAAATAGAAATGTGCGTTTCATTTATAAGTAAATATGAACTAATGTATGTTATCTCTTTTTGTAGAACAAATGGAACTAAAAAGATAGCACACCCAATTCCAAGTAAGTACCTAAGCTCTTGAAAATTTGTCTGTTGATGATAGGGATAGATTTAATTTGTTTTTATCCAAGAAAAAGATTGTAGAAAATGTTGTAGTAAATTAGGAGTTATTAAGGAGTTTTTGGTAAGGAAGAAGATTTCCTAAAATACTCTGTAGATGTTGTATGGAGGAAAGTGTTTGAAATTAGGGAGGAAGTATATGTTGGCACTACTTTAGCCTTTATGACTAGTTTGAAGATGGAAGGGGAAGTGCCCAGCTTAGGTAGTATAGTAAGGTTTTATGCATTTAGAGAATATAGGGAGGTCCCAATGAGGACATTCATATATGCCATGGGGCTATATGATGATGAACGATATCTGGAGGAACAAGAATTCCAAGAGCTGCCCTTAGAAATACTTGAAGAAGATTTCAGGAAGTTCTTAGAGGAGGAGTTTGAAGGAAGATTTGCTCCTTCAAGGACCACAAGGTCCAAGTTCATAAAAAAGTGTGCAGATGTTGCACTACATGCTGATAAAGAGTATTTTCTCTAAGTTGGAGGGAGGGTCAACAGTCTCTGAAGCAGAGCTGCATCCTATTATCAGCATAGTGAGGGGGATTAAGATAAATGTAGATGTATTGGTAGCCTATAGGCTCAAGGATCAAGCCACACTAAACTGTAAAGGAATATTCCTTGGTGGCTTGATGACAAGGATTTTGAGGAACTTAAGAATGTAGCTAGAGCAGGGGACAACTGACCTAGTATGCAAATATAATGAGCTTCAAAAGAAGGCTTTTAGAGAATGGAGACTAGTAGAAGTGGGTACAATAGTAGAACCAAGGTTGGACCATGACCTATTAGTTGAGCCCCAGCCTTTTCAAGAATCAGCTACACTAGTTGAACAACAGGTTTTTGAGCCACATATTCCCCCTCCATAAGAAGAACCCCCTTTAACACAACCTGAGGCTTTTGCATCAGAAGCTACACCACAACCCTCTTCAGCAAGCTTCCACAGATTAGAAAATGAAGTTATTGAAATGAATGGAAAGCTTGCTAATTTGGAAAAGAGTACAAAAGAGGGTATGGACAGTCTAACAAGTATGATGTCCAATATCTTAGATGTAGTCTCAAGGCTACTTCCACAACCCACAGCATCCAAATCACCTTCCCCACACCCTATTTTGGCAGTCTCACATCCTGATGATAATGGTGATGACAATGATGCCAGACCACCATCTCCATGTACACATACCTCATCCATACTATACACTGAAACCACACATAGAGAAAACCTTGAAACCACAACCCAAATATACTCACCCACTGTAAATACAGAACCATTCACATCATCCCAACCACATATCCCAAACACAGATCATCACAACAGTCGATTGAGTCACCTGTTCAGAACATTTCTTAGGACAATGAAGCCATTGTTCAACCACAACCCATTCTTTCAGCCCAACCACTAATAATGGAGACTGTGCAATCAACTCCAATTGTATATACATCAAAAAGGAGAAAAATAACAAAGCAGCTAGTAATAAAGAGAAGGAGAGTGACCCTTCTAGAAGACTCAGAGTTGGATGAAGGTCCAACACAACCAGCTATATCAGAGACATTAGTAGAGCCGGTTTTTGTAGATGCTCCAACTGCTCCTCAAGAAAAAAACTCTGATAATGAATACAACCTGAATCTGTTAAGTGGTTTAGTGCAAAAGGTTGTACAAGAAGTTGCATTAGAAGAGAGGATGACAGCAAAGGACATGCGTATTAAGGACATAAATAATAGAGGAAGGAGCACCCCCACAAAAAATAGCCATAGAGCCAGTTTTGGTAGATGCTCTAGTGTTTCAGATGCTACACCTCTTCAACAAGCACCTCCTAAGTGCGCAATTTTGGAGTTAGTAGAAAGAATGGCTACTGCAAAAAGAAGAGAGGAAGAGCATGACAAGAAAGGCTTTGTGCATTAGAGTAGTGGCAGAAAGAGTATAGGGAAAGAGAGGCTCAAAGGCAATTGGAGGATGAACGATGGTCCAAAGGAGTCCTTGAGTAACACACTCCAACATGGGATCAACTTGAAACTTTCTATCCCCCATGCCTCTAGATAGAAGCAGCCACAGATCATGAAGAGGGGAATATTCAATTAGAAACCCCTATGACTCATGATGCTCCACAATAACAGCAGCAGCTCCCTCTTGATGCTCCTTAAGACAAGGAGGATTCCTTCACAATAACCCAGTTGTTGGAGGCTACAAGAGAAGAGAAGAAAAGAAAGATGAGGGAAGAAATTGAAAAAAGGATTTATGAATCCCACAAGAAATCAGAAGAGCAAACAAGGAGGATCTATCAGATGAAGTCTTATGTTATTGGAATTGGAGTTGGGAGATTAACAAAAGCCATGAAGGCTGAAAAGAAGAAGAAAGCAAACGCCCGACTTTAAACTCTACTAGAACCAATAAATAAATCATATCAGCCATAGATTATTGAAGCTCTTCAAGGAATAGAAGAAATGACTGAAGATGATGAGGATCTCTATGATGATAGCCTCTTATATAGTGATGATGAAGAGGAGAGGAGGAGAGGAGGAGAGAGGAAGAAGCCAAGCAAAAGAGATTGGCTCAACTAGAAAGTGATGCTGCCCTTGCACAAAGACTGCAAGAAGAGCAGGATAGAGAAGAAAGGACATCACAAAACAACAAAGCACTTAATCCTCCACCAGATCCTACTAGTGAAGCCCTTAGAAGCTCAGCCAATAGAGGTAGAGGTAGAGCTAATGAAAGAGGCAGAGGAAGGATTAATAATAGAAGTAGAGGTAGAGGTAGAGGTAGAAATAACAACGCTAGAGGACAGAGAATAAGGGCAAGGAGTAGAGACCCCTATGAAAACTTTCCTAGGGCAAGAAGAGGAAGAGGGAATGAATTTAGTAGAAGCTTCAGATATTGGCTGGGAATGGATCACTAGAAGTTCCCGTTTTTGATGTTTTAGATTTAGGAAATGAATTAATTCTTTTTATGTCCTTGTAATATATGTACAATTTTATTCTTTATTCATTTCAATAAAATTCAGATTCTTTTCCTTTCATTCTTTATGTTTTATGTTCTGTTCCTTTATGCATTACTTCTTGTCCATAACTCTGTCGATGCCCTGATTGAGCCTCGATAATAACCTAAGTTTTTGCCAAGTTCTTTGTGTTAACAGACTTAACCAGGTCTTGACAAACCAAGTTGACCCTCGAGCTTACACAAGAAGAGAAGTTTTCTTCACTTCTCAAATTCTTTTTAATTGTGCTTTAAATGAACTCTGCTTTGATAATTTGAATCCCCAACTGTTCATATAAATGATAAACATTGCGGACAATGTTTAACTTAAGTGTGGGGGAGGGTTAAACAAGATGAATGGGTCTAAAAACTTAATAATTTGCATGAATACAATATGTACTGATATAGATTAAGTTTCCCATGCAAATTCATGAGAACTCAATGAAATGGTTAAAATTTGACAATGTTTTTTTTTTTAAAAATCACTTAGTTAAATGAATTATGAAATTGTCTTGAAAGAGTCAATTTTTTACTTTGTTTAAATCAATTGACAGTATCCATGTGAAGTAGTTTTACTTATTATTTAGTTTAGAATTCTAGAGCTAGAATTAGCTTATGGTCCTTAGTAAGGCTACTCAAATTATCTTATAAAAGCTTAAATGATTAGTATGTTTCCCAAATTAGTTATTTTGTGAGCCGTTTTAATTTATGGTAAATGTTCAAATGATAATCATAACTTGATAATTTTCCTTATGCATTATAACTGAAAATAAAACAAAAAAAATTAAATACAAAGCCTGTGCTTAGAATTGGAATGGACTTGGGTTGGTCCTTCAGAAGAGCAACTTCTTCTCCCCTCTTTCAATTTCAAAAGCAAAAAAAAAATAAATAAATAAATAAAAGCGAAAAGATGTGGGCAATACCTTGTCCAGAGGTAAAGAAAAAAGATGCAGGCAACACCCTATCCCTTTAAAGCTTTAAATAATAAATAAAATTAAGGAATAAAAAGCACAAATAAGGAAAAAGATTCAGGAGATGATCTAATGTACATGTATTTACTCTAGATTACTCTGCTTAGAGAAATAATTAATAGATTACATACTTTTAAATATAAGAGGATAAAAAATGATTGGGTTTCTTCTTACTCTGATTGATCTTTTGAATAATTTTTGCTTAAATTCTTTATTAAATAATGGGTGTAAAAGCTGATTGATTTTTCCAAAAATAAATTTATTTCAGTCAGTAAAGATAATTAAATTTTTTAGAATGCTAAGATGATTAGTGCCTGAAATATTTAGGTCAAATAAACCATTCATGATTTGTTTTCTTAAATAAGCTTTGTGATCTTTAATTTGTTTTATTTGCTTGAGGACAAGTAAAGGCTTAAGTGTGGGGGAATTTGATAAGTCATTTTTACTCTATATTTTTTCACGGGTTTTTGAGCTTAATTTGCTAAGAATTTATGATAAAATCCTGCAAGAATTATTTTTTTGATAAATAATGTTGTTTTAAAGCTCTTAGAATCAAATAAAGAGTAATCAAGTGTTTTAATTTAGATTTGGAGTAAAAACAACAATTAAAGTCGAAAATGTAGAAGTCGAGCCCTGAAAAAACACAGTCGAAGCCAAACAGAGAAAGAAGATAGCAACAATTGCTCTATCAAACCTTAACTGCGAGCACTCGACATAACCCTCGACTTTAGTTAAAGCGATTGAGCATCATTCTGAAGAAAATACATTGTCGAGCCTCAAAGTCAAGCCTTAAAACTCGACCCTCGACAATTATGTTAACAGACCAATTCTTTAACAAAATTACCTCGAGCCTCAATAATTTGACCCTTGACTCTATCAATTTTACCCTCGATGGAGCAATTGACAAAAACAGACAATTTACTTAGGAATTTTCTAAAGTTGAGCCTGATCTTGCTTAATATGAGCCTCGACCAACAGAGCACGCAACTTACGATAAGTGTTTTCACAGCTCATATGTGCGCATGAAAAGTTATCAAATTCTGTTAAAAAGGATCTGCCGAATCTGTTACATGTCAAATAAAGATGGCCATACTTTCTATGCCTAGTAGTCTATAAATAAACGTGCAAGCATGCATTATAAAGTATGTACCAACAATGTAAATCAGTATTAATGTAGAGTAGATTTCTAAAGGATTTTTGGGTAAAAGAATTTCCATTTCTTTTTACTTGAAAATTTTCTGCTTTCTGGGTAAAATCAATTTAACCCAATTTTTGTAATTTCTATGAATTTTAAGCAATTAATTGATTAATCTTTCGAATTTGCTTTATTTCTTTTAATTTGTGCTTATTTTGATAAATCCATGGAGAAATAAACTCTTACAGCTTAAGGATTACGAATCCAATTCCTGATTCAGTCTGATTTCAAATGTGCTTTCAAGTAAATTTGATTGGGTGTTTGTAATTAGTAATTTGAATTTAACTTGTGGTGTTTAAAGGAATAGTGCATTCTTTTAGATCAATGATTGATTTCAATTGAATAGATCGAGAGATCATTCAATTGAATAGATCTAAAGGTTACTAATGGAGTCGATCCTAACTACCTCTTGCTGAGGAATGGGTGAAGACTTTCAATCACTTGTTTTAAAAATTCATTGAGTTGTTTTTTTTTTTTTTTCAAAACAATGGATTCCTATTCTTTATGCGAATCTAATTGAAACTTCAGATTACTGGTTTTACTTAGATCTAAAACTACTGACTTCGAGAGAAGCTTTAGTTTAAATTAGAGAATCCGGCGATATAACATACCATTTCAAATAGCTTCTAAGAAGTTATTATTCTTAAGAAATCATTTTGATAAGGAATTGGTGAAGTAACATTGAGCTACTATTTCATAAAAGTTATAGGCTTATTTCTTATTTTACCCATTAAACATTTGTGGATATTTCTAACTTAGTATAGTTTTTTTTTCTTTATGATTTTTTCTAAACCTTTCTTTGGCTAGAGAATTAATGGGATTGAGAGTATATTAGCTGCTAACCATTACTTGGGACCGACCTAAATCATTATCTATGCTGTATTTGATGGGTGCGCTTGCTCTGTGAGATCGTAGTTATTGATTTAAAAAACATTTATAAATTTGAAAAACTCGGTCAATGATCATTGAAAATTGAACTTTAAATTTCACAAACCCACACCAACAAACCAACTATCATTTTTGTCCATTCTTCAAGTGAGAGCTAAATTGAGTGTTGTTGAGTGTTTAATGCACGGCACAAGTAAGGCGAAGGTTTGTTTAATAAAAAACTCATCAGAATAATCTTGAATTCCTATGAAAATAATAGAATAAAATTAAGTTATCAACAGCAGCTGATACTTTGAGCAAGATGCCCAATCTTCGGGCGACTTGAATGCTGAGGTTGTAAGGTTCGAGCAATTGAAAGAATTATATGAGGCTGATACTGATTTTAAAGAGAATTGGGCGAAGTGTGTGACTAAACAGCCTTGTAGTGATTATCGTATCCATGATGGATATTTGATGCAGGGAAATCAACTTTGTGTTCCTGAGTCTTCCTCGAGAGAGAAGTTGATTCGTGACTTGCATGGTGGTGGATTAGCTTGTCATTTGGGGAGAGACAAGACAATTGTTGCAACTAGTGATAGATTCTACTGGCCTCATTTAAGGAGGGATGTTAGCAAGATAGTGCATCATTGTTATGTTTTCCAAACAGCTAAGGGGCAGTCCTAAAACACTAGCTTGCATATGCCATTGCCTGTCCTTGAAAATATATGGGAAAATTGGTCGATGGACTTCGTACTTAGATTGCTTCGTACTCAACAGGGCATGGATTCTATTTTGTTGTTGTTGATATGTTTTCCAAGATGGCACACTTTATCCCGTGTCGAAAAGTAGCACATGCACAAGCCATTACCAAGTTGTTTTTCAAAGAGGTTCTTCACCTCCATAGAGTACCCAAGTCCGTCACATCAAATAGAGATAGCAAGTTCCTAAGCCATTTCTAGAGAACTTTGTGGTAGTGTGGTAGTTTGTGTTTGATCGTCCTCCTTAAACTACAGCAGCACAACTCATCCTTAGACGGATGATCAAACTGAAGCTACAAACAAGACACTTGGTAATCTGATCAAGACCATTTGCGGGGAGAAGTCGAAGCAGTGAGATGTTGCACCAGCTCAGGCAGAGTTGCTTACCATAATGCGATTTACAGAATAACAGGAAAATCTCCATTCTTTGTGGTTTATACCAAGGTTTCCTAATATGCTTTAGATTTGATCAAGTTTCCTCGGAGTTATGAGTTTAGTACTACAACAAAGAATTTAGCAGAGAATTGGTAGAATGTAATAGTAGAAGTGCAAGAGAAGATAGAGCAATCCAATGCCAAGTACAAAGCAATCAGATAAGCATTGTAGGAAGTAATTGTTCTCAAAAGGTGATCAGGTGGTATTCATGCAAATGGGGAGGTTTCTAGTTAAGAAGTATAGTAAGTTGTAGCCAAAGAAGTATGGCCCATACCTGATTTTGCAAAAGATTAATGATAATGCCTATGTGGTTCGACTACTCAATAGTATGGGCATTTCAAAGACGTTTAATGTGGCTGATATATTCCCTTTCTACCCAGACGATGCACCTTTATATGCAAAAGAGAACTTGGGGTTGAGTTCTTCTCAGGTGAGAGAGAATGATGTAGAGTAGATTGCAGGCTAGTTCCTGGATAAATTAAACACATTTGAAAAGCCTAAGAAGAAATAAATACTCAGTTCATCTTCCGGAAGTCATAACTTTTAGCATACAATTCTACTTAAGTGTTTTTTTTTTCAAAATGATATATAATCATCCTCTTCTTGTTACAGAACAGCTTTTCGTCACATAATATTATTCCAGAATTCCTTGAGTGAAGATTTTGCTTAATTTCGTTTTAGCATTTAAGATTAATCGGTGATTGATCATACCTTTTATGCTACTTGCTGTGTCAACTAGGATGCCTTGGAAGATAATGAAGGTGGTGAAGAAGAGCAGCACCCGCTATGTTCTTGAATCCCAGACTTACTAAGTTCCCACCCCCATCTGCCGTCGATGCTCTGTTGAGCCATCTGCTCCACCTCCACCCTCTTGGCTAGAGTTAGAAGACGCAGAACAGTAGACCCACTACGACTTTCCAACCAACAGTTTTCAGTCTCAGTCTCAGTTTCACTAATGCAATGCTTCGGAAATGGATCCCACACCAAAACCTTTCACGGATTTGGATACTACTTATACTTAACAGGATGGAGTAGCTGACTTTGTCGACAACACGCATAATCAAGCACCAGGAGCAGGAGAGGAGGTGCCTTCTAAGCAACAACATGTGGGTTATTTGGATGCATAGTCCATATAATGGGTTGTTTCTGTCCTTGTCTCAGTTTTCATGACCATGAGATTACTCATGGCCCTTACCATCTCCTTTCCATTTCCCATTCCCAAAATGAACATCTCATATAATAAATAAGGACAAGGACACTTTCACAAGATATGACCAGTCATACGATATCGATTTAGGAAGCATCGGCAACAGAACCTCTTACAATTCAAGAGACTAAAATGTATTACCTGATCTTGAACATGATGACATGTTTTACCAAGACTTCTGCAAGTTTGGATTGGGTTTTGATCCACTTACAAATGATTATGAGCTCGCTAAGATTGTTTATTATGATTTTATGCCTCGGAAAATTCATGAGTGGCATGTGTGGCCGAATTCTTTAAAGGCTAATTCTTGAAGAAGGTTTAATTTACACCTTACAAAATTGAAATGATAAATCGCCCTAAGATTGTTAGTGACACAGTTTTTTTGGGTTATGTCCAATAAAAGGACTCTTATTTCTTTTAATTTTGTTAAGGAGACATTTCATGAGCTTCCACTGCCCAAGATAAAAATTTTCATAACCTATGGTGTATAAATTTTATTGGTATGTATATATGTATATATACGAATTATAGGAATTGTGTTTTTTTTCATATGTATTGTAAGGCTTAGTATTTTAGAAAACCTATCGTTACTACGGTTGAACGTGTTATAGCATTAAAAAGGAAATTGGTAATTTATTTATTTATTATTTTATTAAAATGTATTTGAATCTAGTTCATTCCACTTTGAAAAACAGGGTTGATATGTTAAAAATATAAGGTCATTGGCTATTAAGAAAGATAATTGAAGACCCACAATTAAAATTTTATGTATTACATGCATATATATATTTTTATCGGTTGTATTTTAAGAGCTTCTTTTTGTCTTTTTTTTTTTTTTCCTTTTCCTAATAATTACATACTAGAGGGACTTCTTCATTATTGTTTTTAATGTGGCACCTTATGGTATTTCTCATTATTAATATGGTTTGGCGCACAAAATTCTACTATGCATAATAAAATAAAATTTCAAATCTATTTATATATATACTCATATATTTTTTGGTAATAAAGCATAAATTATATTATTGTGAAACAAAAAATAGAGTCCAGTTATCAGCCATGACAAACTTCATCAACATCCAAACTCACAATTATTCGGGAATACATTCAAAAAAGAGTTTACTAGCTATTCATGCTGTGAAGCCTGGTGGCATTTTTCTGAATTTTCATGTGGGAAGCCGTAAATTCGAATTTTTTTTTTTTTTTGTTGTAATTGGCCAAAAAAAAAAAATCCGTGCTGTCAAAACAATAAGGGTTGATGTTCGATTGAGTCTTTCGCCAAACTACGAGCAAAAATGTATTAGTTTTATGAAATTTAATCTTCAACTTTGATTGCATGACAGAAAGACAACGTAGAATAACATTAATCCAAAAAAGATGGATGGTTGGATTAGAGCAAATTTTTTAACTATCCATAAATTGTTGTCGATGAAATTGTGGAGATATGCAATAATATTGATGCAAAATGGATACACAATTTTAAAAGACTTCCAGATTAGTAGTGGTGGTGTGCTTTTTTATAAATAACTCAATATAAACTATTTGTTAATTAATTTTAAGAATATGGTTGGGTAAATTTAAGGTTAATGAGAATAATACCATTATCCATTCTGGAGGTATGGTTTCAATATATTAGATGCATTAATAGATATAGATAGTACTGCAAATATGATAAATGAAAGGATAGCACCTGAAAATGAAATTGAGCAAATGCATATTTGTAGAACTGTTGACTATCCTGATCCCTCTTGGAGAGGATTTAATGATATGAACACTACAATAAGTTGGGTTAAGCAAATATCAAAAATGGAAAATATTTGCTTTGATCCAATATTTCATAAAGAATTATATTTAAATACAGGATTTGCACATTTAGAAGGAGGGTATCAAAATTCTTAAAAATCTGGTAGAACAGCAAAATAAATTTTCTAACTTAGAAATAAAAAGTTTACCTAAAAAGAGGACAACAAAAATCACAAAGGAACAAAAGGCAAGCTTTGAAGAAGCATTTCCTCTATAAATTTACAAAAGGGGAACGAGAGATGATGAAAAATATGAAATCACAGTCATTCATATTTTTCAAAAGAGATGAATTTATCTTAAAATTACCACCAAAGGCAAAGGGACTTATAAAAAAAATGCTAAAAGGCATTTTTTTTGAAACTCTTTATCCTTCTTTAAGAAATGGTGGAAAAAGAATGCGTTTTTCGTAATGGGGTAGGATTTACAATAATAGTAAGGGTCAAAGAATACCCAAATCCTCCTTTTTGATATTCCAATAATGAAAGCTCACAGTTTCAGATCACAAAGAACTATAATGATACGTAACTACTATCTAGCCCATGTTAAATATCATATACACAAGACCATAATTAATCTAAATTCTTTTAAAGAATTTTATATGAAAGGATAAAAAATACACTTTGGCAACTTTGATAAATTATGGGCTAGTAACTCAAATTGTGGGAACTCATCCACAATTTATAGGACAACTAATGAGAGATTTGTTTCATGAAGCAATTTCTACTTTGAGAGATTGAATGGGAACATGAAGAACAAGTTTAGATATACATGGAAATAAGACAAATGAATGTAGATGTATAAAGAAACATAAAGTAAGTTTTTTTCACAGAAGAGGAATGGATTATACTATGTGTAGCGAAATGATACAATTATAGAATTTTGATAATTCAAAAATTAGATGTATAATAGGGTTAGATATACTATAAATATTTTAGGACATCGTGACCCAAACATCAGATTGTTGTAAAGGCGTGATGGAAAGAATTGTGACTATCACAAATTAGAGAATATCAGGAAAAGGAAAATAGTAAAATAAGAATAGAAGAAAATCCAAAGGAATTGGAAGAACTAAAAGAGTTCTTGGAAGAAGAAATTGAATGGAAAGAAATAACATTAAATAAATGAAAAATGGTAAAATGAAAAAAGATATGCAAAGTTTTAAAAAATTCTTAGCAGTTGGAAAAGTGAAGGTGGTGTATCGGGGATATTTCCATGAAATGAAACACTTGACTCAACACTGCTCGATCGTTGTGATCCTTGAGAAAAAGAAAGCCTTCTTTGTGGCCTTATTCTGTTATTTCTTTGAAATTCCATTTTCCTAGGAAGAAAATTAATTATATTAGCAAGAGAGATAATTTATCTGCTATCGTATTATGTTTTCCTTTTATGTGTTCAAATTCTACATTATATCCTTGGTTTATGATTACATCTTTAAACTTTAACCATCTTCTCCTACTCATTTTATTGCTTCCTGTGTTTTTGTGGAACTTAACTATAGCTTCACAATATGTTCTTACCAACATTTCCTTTTTATTAAAAAGAAATAATTTAAAATTATCTAAACAATTTACATCAACCATAATTTCTCTATCTATACTTGGTAAGCTTTTTTTTTTTTTTTTTTTTAAACTTTCCACTTATGTATCTGTAAATTTCTTCAATTTTCCTTTCGGCATATTTATGGGGTTTCCTTAATAAAATTCTTCCCTATCCTAGATCACATCAATCACTTTCAATGGTCAACAAATCTATATCTAAGGGTAATCTCACCTTTGATAACCTTTTAACCCGTTCTTTTGTTTTTCTTATTCGCTTTATATCTTTTTGAGACAAATTTTAAAATCCAGAAATTTTATTATAAAAAAGTTCTATTGACGAATTTGAATCCTTAATAAAAGATCTTGCATAATTTAACAAACTTAGTACATTAGAGTTTTCTTTTAATTGCAATTGAAAACTATTCATTAATGATAAGAAGCATTATGTAGTTGCAAATTAAAAACTAGAAATCCTCAGTTCCTTCTTAAATCCAAGAGTTGCGTTATTCAATCTTCTATCATCCTAGCGGCTTATTGATTGATGGTATAGTGAAGGAATCAACAATCTAAAGGGAAATCCTTCATTCTTATCAACTCTCTTGTTACACATACATACATACATATATATATATATATATATTCCTAAGAAGTCCCTTGTTATAGATTATTGATAGGAAATTGATAGTGTCCCTTGTTATAGATTATTGATAGGAAATTGATAGTGTTTATTATTATTATTATTATTATTGGAAAAGATTGTTCATTTAGTGGTGAATTTGAAAGTTTTGTATATGGTACATAGAAGACTAAGTTCTTGAGACTAAAGTAAATAATGAGTTTTCCTTTTTCTTAAATACAACACTTCAAATCTAAGGAAGCTATCTAACCCCTATAATCAATCTAAATAATGGATTAATAATAGTAGCTTTTAATAGAGGGATTTTTTTATCAAGTATTTATAGTAGGATATATTGATATTTATTGAAACTAATGATAGATATTTATGTCTGTGGGAAGCTTGGGTATAGTATCACATCTTTGAAAACAAGGACCGACAAAAATACTATGAAGGGCTAATACATCACTTCTTTCAAATGTCTCTATAGTAGAATTTGAATGAAATGAAGTACAAGGGCTCATAGTGATATGTTAGACTATTTTATCAAAATGCCTGTCATTCAAATGAAGTGGCTTGAAAAAGCATAAAGCAACCCACTACTTAATTTCATTTAAATGGTTCTAGTGCTATTTTAATGAAATTTGACAAATAGTGAGCTATATAAGTTTTACTAGGCTTTGTTTAAACAAATCAACATGTCACTTGAAAAAAGTTCCTTGCCATTTGTCTAACAACTGAAATTGTCTAAATAGGGAGCTTGTTATAGTAAGTGTTTCATTCAAGTATTGGCATGATATATGTGAATGGCTAGCTTATTATGACACTCTTAAGCCTTAATTTTCATAGCAACTATTAGAAGATATATTTACTTGGATTATCTTAGACCATTTAAATATAGATTGATTGAGTATTTCCTTAATTAATTCTTGTTCTTATCACACTTTGACTGTGTTGAATAGCTTGGTTGTGTTGATCTGTGAGTTACATCAAATTAAGGAAATCATAGTTCAATTTTTTGGAGTATCGAATCCTTAGAATTATTCATACAATCCTTAAATAATCCAAAAAAAAAAAAAAAATTCCCGTAAATATTAACTTGGTTCATTGATTTCTTGATTGTGTTTGAATTTGATATTTTCATATAGGCATGTCAAGAAAAGTAATTTCTTCCATCTTAGCTTTGATTTGAAGCATCCAGTTTTTGTGTCCTATAATGGTAAAATGATGAAAATATGAAGTGCTGTAATCACATATCTTGATGGACAAAGAAAAAAAAGAATCCATATTTCAACCTGTCAGTCATTGACCTTTGGTTCTAATAAAATTCTTCTTTTCTCCTATAGCCATGAACATCACTAAGAAGTGTCTCTTCATAACCATCATCTATCCTTTACTTCTTTTCTTCAAGTTTTAGCTAACTAATCCAATATTTTGTCCATTGACTTTTTGTTATCAGGAAAAGTTTTTCCCACTTTGAGACTGTAACTCAGACCTTACATTTCAATAGATTCCTTCCAATGGCTTGAAAAGTATTCTCTTACCTTCAACCACCTAACTTTAGAATTAAAAAAGAGAGAGAGAGAAAAAAAAAAAGAAAGTTACACCAAAATGATATGATTAAAACCTACAATTTGAATATGGAATATTATGCTTTAGGAAATCTTTTGTTGGTAGAGCCTAAACCTCTATCTATTTATTATTTTACTAATACTTCACCATCATATTGACAAGTAAATTTCTAATCTTTGAAACACAAGTTATATAGAGTCAAATTGCATTGAATGAAACCCTTTTACTAAGTGGCTTTAATATCAAAATAATATAGATTTAAGTGGCATAGTAATGGATGTAACACATTTACAAATCTTAGATCTCTTTGCTTTACTCTAACTTCCCCAATCTCTTTCTAATATTTCACTTAAGCCTCCTAAATGTAAGTGAAAAATCTATTTTTATTGCTTACTCTTCAAACATTTCCCTTAGGTTAACCTTAAAGCACCATCTTAAAGCTTAACTTCAATATTTATGAAGTTTTATCTCTTATAAAAGCATTTATTAAGTGGGTTAAATGGGTCAAATGGGCACTCACTATGCTTGCTTAATAAGTGGACTAAAGGTTAAACTTTAAACTTACCCTCTCTAAGATTTAATATTTAAAATAAAATATATGTAATTGTTAACAATGTGCTTATACTTGTACTTTCATTAATAAAATATATCTAAGCATGACCTAATGCTAATCCATTTTGTTTTCCTTCATTTCATAACTTGTCAAACTTTTAATAGAAATATAAATATAGGTAGGGAACTTCTATGGTGCTAGCTAGTGTTGCCACCTATTATTAAGTTGATTATAAAAGATTAATATAAAAAATATAATAGTAATTAGAGTTTTTTATTTTGTTATGCCAAAATAATTAATGACTCTATATAGTAATTTTAAGTTTTAAACAAATTGAGATTTTCAATTCTAAATGGCCTACTAAAGTTTATAGTACCAACCATCATAAAACCCCATCAGTTTCCTCGGAAAGAACATAAATATTAATTTAATTATAAAAATTGAGTGCGCAAAATAAGAAGACTACAAATTTAGCCAACCGAGCAGCTGCATGCAAATCAAGATCTTGTGGACGCTTAAAAATTATAGTGGGGGTTTTATTTTTTAATAAGTTAAGCCAACAACATCAATATACCAATGGCATTGTCTACTCTTTTACACAAGCTATAATTATCTTAATCTCATCCTTTCATGGGTTGTCTTTCCTCCCTATAATTACTCAATATCCATAATTGACCAAAAAGAAATATTATTGGAATCTTCCAATATGTCGAGGTTACCAGCTCAGATGACAATCATTGAAGATCTGGCGTGGGTGAATGCCTTATATGTGAGAAAAATTGTTTAAACTATTCTTTTTAAACTTACGAAACGAAAGATAATTGCTCAATACGACACCAATTTTGTACGAAAATATAAACATAGGATGAGGTGTATTAATTTCTTTTGTTTTGTGGCATTTAATTGGGGACTAACAATATTTCCGCATATTTGAAATAAGATGTTCCATTTAATGGAACCCTAATTTTATTTTTATCCCTTCTTCAATATGTTTCCTACATTAATATTTTTCATACATTCTTAAACTTTATATCTACTTTATAGTATCCCTAATAAACATTAGCATCCCTTTTTGAAGTGTTACTTGTATAGTGTTTCTTTTATTCTTGAGCAACCAATCAGGAATGGCATCTAGTATAATGTGGAGGTATATGATTAGAGAAACATAGAGACGACAATTACTTTAATGTCAATTTGATTTCGGGGGCGGGGGTGGTGGAATTGAGAATTAACTATGCATTATAATCATTATTACTATCCATTCTTATGTTGGTCTAGGTTAGGTGTGCGTCCTTTTCTCCCCATCTTGCATGAAATATTTTTTTACTCCTATTGCTTTAATTTGTTTCAACGTTTGAATCATTTAAGAAAGATCTAACTGACATTAGAGCTAAAACAAGTGGCCCGGCAAAGGCAAATTAGGTCATAAGCATTTCATTTAAGTTGACGACACTAAATGCTTGCACCTATTCAATACAAGTAATACTATAGAAATTGATAATAAGATCAATTTCAATACATATTTAACCTTAAAAATTTTCCATGCACATTTATAAAATTAGAAGTAATTTATAGTGTTGGTGTTGACATCAAGGAAACATCAAAGAAATTATTCAAAAAGATGATAAAATGATTATTTCATTTTAACTGTTAAAGAGAAGCAACATAAAAGGACATTAATGACCAATGGCATTGTTACCTAATAACATTTACTCAAGTTTCTTAATTGAGATGTATCAGGTTTGAATCTCCCATCTCCGCTGTAATAGCAAAAAATAAAAAGACATTAAGGGTGACTGCATTATGAGTTATGAATGTAATTATAAAATATTATGATACATGAGAAATATTCATATTACAAAATGACAACTTACAAAATTTTTGTGATTTTGTTCATTCCTTTACATTTTTATTTTATCTTGTAAGAGTATTAGTGTTGTCCTATTTATTTTCGATGAGTTTGTATATTTTGTTGTAGAAGGAGTAGATAGTAACCCTCACATAGGTGTTTTTTTTTTTTTTTTCATAACTAATGATGAAATTATCCATCTTTTCACTAGAGTGAGATAATTCCAACCAATCAATTATCAATTTGCAAGTTACTATGCAATTTCAAATATCACAATGGGACGATTTTGAAAAATAAAAGGAAAAAAAATGACCATTTGGTACGATGAACTTGATAACCGTGAACATTGTACCGATCCATTCAACCATTTATCCTTTGAGCAACCTGTAATCAATATTATAAAAGCCAGATATGGTGCCACATTTTGGGACTTGCAACCGTTCAATATTGATTGGTCCCTATGTCCATGTGAGAAAGGTTTCGGGTATTATATGCTAGGTCTATATTATACGTAATGAATAATTATCGATGAATTTTAAACATATGCCCGTATAAATGGTAAATATTGTAAAAGATACTTACTACTCATCCATTTGTTAATATATAATAGGTAATTATTTATGCATTGTGTGTATACATGATTTGTATTACCTGATTTATATATTTTTTTCCACGTGTAGTGGGGTACTCCTTTTTTTTTTTAATCAAAAGATGGTTAAAATTCAAAAGATCTTACATGACACACATTCTAGGAAAAGAAATGCTAATAATGTCTACAGTTTAAGTTGGTTGGAGATTGCTGTAGAATAGGAATACCAAGCACCACTGATCAACTTTATTAGCCATCTAATTAGCAGCTCGATTTCCTTCATGATAGACATGCTATACCTGAACCTACCATGGTTTCTCGAGAAATTTCAACACTGAAGGGAGGAGTTGCCAATTGCTATTAATAGTTGCAATTCTCCTAGAGATGCAGTCTACAACACCTTTGTTATCCAACTCAAAATAATCTTCTTAAACCCCATGTCCCATGCTAGCTAATCCTATTAGAGCACCCCAGAGCTCAGCTTGAAAAACAGAACAAATACCTAAGTTTGCAACAAATCCGCCTATCTAATATCCATAAGTAGACCGTAGGACACCACCAGCATATGTAGCATTTCCGTTCCTTTCAAAAGAGCCATCCTTATTCACTTCAATCCAATAATTAAGGGGAGGTTTCCAGCCAATCAACGCTTTAGATCTCATCATTTTATTAGTTTGGCCAACATGTAAAAAGTCACTAGCAAATTGAAATTCCTTGGCTTTTGCAACAATAGTGTGAGACTGCCATGCATCATGCACCTCTCGCCCACCTAGAATTTCTTCATTTCTCGAATTCCAAAGAGTCCAACATGTAGTAGCAAAAAGAATTGGCCATTTTACCTCTCGAAGATGAATCTCTCTACACTTCAAATTTGCTACAAACCAATCATCAAATGGCATGTTCATAAAAGTATGAAGATTTTCAACAGAAACAAATTGGTTTCAAATTAAAATTGCTCTAAAACATTCTCAAAAGATAGTGGTTCATATATCTAGAAGCTACTCCACAAATTTCACAACATGGATTATTAGACATATGTCTTCAAACCCTCTCAGAGTTAGTTAATAAAGCATTATGAAGAAAAAGCTAGATGAAAGATCGCATCCTCTCAGGGCCCTTCCAACTCCAAGCAAGGTTCCATTTACTGTCATGTTGAGCCTGATGTCCGTCATTAAGAGAAGCATATGAACTGGAGATAAAGAGATTGCCTAATGAAGATAAACCCCAGTAAAAAGAATTAAAGCGCCATTAACATTGGGAGGTGGAGTAGCAGCAATACACATTAGAGCACATGAAGGTAGGAAATGTTGAAATCACTTCTTTTACCTTGAAGTAGTATGTTGGTTGGTGCGGCTGCCGACACTCGTAAGAGTTGAGTCAATAATTGATGAGATAGTCAATATCAAGTTTGTTTCAGTGTGGCTATCACATTCAATTTTTGTCCCTTAAAAAGAGTGAAATCACACGATTAGGTCTCACGATTATCAAATTTTGGTCGATCCCCAAAGTAAACCGCCGTACTTGGCGCCTAGTTAGTTTATATAATAGGACAATATGATTTAATGGGAACCATAATTCTCAGGATTTCGCGCTAACCAAATTTGATTGGGCCGGATAGTCATGATTATATTTAAAGATTTTCTTTCTTATGAATTTCTTTCGCTGAGCACGGATAGTTTGACCATAGGCTATAATTCGCCAAAAGAGTTGAGTTAATTACGGTATGTATAAAACTATCAAGATACAAAATCTCTAAATCATTGAAAGAAGTTTTTGAGACCTAAAAATGTTAGTTTACATTTCTTGACAGGAAAAAAATAAATTAATAAAGAAAATGATTTAAACAAGCAAAAAAATTATGATTTTATCTATATTTTTATGTGATAGGATCCATAAGTGATTCAAAACTATTAAAATACTTATTACAAGAACTCTTTTGATTATTTGAATAGTCAGACGCTTAGTCGGATAGTTCTATGAAGGGAACGTTAAAAATTTTCAAAGAAAAAGAAGATTGGATGTATCAAATAATTAATGGCAAATAGAAACCATCACCACACCTTAATTGATCTTCACTATATTGATTTTCTAACAACACATGTTAAACTTAAATCAAGCCCATGTATACATACTTCTTAAGAGTTAAGACCATGGTACTTTCATTATCAACGCAAAAATGTCACTAAGGCATGTCAATTCTTCTTCCCTATTTTCTTTGTTATAATGGCTACATGTGTAATGAATGAATCACATGAAATGTTTAAGTGTTGTTAGTTAATAGATGAATTTATTTAAAAATCAAATAAGGAATCTTTTCTCCTTTTATATATTTATTTATTTTGCATAAAGCTTGAAATTATTGTTAGAAAACGTAAAATGTTTCCTTTTCAATATTTTAATAATTATTTCGAGATATATTAAAAAACTTCGGTTCCTTTAACGGAACCATCCAATCAATTATTCAATCCTTAAAATAAATGTAATAATTGATATATTAACAATATAATGATACAAATAGTTAAGTAAGAATCTAAGTTGTTAGAATAATTGATGCGACTGATCTTATTAAAACTAAATACGAGACCATAAAATTCTTCAAATACACATCTACTCCCATTTCTAGCACAAAACCCTCCAGAAAGCATTATGAATGTTGAAGGCTGAAATTGGAATCTAAGCGATGCATTAACAAGTAAGAAGTCTTCTCAATCTTCATAAGAGCTTAAAATTAGTATGGATTCTCATCACCATAGAAAGACTATGAAAGGTATCGTCTTTGCTTTTCATGGAATGTTTTCCAAGGGAAGTAAGGCCTGTCTCAATTAGAAACATTAGAATTGAAGCAAAAGGCAGCGCTAGACCACATCATGTAATAGTATTTATCTGGCTAGCAAGAAATTGAAGAGACAATGCACACACATATGAAGAGACTTGGAAGTGATATTAGCAAAGAACAAGTATCGATTGATCAAAATAAGAAGATGGGTAATGATGACACATCGCAATTGGCAATATCGACCCTTCAAGCACGAGAAGAAGAGATTGAGAGGAAGAAGATGGAGGTGAGAGAGAAAGTTGAGCTTCAACTTGGGCGTGCTGAAGAGGAAACCAGGCGCTTGGCACAAATTTGGGAGGTACATCAATATAAAATTCAAATTCAAGTAGAGATATAATTCGTGTTAATGGGTTGTCATTGTATCTTGATCTAGTTTTTTCTTTTCTTTTTTTTTTTTTTTTTTATGATTATAAAGGGAAGGGAATTTGAACATGACACGTCCTACTTGGGAGATTAAGAGTAATAATACTAGATGATAAAAGCATTGGCTATTTTTATCAAGTATAAAGTTCGTGGTAGTGTTACATATATATTAAATTAAATATAGAAATAATTAATCTAATCAGTTATATTTATTGATGCCATAATCTGAATTTATAAAGCAGTGTTTTTATATCCTCTAATTAAAATAGTTCTTTTCCTCATATCATAATCATATTTACTATTCTATTGTGTTAATAACGTTATTTCCAACAAGAAAATCTTTCTTATGCAACTGCTTATCAATTTCTAAACAAGTACTTGAAATGACTTGGATTTTTAAATTATCTTATAACATGTGATGCCATTTTTTTTATAACCTGAATTATTAATTACTAATAACAGTATTTAAAAAGGGAAATTATTGGAATCAAACAAAATTGGTACAGCTATTTCGGTCCATTGCTTCTGAATGTTTGTTTCGTACTCTTGATCATTTTTTCTTTTAATTGTGCTAATCTTCTTAATGTAGTTAATATAGATGGATTTCTTCAACCATGCAACTAGAAGTGTCTTTCATATAATCTTATGTTCTACACTGAGTCTGAGATGATTTTTGGTGCGTTTCATTTTTTTTTTGGGGTAAACTATAAATATACTTTATTTTATATGCCGTTTCTGATATTAGAATTCTCATTTACAAATGGAATGATATTACAAATGGTACCTGATAAAATATATAATTATATATCTAAACTTAAAAAATGATCAATTTAGTATATGGAATTTTAAAATTGATTAATTTGATACCTAAAAAGCCTTAAAATTGATATATTTAGTACATAATAATACTTTGTTAGAGGTACTGATAGCGTGCACGAAAAGTTTTTTAAGGTATTAAATTTGTTAATTTTAAAGTTCATGTACTAAATGTATCATTTTTAAAATTTAGATACCTAATTTTATTATTTTTTTTAAAGTTCAAATACTATTTGTGATATTAGCCTTTTCTAAAATTAATCGTCTAGATGCTTAGATCTAAACAATGTACGCCCAAATGAATATGTAACTATTTTGCCCTAAATATATATGCAATAATGAATTATTTAAAATAACTACAAAAGACTAAAAAAAGAAAAGACTAGATAGGCGGCCCAAAATAGCATTTGATAATAATGGAAGCTTTTTTTTTTTTTTTTTTTAATGCGATTTCATGTTAATGATGTAATTTTAACGACTATTTAGATTGATTTTTCAGCAATTCCTTCTTCTAATTGATACTAACTTAGTCACAGAATTATTAAAGAAAAACGGACAGAATTAGATCAAATAAAATCATTTTTTATTTTTGAAACATTGCAACTCGAGGGTTAAGAAACAATTAGCTAAATTTCGAGGTAAGGTTAATTTTATGGAGCACCTGATGAGTAATATTCTACGTACACTTACTTGTTCTTTACAATTTCTTTTTTATTTTTAAATTTTTGTTTAGGAGCTTGAAGAGCTAAGTGATCCATTGCGGAAGGAGGTAGCAGTTGTCCGTAAAAAGATTGATGTTGTTCATAAAGAGCTAAAGCCCCTTGGACAAAGCTGCCAAAAAAAGGTTCAACACACATTCATTTCTTTTAATTCTATTGATATGCACATTATTTTAAAGCTTATCTATGGCCCAAGTATGTGACAATTTTAAAACCAAATAAAACGTAAACTTAAATGGTGAAAAAGGGATTTGGTCTCTCCAATTTTTTTGGATTGACTTAAGAAAGGAGGAAGCAATTGTCCGTAAAAAAGATCAATATTATCCATCCCTTAGATCATTTCTCTTCTAAATTTTAATTTCATTGATATACACTTTTTTAAAGCTTATTTATGGACCAAATATGTAGCAATTTCAAAACCAAATACCACGTAACTTAAGTGATGATAAAGGGATTTGTTCTCTGTAAATTTTTTAGATTTCTTGGTTTTCTTAAATGCCCTTTGATATTGCTATGAAGCTTGCTTCTTTCTTGTAATAAAAACATAGCTCATGGCGGGCTTCCATTTCTTTAAATTTCATTATTTCAAAGGCTGATAGCTGGCGTAGGTTAGTTCTCTTGGTCACATTGTATGCGGACTGGAGCAAAATGAACTCATCTAGAACCTTAAAATTGCATGTTACAAAAGAAATTTATTGGGCCAATATGAGAATCAAGGTCAACACACGGATGATGAGACGCCATGCGAACAAACACTTTGTTCCTCATATGTATGATGCCAAAATTCACTAGCCTTTTCTTATATATTTATATATATATATAATATATAACTCTGCTATGGGCCTGTCTTATCTCGATCCCATGATTTTATCCCTACTTCATTGTTTAATCATCTTCATATAGAAGGGTAATAATGAAAGATGTGCACACTTGGACCTATGCCATTTTTACTGCAACAATCCACCTACAATGTGATGCGTTCAGAATTGTAGAAGCAACTGATATACAGGTTTTATAACAACAAACCAGTCAGTGCTCAAAATTTCATCTAAAATAATAACATCAAAAGTCAATTGACATATTCATAAATTCGATATTTCAATCATACAATCATCTAATCTTCTCCATCAATTGTTTTAGTTTCCAATTCGTTTATTGTGGTTTTCATATATTAGGGTACATCTCACATTCCGAGTTCTGCCATCTTGAATTCTTAAAGAATTTGATAAGGTACTTCATATATTTGATACATTCCCATTAGCTGTCATATATTCACACACCTCATAGGTCTAACAAATTTCATCAACTTCTTCTATTCCCATAAATTTAGACACTATATAGGATCTTTGTCCAACCAACTTCATCAAGACTTGACAAATCCCAATTCTTGGAAAAGGGCAAATCGAGACCAATTGATGCTTTCCAGCAGAAACCTATAGGCTTGATTCACGATTGGTAGACCCATCAAAGGTTTGAGTTATCATAATCTCTCTATTTTTGTTTTGAAGGAAAATTTCGTCATTTAACTCTTTAAGTGTAATACCAATTGTATGGAGGTTGTTGTTGACGATTGATCACATACAATGTGAGTGGAGGTTGACCTTAGACATTGTTTGATTCAATGGCAAGTATAGAGATGTGATGGAGAGATACATGGGTATTGCTAAAAGTTGGCTTAGTCTTGAATTTAACTAATTTCAATGTCTAATAATATATAAAAGGAGCTCGATTGTTTTATAAAGAAGTCATTTACACTATAAAACTCGTATAAATTCACACAACTCCTTTTAAGCTGCACAAAACCCATATGAGCTCATAAAGACTTTTTCTAAGTCTACTCTTCGTACACCAAAATAATGGAACAAGGTTAAGAGCAAGAAAACTAATGTAGTGATCTTTATCCTGTAATTATGAAGTCAGATCTCTCTAAAACATCTTCAATATGGTTTGGTCTCCTAAACCTTGTCACTAACCTAATAAATTGACCCATAGCATTACATAAGATTAAAAACCCAATTACCAAAATGACTTTTTACATCATTGTAGAAAATACATAGAGTAAATTATATTAGATGTTATTAATATTTGTGGGTAAGTTGATATAAGACATCAATATTTTAAGTGGTTAAAAAAAGGATCAACGTCTCATAAAGTAGGTCGAATAAGAGATTGGCATTTTCATGGTTATAAATAGGGATTAACAATATGTAAAGTGGTGCAAATAAGGATCCCTTTTCTATATTCATTTGTCACTTGATTTTTTTTTTTTACTATTTAAATTATTGATTCCTTATTTGATCTACATTGTGAAAGGTTAATTCCTTTTTTTAATCACATAAAATATTAATAAGTTATTCGATCTTACCCCTAAATATTAATATCTTTTACTATAATTTTTCCAAAATATATAAGGTTAGATTGTTACCATAAGGTATTGCAAAACCAATGATAAAAATAAATACATGGGGATTTTAAATTTTCTTTAGTTTACATATTATTTAAATTGATGCAAAATAATGGTTTTCAAATTTCGATTCTTCATACGCTCAGAAGTTAATGCAAGTATGGAAATTACTAAAATAATCATCTTTTAAACTAGATATGTAGTAGTTTTGTTGTTCCCTTTTCTCCATTATGTGCTAGTATTTGATACAGACTAATGCAAACACCATTAATAGATTGACTCCATGGTCATCCAAAATTAGACCAACCATGGCAAATGCTTGCTTGATGGCAACCATGATGCTAAAGCTGCCAAAACTTATTGAGCTATGTAAGAAAATCATTCTTGAATTTTTTTTCCATTAATCCAAGATAGCATAGTCATGAGCACTTACTTTGTCACCAAACTTAAAATAGTTGTTGGATAATTTTCAGGTTCCATAAAGGACTTGAATCCTATTTGGCCCCTGTGTTTTTTCAATCTTTGCATCATAATTACACTCACAATTAGGAGTATGCCAAATGAGCGTGTAGCAATAGAAGACCATATGGGATCAATCAAAACTTGAGCACTATAAATGAATGCGAACTTGAAAAAGTAATCTTATGTGAGTCCTGTTGTTTCTTGAATATCAGTTGATGTGTTAGTTATATAAGTATCTTGGGTGTTAGACATTTTATCCAACCAATAATATAAAGTTAAAAAATATTTTAGCCCTTCTATTTTAAAACGAGATTTTGACATCATTGAAATAAGATTAATATTATGAATTTCCCTATGAAATCCTATCCACTTCTTCGTCAAGTCATTTACAAATACTTGCAACATCACACTATCTCTTATATCACAGAAGGATGCAAGTATGTAAGCAACTATTAAAAATTAAAAGAAAATAAATCAATACTTGGCTAACGCGTAAAGATATTTTGCCAATGTTGCACATTCTTTAAAATTTGTAGGTCTTAATCCATCATCATAAGCAAAACTTTCCCCATAACTTATTGATAGATGAATGCTATCACATTAACTAATAACCTATATTGTCAGATCTGGACCAATCAATCGGTTCAAGCAGAATTGACCATAAAAGTAGGCTGGTCCATGCATTTAGCTCGGATTGGCATCAGTTTGAATTGACCCGATTGACTTAGGTGGTTAAACCGAGACCTAGACCGGTCAATTCGACTAAAAAAAAAAAGAAAATCTTACTATAATTTTAAATATATTCATACTATATTATAAATTTGTAAAATATAATTATTATATTATGTTGTTTTTTCATTTTTCCTTAAGGTATACACTTTGTATGGATTAATAACTAATTGAAAGATTTGATAAAAATATAGATTTAATTGAGTAATTTTATCTCTATTTGTCTTTAATAATTAAAATATACCTTATATTTTTACTTTTATTGATCTTGGTTTGACCACTCGACGCTTGAGACCCAGCATGTTTGCATCGAACCTTAGATCAAGTTCTAAGAACACTGTTAATAACCATTTTCATAGGAGCCATTTTAAATTCCAATGCCAACATCCCATCTTCAGTGCAAAAATTTCTAGATTGGATTCAAGATTTTTGTTACATTGCCAAAACCAAATAGCAAAATGGAAAAAAAATAATAAAAGTAAGAAAAATAATATCTTTTTATTGAGTTTATACTCACCTAACATAATGCTTATATTTCAAAAGCGTTTAGTGAGCTTTCATCAAATTAATGAAGTGTAAGCAATCTTCTATCCTATGATAAGTGATTCCTATGTATGATTTTTTGCTCATCCGTATATCCACACATTGACATAAAAAGTAAAATACGTATCTAGTTACTAAATCTTAACAAAACGTTTTATTTTACCTTAGTGGTAAAGTTTAATATTTGTTCAATGCATAGTTCTCCTAAAATAAGATTGGCTTTATTCGTATTTAACAAAGTCTTTACATTTTTGGTATCATAGGTTAAGTGCATACTTGTAATCATTTTTTTTCCATAACTTACGTTTAGGTCTTGCACATATAAGGACAGATTAAAGTAATGTCATAAGAGTAGACTTATCTTGTGCCTAGGTCTATATACATCCAATGTTCACACACACTAAGACATTGATTTTCGTGTATGTGATATCAATATTTCAATTATATTTTTACAATCATTTCCAGAGAAGACCACAATTACTTTAGAGGTGTATTTCATTTCATGGAAATGTTTGGTTACTTTGTTATTTTCTTCTTTCTCTCCCCTTATTTTCTTTCCCTTTAAGATGTAAAATCAAGCTAATTGTCCATTAAGTTGAGTTGCCCTAGCGATTTGGAAATATAAAACTTTGTTCAATTTGACAAATTTTTGTGAAAATAGGAGAAGGAATATAAAGAAGCCATGGAAGCATTCAATGAGAAGAACAAGGAAAAGGCTCAATTAATAGCCACATTAATGGAGGTTGGTTTTCTTCATTCTATATATGTGCTGAGCAAATATCATGTATGATACAACTATTTCTAAATGTATAATGAATACCTTAACTTTGAAGTAAATGTAATAACTAATTAAAGTTTTCATGCTCAATAATATTAGCTTAACTAATGAATTAAGTCAACTTATTGAGTTGACACTCTTGGTAGATGGGGATATAACACGTTTCAAGTAAACAATAAAAATAACTAGAAAATCAAACAATTAAATAGGCTGATTAATACACACAATAAATTTGGGAGTTGATCTGCCTATTTGTTTGTCTATTTTGATAATACGTTAATCTACTTATACAATAGTCTAACTTTTAAGTTTTTTTTTTCTTATTTGACGTGTGTTACTTCCTTATTAACCGGAAGTATCAACTCAGCAAATAAAGTTAACTTTGTTAGTTAATGTAGTCTCAACACACACAAAAATTTTAATTATGTATTAAATTAATTAATTTAAAGTTCAAATAGTTAATTGTATATTTAGAAAAACTTCAAGTACCAAATGTGACATAAACGCTCTATTTATATCTCTATTCAAATCTCATCCCTTACTTCTTTAATAATTTGCGATAAATTAAGTTACTTATTATCTGCACATATTAATATTCTGCTTTTGTTGATATGAAACTATCAGCTTTTGACCGAGAGCGAGAGACTAAGGATGGGGAAGTTGGAGGAGCTAAGCAAGATTGTAGAATTTTCTCACTGAAAAATAATATGCTTATTACTTTTTCCTTTGATTTTCAATTATTATGAGTTGTAAATCTTATTATTTTTTATTTTCAATTAGAAGACTATATTCTCCACTTGATCATCTACAACTGGCACTTAGTTTCATGTTTTCTTGTTAAATTTATTTTACTTTTGGTTTTTACAATAGTTACTTTTGCCCCACACTACCCTCCTACCCCCCCCCCCCCCAGCTCTTTTGAGCCATTTGATACAGGATTGTCCAAATATTATAATAAGATGCAAAGGAAAGCTGCAATTGGGAGAGTAAATTGGACCTTGTCCAAATTTCATTTTATGATGGCAGAACAAAGAAGGGACCTTATTTTCTTATACCTAGAATAAAAAAGACAGAAATCACTGCAGTTAGGAACAAGAGAGTGTGAGGTCTAAACAAAATGCCTTCTACAAGTATTCTTGATTCCTTAAAACTTATGGCTTTCATTAGAAATAACATGTGTATTGAAGCAATTTAGACATGTTTTTTCAATAAATAATGCGTTGATTTGATCCTAGTTATATCATATATGATGTAAGGTAAATTATATATTGCAGTCATTAATTTTGACGAGACCGGTCCCATCACTATCGAACAATTAACATAATATCCAACCATGATTGAATCATTAAAATAATTAATATAAGAAAATAGCTTGTTGACTTTATTTATAACTTATATCCCAGAAGAGATATTTGTCTTTTAAATATTTTGTTTTTATTGGAGTGTGACTTATTATGGGCTTAAACATGTTAAGTAAGAGTTTTGAAAATGAGACCACATGTGTTGTGTCTCAATTATAAATTTTGTTCTTTATTTTCAAAATTGTTATTTGAAAACTTCCAAATTCCATAACCAAAAGTTTTCAATTTCCATGAAATTCTATTTTTCAAAAACCAACATTTTCTTTTATTATTATAACAAAAAGAAATGGAAAAATCTAATGATTAAAAACTGTAATTCGGTTACTTTAAGTATAAATAAATATGGTTTGGTTTTTGAAAAATAGTTAATGTGCTTAAAAAAAAAATTATTCCTTTGTGTTTTTCATGAGATTTTTCTTCTGGGTAATTGTAAGCTTGCTGTTCTAAGCCTCTACCACGAGTGCACATGTTGGAGGTTGACTTTGTTAACCTTGGGAAGCAGACGGCGTTCTTCGATTTGCACCACGATCATGCCAGAATTCACTTTTAGGATAGTGGCTCGTCTACGGCACAGTTCACTTGATAAGTGATTTCTATAGTTTCTTTTATTAATATTACTAACATTTTGAAAATGAAATATGTTTTGATCAATCAATCTTTCATGAGTACTACTAATTCATAATCTATTCAAGGTATCGGTAGTCTATGTGAGATCTATCTCAGTTGGATTATTTTTCTTGAATTGTTTGTTTGGTAGTGTGATTAACGAATTACGATTTGGTTTGTTGTTGCCGAAATTAAATTCTTGAGGGTCGGCTAATTAATGACCAAAAACTACATATTGGAAAAGAGTGATGCTTTTTGTAATAAGATTTTTGAATTATAGTTGATAATTTACGGGTGGCTTTTTTTTTTTAATGATCAGTTGATTATTTTGGAATGTTTTGATCGATCAATTATCTAATGTGATTTAGCTATAGTCTCTTGAATAGCAAAACTTATCATTGCCAAACTTTTGGTGGGAATTTTGTCAAAATAGTGATGACTTTATGAAGAATAAGATGATTATGCTCTAATCGTTTTATTACTAAGGGTTTGGTACTTTTACGAATTGATATTTGGCTTCAAAATCGTGAAAATAGGAATATCATTTTAAAATTATTTCGTACATCATATATATATGGGTTTAGATCTTGTTTCTTATTCTTTTTTAAATTAATGACAATAATTTAAGACATTTTCTTAAATCAAGAACTCCAACAAAAGGTTTATTTTATTTACAATTGATGTTGCTTGGAATTCCATTCTAAGTTGGAATAACCAATTTTTGGTAAAAATCTTTGGAAGGGTTTTGAAGTGATTCTTGGCTTTGAAAGTATTTTATTCCCTAAAGCTCGTAGTGGAAGCATGTTGATCAATTTTTTTCTTTATTTTATATTTATTTTTAATTTTGTAGCATGAAAATTCTTTCCGATGAAGGTGTGCTCTCTTGTTTGAAGCCTAAACTATCGCATTTGTGAATTGTTAAATCTTCCTTTCATTTTTACTTTTAAGGAAGCTTCACTTGCTTCATTGTGCATGTCCTGGGTTTATGAATGTTGATGTACTAGTGCTAAGTTGGTGTCATTGATTATCAATGTCCTTCTACATGCTTGGGAAAGAAACAGGTGGTGCCATTTAAGGGGGTGATCAAATTATTTTGTGACTTCATTTAGTTGGAATCACACTTAGTTGTGAAATAATAAGTTTTATGTTGTGTTGTCTTTATAAGCAATATCCTTGCAACAACTCTTATATTATTGTAGTCACATTGTAATTGTGTTTTTCATTTAGTTTTTTTATTTTTATTTTTATTTTTATTTTTTGTGTCTTCTTAGGATGGCATAGGATTCAGGAAGCCAAAAAGGAGGGTAATGCACTATACCCTTTTTGCTGGTTGATTGTGTTATCTGTGTTCACCTCATTTTAGTTTATTTATTATTGAATCTATTCAGTTTACTTTTGTCTAGTTGGGATTCCTTGGGACAACTATATTAGTTATTTTGATCATTTTGTGATTTACTTGGCTCTAATGTGTCTTTGGTAGGATGGGATAAAGGCTTAGCAAGCTGAAAAAAGATAGTGGTGTTCATTGGGTTATTTGAGTTCACCTCAATTTAGTTTGTCTATTCAAGTTTACTTTTGTTTAATAAGGAGTGGACAAAGTCTCTGTTAATCTGCTAACAATGTCCTTCCTCATGTCGTGGTTCCGTTCTTTTAATGGAGCTTTGCACATTAAGGTTTTTTAAATCATTAACTCACTTGTATTGAGGTTGCACTAGTTTCTTTTGCTTCGACTGGTTTAGAGGTTGTTGTTTGGAGAATGTGAGTTGATCCTGAATTAATCAATGCTGTAAATCTACATCTGGCTCTTGTGTTTATTCTAAATCCTTTGGATTGGATTGTGCAATCATATGTTTATATGTTGATGATATGTTTTTTTTTTTTGTGCACTCATATAGATATGATAAATGAGATAAAATTATTCTTGTCTTCTCACTTTGATATGAAAGACCTAGGAGAAGTTGATCTCATCCTTAGTATCAAAATAAGAAAAACTAAAAGTGGTAGATCCTTGTGTCAATCTCACTGTATTGAGATAATGTTGAAAAAATTTAATTGTTTTGATGTGGTGCTTGTTAGATTACCTTATGATCGTAATATATATTTAAAGAAAAATAAAGGCCCTAGTGTTTCACAATCTAAATATGCTAAGATCATAGGAAGTGTTATGTTTCTAAAGAATTGCACAAGACTCGACATAGTCTATGGTATTAGTAGATTAAGTCAGTACACCCATAATCCCAATAATGAACACTGGAATGCACTTCATTGTTTACTAGAATACCTTAAAGGTAAGTGTTTACATTTGATTAAATTTCCTGTTGTTTTGAAAGGATATTGTGATGCAAATTGGATTACTGATAATGATGAACCTAGCTTAACTATTTAAGATGTTTTGACTTTGGATGGAGGAACCATATCATGGAAATCTACTAAACAAACATATATAGTTCGTTTCATAATAGAATCTGAGTTCATAGCTTTAGAATTAGCCGAACAAGAAGCTGAGTGGTTAAGAAGTTTATTAGTAGATATTAATATATTGTGGTTTATTGGCAGCCATTGGAATCACTAAGAATAGTGTCTATAGGGAGAAGAGAAGACGTATTTGAATAAGACACAGTGCTATCAAACAACTCCTAAAAAATGGAGTGATTTCCTTGGAATATGTAAGAATTGAGAGAAACTTAGCAAATCCTGTAATCCTTGAAAATTTTCACACTAGTATACAATAATAGAATGGGAAATGTGAATTAGATAGAGAATTTTGGACCTAATAAAAATCCTAGAATGAACCTGTGAGTAGTAGTAAATTTATTATAGTTTAAAATTCTGAATAGAAAATTATTTGACCCTAATTGATACCAAAGACAAGATTTTGTATCTTCAGCTAATAACTCAAGATATAATTTGAAGTAGCCCTAAATTTCAAACCCAATAAAAGACAATCTATTTATAGAACCTATTGATTATACAATGATAACTAAAAGATGAACCACTAGGGTTATAAACACGCAATGGGAACGAAAAACAAATCCATAGCACTAAATATAGACCTCAAATAAAAATTATATTTCCCATTATGAAACTCATTAGGGAATTCTGAGTCCATTGAGATTGGAACCCTAATTTGATTTGTTGGACCTTGAAAACTTTAATCGCGTAGGGTAAAACTCTAAAATTACTTAATCAAATGAACTTTAAACTCATAGATAATTTAAAAGAATTGTAGAAGCTTTGGATGAACTTTTAAAGACAAAACCCCTATATAACTAATAAATAAATACGCGTAACATAATAAAGTACTTAAAAATTTAGAAATTTTGCAAAAAAAACTATAATCCTAACCTATATTATACATATACAGTGGAAAATTTAGCTTAAAGATTGGCTGCTACATTTGAAGAGGAAACATGCCAACTATCTCAAGAAATTTGCATCAAATTATCCTCAAAGTAAAATGATAAGGACCTGTGAACTAATGGGAAATCTCTAAATAAGCTAAGCATTAAATGATGAAGATACCAATCTAAAACAACTTGCTAAATCGGTCTGAATTTCTTCCACAATTCCCATAGCTACAGCTGAACAATTTGAGATAATAAGCCCAAGTTACAGCACATACTTCACCATATATAACAATAGGTAGTAGTAGGTTAAACATAAGCCCATAAAGATTGAAAAATTAACCAAATAAGCTCCAATGAAATATTATTAAATGGACACATAGATAGTCAAATTATTGACTCATAAAATCTGTAAATTTGAATACAAACACATCGACTTTAGGAGCTGAAAAATTTTAGACGAGAACAACTTCCAGTTCTCCCATTTTTCATGTCCTAAAACCTCTCAACTTGCACCTCAAATACAACTCTTGTTTAGTATATATAAATACGAGTAATTAACTAGCAAATAAGTTCATTAATTTCCCATCAACTTGATCCAAAAATCAAACCAATAACCAAAACGAACAGCCCATCCCCCTTTAACAAAAACCTCATCGTGATAGATTGCAAAGGAAAGGCTAAACAGAACATAACAGCCCCGGTTTTTCCTATATTAATCCATCATGTAAGCCCCACTTCTCATCAACACAAAACACAATAAACAATCCATTTTCTTCCCCACAAACAATAGCAAGAAACAAAACAAAATAACCCTTACAATCCTAAGTCCCACGTGAACCATTAAAGATACATACCTCACATAACAAAGAATAAAAAAACAATACTCTAAGAATCAAAGTTTAACGGTAAGTATTGTCATTAGCATGTTATTTTAAACAAAGAATTCAACCACTTATTTTCTTACTACCTTAGGTAGGTCACGATTCTTATGACAAGGATGAATTATCATCTTCTTTTTCATCCAATAAGGTAAGTTCTACTCTGATTTTAGGTCCAAGTTGCTGTCATGTTTAGAGGCTATATGGAATCTATGTGTAGTGCTAATTACGTACTCTTAGGATTCGGCCTAACCATGCTTAGTTAAGTGCAAGTTTTATCCTTACATGTTCTTCAAACATTCATGTCCAAAAACTAAGATGTTGATGGACTAAGTTGACATAGAGATCTTCCATGTTTATAGATGTATATCTTATGAATTAGACAAGATGAATTAACCATAAGTTGATGGTATCTTTACAAGTTCGGCTGTTTAGGAATATGGAAACATCAACTTGTGAATTTAGAACTCTAAGCTTTAAGAAATTCGGATCTAAAGAAGAAGAGATCAAAACCGTGTTGGAACTACGACAAAGTTAACTTAAAAATTTGCTAAAATGTATCTAAGACATGGTTCTTGAAGAAGAAATTTAACAAAAGAAATCTTAAAAATCTAACAAAGGAGTTCAACTCTAAGATTCCACCATGAATCATCTCTAGAATTAAGAAAAATTTTAAAACAACTCATCCCTCCCTCTAGCATAGGCCATGTAGAAGGAAGGGGAGAAAACAAAACAACATTCCCTCCCATCAGCATAGCCCCTACAGCTAGTGTTGACTTTAATACTCTATTTCTTCCTTAATATTCAACATGAAACCAAATCAAACTTTTATAATTATATTCTATAATATCATGGTTCCATGACTACGATATATTAAAAAAATTATTCATTATTAATTAAATTAAATTAAAATTGATATACATTTGATACAAGTCCAACTCCATGAGCCTACCAATATATTAGAAAAATAATTAAGGAAGTAGATACTAAGATGTGGCCTAATAAATAATAAAAATATTGACTTATAAAAAGAGATAAGGTTGACAAATGAAGAAATAATAATAAAAGTCTACTATCAATACAGACATTAACGAATGTAAAACTTAATTAAATTAGGAATAATGAAAACGCCTTAAATGAAAATATAAATATTAATTAAAATCAAGACAAGAAAAATGAAAATAAATATAAAATAACAAGTATCCATTGCTAGAAGATCATTACATTAAAGATCAATACAAAAGATAATATAGGATACATTGGCACTGATAGGAATACAATTATCTAATTTTATGTCTTATTGATGAATAATTCTATTAATCTCAACAAGTGATTTCAGTACTATTGAGGACTTCCCCATTGATTGCTACAATTAAACAGTATGAGTAGGTGAGTAACTCAGACTTATTACATTACTTATGCTTGTAGTTTAGCTGTATTTATATGAAAAGATAATAACAAAATTGTTGTATGGGTTTATGGGCATTGTATGCTATATGAGTTTATTGGTTGCTAAACTACACTAATAACAGTTATTATGGAATGCCTTGTGAATTCGTTGCTTCTATAGCATATTGATTGTCTGTATAATGCTTGATCATTGTAAACCTGACTAAAAACTATTGGTACCGTAAATGAAATGGACATACATTGCATAATTTGCATATATTGCATTATGAGCATGTGATAGCCTACAATTGGTTTTTCTAGACAGAAGGCTATTAGTTCTATGCAAGATTACCTTTGTTCTATCAGTTCCATAGAAAATAATTGGTAAATGAAGGATGACACCTATAGTATCGCTTTGAAATGATTAGTAATTAGTAGAGTTTCTAAGGCTTGCAACAGGAAGTGGGTGTTAAGATATGTTTAATATAAAGAGATAACTAAAGTGAGGATTGTTGTTTTCCTGTATGCCTAATCTCTCATGGTAGGTGGGTTATAGATTTAGATTTCTTTTAACCCAGATGAGAGGGCGTAAATCTTCATTCTGTTTAGATTTCGAGTTATCGAAGGTTGTAATTGTGCATATGTTTGATTGATGTATTACATATGACTGATAATAACTTACCCGATATATGATGTCTTTGGTTATTCACTGAGCCCATGGTTTATGCTCACACTCCTATAGTCCTTATAAGTTAATTCTCCGACCTTAGTTAGTAGCTTCTCGGAGTTTAGCCTTGGTAAGGTTCTAAAGCTAGAAAAACTTCGTATTAGAAGGGATAGTATTATCTAGAGATATGTATTAGTTGATGTTTAAGCATCATTTTTATATTTTGAGGACTTTACTTAAGTTATGGTCTATAATATCTCATTATTTAGACAATATTTAGAAAGTTTTATTCATGGTAATGTATTTTTTTATGTATTCATCATTCATATCATTACAAAAAAAAAAAAAAAAAGATCCTGTTTTGTTATACTATGTCATTCTCTAAGGCGAAACTAGTATTAACATACATATATGATACTTTCTAATGTTTCCTCCATTTTCCTAAATACAAGTTTTAGACATTAGATAGTATCCTAGCATGTATGTTTTTACTAAGGTACTCTTGGGGTGTGACAAGTCTTCTCACTAAAGGTTTGACAAGGAGAATTTTCCTTGAGTCATCAAGGGGAATGGGGGTTTGACCCATCGATTAAAGTAATATAGTAAATACCTATATTGGTCAATTGATGTTGTGTTAATCCATAACCCTATGTTTGGGTGGTCCTATTGAGATGGACTAGATGGATGCACTATTTGATTATGACGGATCCCTAACCCTTCATGGTAGTTTATCTCACGTGAACTTGATGGATGTCAACTTATAGAGGATGAGTCTAAATGACTCTTAATGGTTTCATAGTCCTAAATTAGGTGGTCAAGAGTATAGACTTGATGAAACCACTTACTTGAGTGTGAGGTGGGTCATCTTCTATGAAAGACTTAGATTGCCTTTCTAGAGCACTCAGGAGAACCTAAGGTATGTTCATGGCCATTAAAAGCGCTTAAATTAAACATCACGAAATAGCAAGAATTGAGAGAATGATACGTGTTGTGGGGGTCTCAAACCAAGTTCTTGAAGTTTAAGAGTAATTTGCTTCCTTAACTAATTTGTTGCCTTACTCTACTACGCATTAATTCAATTAAAAGACATTAATGCTTAGGTATAGGTGTTGTGGGGATTGTGAGAAAATGGCTTGACTTTATTTATAACTTCTATCCTACAAGAGATATTTGTCTATCAAATATTATGTTTTTATTGGAGTGTGACTTATTATAGGCTTAAATGTGTTAAGCAAGAATTTTGGAAATGAGACTACACACGTGTTGCATCTCAATTATAAATTTTGTTCTTTATTTTTAGTAATTTTAAAATTTAACTTTCAAAATTCTTGACTGAAATCTTTTGAATTCTGTAACCAAAAGTTTTCAATTTTTTTTTAGAAACCAACGTTTTCTTTTATTATTATAACAAAAAGAAACGGAAAATTTTAATGATTAAAAATGATTTTTCTGTTATTATTATAACAGAAAGAAATAGAAAAATTTAATGATTAAAAATTGTAATTCGATTAGTAAGAACAAGTAAATAAGGTTTGGTTTTTTCAAAATAGTTAGTATGCTTTAAAAAAAAATATTCTTTTAGATTTTTCTAGAGATTTTTCTTTTGAGCAATTGTAAGCTTATTGTTTCAAGCCTCTGTTATAAGCGCACGTGTTGGAGATTGACTATGTTAACCTTAGGGAGTTGATGACATCCTTCCATTTGCACTACGATTGTACCAGAATTCATTTCCATGGTAATGGCTCGCCCACGGTACAATCCACTTGATAAATGATTTCTACAACTTCTTTTATTAATATACTAACAGTTAATATTGCAATTACTATATTTATTTTAACACTTAGATGATTGACGAGATCATAAAAGCTCCCATGATATAATGTAATGGCTAAGATAAATTTAAGAATAAAATTTAATGGCTCCACCGCTTACAAGAGGCATTTTGTTAGTGTTGCTAGAGAGTTACTCAAATCATAAGCTGGTTATTTTATTTTTTTTTTTATCCATGTCACATATATATATATATATATAGAGAGAGAGAGAGAGAGAGAGAGAAACAAGATATCTTTCTTTCAAAAAATTCTAAGGCTGTTCATTGAACCGAACCAAACCAAACCACAAAATGTAGTTCTTTTATATTACTGTTTTGTTCGCGTTTCGGTTTAGAAAGAGTCTAATGATTATGGTTTGGTTTGAGGATCGAACAAAACCGTTTGAACCTGAACTGAACCGCTTCACATTAAAAGAAATTAAAAAAAAAAGCCATCTTATTTATTTGTAACTCTTAAACATTAGATATTAAAATCACATATGACATCATCACTCTAATATCATATATGTATATAGTATGTTAGAATAATCTTGAAATGGAATCATAATTATGAATTCTAATAACATTCTTATGTTTTGATGCATCTTTGAAAAGAAATGAGCAAGATTTTAATTTATAGATTTATTAGGAAAAATTGTAATTCTGTTCCAATTTGTGAAATATAAATTACATTTTTAACCACACTAATGTTATTAATAAATATAAATGTTGTATATATATTTTCATATTATATATTTTATAATATACTATTAAATGTATTATATATATTTAATAATATTAAACAAGCAATCTTTTGCTTGTCTAAAAAATTTCTCAATATGTTTTCATATTTATTAATTTTAAATTCTTTCTAAAATTAGTAGAGGTGCATCTTAAAATAAAAGCGATATAATTGAGTTTAGAATATGCACAATGATTTAATTGACACAACAAAAATTTAAATATGTTATAAAGGAATAATATTATAAATAAATATGGAATTAAAGTAAAAGAATGATTTTATTTAGTTAGAGTTATAGATTTATTAAAAATATTTGTTACTTTAAATTCGCATTGAAAAATATTTTAAAATGAATAATATGTATATATGAAATTATTGAATACACGACTTAATATAATGATAAGTAACTTTAAATCTTGCACAATGTTCCTCAATCTAAATATTTTTTCTTTTTTTGGGAATTCAAATAACTATTAATATTATTTATTAGCATTAAATGTTTTTAAAAGCGGTTCGAACTAAACTGAACCAAACTGAACCGTATTTGAAGCAGTTCTGTTTGAAACCCTGAACCTTTAAAAGTAGTTCAATTCATTAAAGGTTTGAACCGAACCATTTCAAATATGGTTCGATTCGATTCAACCCTTGAACTGAACCAAACCATAATGCCCCTAGAAAAATTCTATGGTTCCGTCATTATTTAATAGCTCACACTATATCCAATTATGATCGAATAACTAAAATAAATAATATTCTAATTACTATATTTATTTTAATGATTAGATAATTGATTGGACGGTCTTGTTGACGGGTTCTTTCTCTCCTTCTAAACTATTTGAAGGAAGGGAACTCCTACAATTCCATCGGCGGCACCGTCCAGTCAATAATTTAACTGTTATATGATGTAAACCGTTAGATGGTGAGGTGACGGGTCTCGTCAAAATTAATAGCGGGATCATAAAACATTCCTCGAAGAAAATAAAACATTATTTGCTCTTGATTCCTTAATGTGGTTCAAAGATTTGGAAAATTGCTGATCAATCTCTAAATGTAGTTATACCTAAGAAAGGAACCATTAAGAAAAGATCCTCCAACAATTTGAGCATAAGAGGCATAATATTTTATAATAATAGATCCTTATAATGTCTTTAATTTCCTATTTAAATCTTTTTGTTGATTTTATTGTAATTGTAATTTCATTACAGTCTTATTTTTATAAAGAGTTGTTATAAGTTTAGTTAACGTAATAGTGACTTCGTAAGAAATTCTTATTATAAAAGAAATACTAAACAATCAAATTCAATGTTGAAATCGTATTTTTTTTCAAAATCCCGCATTTAAATAAAATAATTAATAAATAAAATTCTATCATGATCTCATTCAATACCTCATTAATAACAATTTTATTCAACAAATAAATACACGTTACATTTTTTAATATATTTCATTTTCTCTAATAAAAAATAAAAATATAATATTTCTTTACTAATAAATTGTATTTCTTCCTTTTCTATTGGCAAAGTACTCACAACTCTAATTAGGAAGATCTTCCCCCTTGCTGAAATCATATAAATAAATAAACAAACAAATAAAGGTAACATCTTCCCCAGGCCCCAATATTCCATCTTCTTGGCTGGCACCCAGCAAACCAGTCTTGCTTGCTTCTTCTTGTTCTTCTCTCTGTATTATATATTGTTTTGAAGCATCTCCATTTCAGATCAGCAGGTAACTTCCCAAGTACCCTTTTCTTCGTTTTGTAACAGTTCTTCTTTATTTGTCTTTCCAATGTTCTTTCGGCTTCGTTCAAATTAATAAAAAAGGAAAAAAAACCATTAATCTTTGATATTTCTCGTATTATATTCAAATCGAATTTTACCATTATGATAGTCAAACCTATTTTCTCTGTCCATTTCAATGTATCCCTCACTTTCTTTCTTTGCGGCATTTTAACAAACATATGGGCAACCCCGAATTTGTTCAGCGTTTTGGGCACCGATGATATAGGAAAAAGAAGCGTATTTGTTTTGAACTTTGTGAACTGGATTAAATTTACACATACTATGTATATACGTATGGCATTTTTAATTATTATGTATTATGGTAGTATGATGCTGGAAACTTGTAATTTTATTTGATTCTTATGTAATTTGGACATGGTTGTGCGTGAATTCGGTAATTGTTTAATAAGTATTTTCGAGGAAATATTTGATTTATGGTGCTATGTGTTTTATCTTAATAGATTTTTGGTGAAACCGGATAGATTTAGCGATACAAATAGGATTTTGTGGGAAAGTTGTTCCAGGAGAAGCTCCTTTTTTTTTTTTTTTTTTTTGTTGGTTGATGAAAGTAGAAGCAACAGAGGATATGGTTAAATTTGCAATTTTATCTGGAATTGGAACGTACCATATCATACAACCATATAGAACCGGTAGACTTGTAAACTTGTAGAATTGGTATAGCTATGCTTATAATTCTATCGAAGTCTGCACTTGGACAATTTTGCATTTGTTTTAACACGGAAAAGATTATAAAATTGCTTCAAATCTAATCTGCTATGCTTATGACTGATGCTATGGTTTTCAAATAGGAATGAGCAAGAGGAAACTAGGAGAATTAACCAAATCTAGTCAGTTACTGAGTGAGCATGAGAAAAAACTGTACGATCTAATCCGGAGTAAACAAGACATGGGTATATGGTCAGCAGACATGAAGCGGGAAACCGAGCTTCCTGCTAATATTGTCACTAAGTCCCTGAAGTCACTTGTTGCAAAACAGATGATTAAAGAGGTGGTAAATGTTCAGCATAAGGGAAGAAAACATTACATGGCCGTTGAGTTCACGCCATCCACAGCAATCACTGGTGGTGCTTGGTATAGTGATGGAACCCTTGATACAGAGTTCATTGAAGAACTTAAACGTCTATGCTTGATGATCATTCAAAAGCTGAAGGTCGCAACGGTTGATATGGTTATGAATGCTGTCAACAAGTCCGGATCTTTGAAAGAGGATTTATCTGATAGCCAAATTAAAGAGATTTTGATGGCTTTAGTTCTAGAGAATAGTATAGTTGAAGTGAAGAGTACTGGATCAGGTGAGTTTGCTTCCATTAGAGCTAATACAGTCTGTTACAAATGCACAAGACAATCTGCTGCTGCGAAGGAACCAAAGGTAGGGGCTTTTGCTTCAATTCCTTGTGGGGTTTGCCCTCGAATCAAATACTGTACGCCTGACGGTATAATCTCTCCAACAACATGTGTTTATTACACCAAGTGGTTAGAATTTTAGTTGAATCAAATTTGTTTTTCCCTTACAAGAGTTAGAGCTTCTGTTTATAGTGAGCATAGTTGATACATGAGAAGCAATATTTCCTGATCTGAAACAGTTAATAGTTCTGATCATGCAAGCTCCAAAATGGTTGTTTTCAGCTTTCATCTACTTCACATTAATAGATTAGTGGTTTATTCCCCAGTTGCATGTTCCAATGTTTGAATGAGAAATCTTATACTGATACAATCCATGTTTATGGCATTATTAAGGATTTGATGTGAAATATGATATGAATCCAACCTGGAAAGACAGAATTCCCAATCATAATAAATAGTGTTTTGTTATGGCCTGATTGGAAGTTTTCCTCTGTTGACAAAAATGAGCTCAATTACCAATAAGGTGACTAGATTTCCCTTTTCTACAATTTTATTCTCAAGGTTGCCGAAACTTGACGAATCCGGAACAGTGCCTAACTTCCATGTCATGTCAAGTTCTAAAATTCACACAACTTTGCTTCCTTTCATTCATAGATTGTTGGGACAGGAGAAGGAGGTTATTGCTCAAAGGCTAAAATGGACTCTTCTTGACATCATCAAAGACTGTTTTGTGCTGGAAATCGCACTTTCATATATGAAGGATTTATATGTAAATGAAAAAGATTTATTGCATATTATGTGTGAGATATTTATCTCGTTATTGATCCTACCGATGACATAAAAATAATCGTACATAGTGCGTTTTAATCGCATCTTTTAAGATATAATTTGTCTTTTGATAAATTCCACATGATTTGTATCTATTTTGGGACGATATTTGATGAAACTTAAGTGATTAAAATTGTATGATTTGCATAGAAGTAACTTTATTTCATAGAATCGTGTGACACCATATCATTATGTATGAAACATATGATAGAAAATACAAAGGTTTGTCAAGAAATTGAAAAGAGTTCACTCATTCTCTGCTGCCTTCCATATCAACTGTTTCCTACCAAAAATCTACCGTTATCCTGGTTCCGGTTCATTTTCCTGCAAATTTGCAAGAGCTCCTTCAATGCTTCATCCAACTCACTACCCTTTTTCCTTCTCATGTTGTTGCTCAGTTCCTTAACTCTCTTTCTCACTCTCTCCCCCACTTTCTCAACCACCACGTTCCTCACAGTTATAGCCACCCTCTGTCTGTCTATCCTCCCCTTCTTATCTCTCTCCACCTCCACACCACCACCGATATCCACCACCAACCTGGCATTCACTGGCTGGTCTAAATGCATTGGCATAGCGATTATTGGAACCCCAAACCACATGCTCTCTACGACAGAACTCCATCCGCAATGACTTACGAAACCACTGATGCTTCCATGATTCAAAATCTTTGTTTGAGGAGCCCAATCCTCCACCACCATTCCTCTTTCTTTTACCCTCTCAAGAAACCCCCATGGCATTGCCTCTTGTAAAGTGGTATCTAGGCTGTTCCCATGGTGACACCTTATGACCCAAACGAAATTTACTTTTAAGCTCTAAAAGAGCTATTTTTTTATTTCTTCCTTTAGAAGAAAGTACTCGCTCCCAAATGAAACAAAAACAGTTGATTTCTCACCTTTCTTGTCCAGCCACTGCATGATTTTTCTGAGACTTTTCATCATCTTTGTCCATATGGGTGTCTTCGTCAACAATTAGACCATGGAACCACCCTCTTGTGAAACAATTCAGACAGGTAATCAATGTGTTTCCCCTCAATATCTTGTCAGTCTTGATTAAAAAATCTCTGTAGACTCTCTGTGCATTGCTTACCCGAAATCTGTCTCTGATCCATTTGTGTATTCAGCAAGTTGTTGAACTTATAAGCTCATAATCATGGAGATAAATCTGGAAAAGGGAAGTTAATCCCTGTTTTCATGTTGGAATGATAACAAAAGCCATCATTGCAGCACTTGTGCACAAATACTAAACTGCTGGGATGTTATGCTGAGCAGCAAGTTCTGGGGCCAATGTTGGAGAAATCATAAATGACCAAATCTGGTTTGAGTAGATTTAGGATGTTGGAGAAGTTGGGTGCTGCCAAGTCAAAGGCTGTTCAGCGTTTGCATAAGATGTGGTGGGAGGCCATTGGTGGTGTGGTAATGAGGAGGAGCTCCGGCAAGTTTGGGAGATGGAGCTCAATAAATTTAATGGAATCAACTGTATTTTTCCTTGAGCTTTGGTTTGATGGATTTAAGGTTTATGGGTGTGGAGCAAAAGTATAAGGATGTTCTTCAGAGAATCTCTTGGCAAGTTCTAGGAATGGAGAGAGATGTCATGAGCTAGCCATGGAAGCATCAAGATTCTAAGGAAGCAACTTTCTTGGGCACTTCCATTTTGGAAAATCTTACGAGATGTGTTTTGCTTGGAAATTGTGCTTTTGAACAATGCAAAAGAAATATATATATACACGCGCGCACACACATAAAATATTAACTCCAAATGGATAAGCATTATCCTTGGTACTTGGTTGAATCAAATGCGACATGGCTTGGAGGTGTGTCAAAATTCTGAATGGAATTCATGCGTGGGAGATGGTTGAAGCTGGTAGAATTCGGTGCTTCTTGTTCTTTATATCATTTGAAACCATCGCTTATTCCGGACAATTCTAGGATATTATGAGCCTACAGGTGTTTGTTATTGGGTAAAGATAGAAATCTTCCATCTCTCTTCTTTATATATTTTTATTAGTAATAAATATTTGTGCAAAATACTAATAAATAAGTATAATAGAATTTTTGTCATTTAAAATAACTGATGAATAATAATTTATAGAAAAGAAACTAAATAAGTAGTTTTAAAGTGCTTGTAAAATAAAGAATAAATACACACAAAAAATGGTAATCACAACTAACTTGCTTTAAAGAGGTCAGCTATCTATAGAGTATAAAAAGTATATATATTAATTGAGGAACTTTATTCCATATAAAATTACATCAGCTAGTAATTAGAAAATTAAATCATTGTACATCAATTCAACGGGAAAATTTTAACCTAAATAATATATTTAGAAAAGAAAATGAACTGTTAAACTAAAAAATAAATAGAGAAATTGACGTTCTGCTTTACCTTAACTAAAAAGAAGTTAATACTCCGAAATCCGAATCAAAGAAGGAAGAAAGTTTAGAAGTGTAGAATAGATTCAAACAATTTTCTTTGATGTCAATCTTTAAAAATTGCAAACAAAATTATAATGTTTAGATTTGTGGAACTAAAAAAAAAGCAAATACTTCAAGGGTAAAATATCTCTCCTTTAAATTTCTATCAAGTTTTTTGAAACACTTGTTACCATAACTGAAAGTGACAATAGGAAACACCAAAATTATAATGTTTAGATTTTGTGGAACTAAAAAAAAAAGCAAAACATATGTTATATGTATTTATATTTTATATTCATTATCTCATCATATATTAAAATATAATAACTAGTTATATATGACATGTATATACACACATTCATTGTAAATACATATTCATATTTATATTTTATATTATTTATTTATTTTATATTAAAATATAACATGTAGTTATATATGACATGTATAAACACACACTCATTATAAATACATATAAATGCTACATATCTAAGAGAGGCTTTTAACATAACACTTCTACTGTACCTATTATTACTTGAGCACTGAGCTTGCTAAAATTGTCTATTTCAATTCTAATCTCTCTAAATTATCCTTTTCTCAATATGATGATCATTCTATCGTATCATTAAAATTGTGTAAAAGTTTATTGGTGAATTTGTAAATTTGTAAATGGCATGTCAAATTAATAACTCTACTCAAAGTCTATACTTAAACGATTTTATGTCCATTTTAATTAAAAAAAAGTTATAAAATTAAAAACTTTTAATATTGCGTTACAATATACATATCACATAACATACAAAAATATTTAAGTTTATAGGAAAAAATTATATGCGATCTCTCTATTAGGATGAATGGCACAAGGCCAATAGGATATGAAGCCTTATCAATATTTATTCCAAATACAGGAAACTATGTTTTGTACCTGGAGCCTATTTTGTAACCTTACTCTATAAAACCTATAATGTATAGAGTATCTTGTGGAATTTGCAAAATTTTCCCTATTTCTTAGATTTCAAATTTATAATAGTATATACACTTTTGTGTAATATATAACACTACCTCATTTGTATATATTCACTACAAATAGCCTATAGAAAGAACTTTGTAAAGTAATTTTTTAATATCATAAATTCTACAATATGTAAAGCCTATAATAAATTTCAAAATTAGAAAAAATTGCAGAAAATTCTATGTGAAATAACCTTGTAAGATAAATAATATTTCTATATAATTTAAAAGTCTAAGCATACACAACCAAATAAAATAGTAAGGTTCTTCGATATAGAAACTTCTATAAGATAGTCAACAAATAATAATTTTGGAAAAAGGTGACACAAAATTTAAAACCGAGTACCACAATTTGTTTTCTCATTAAAATTTCCTAAAATTTTAATAAGGTATATGTGTTGCGTACCCTGGAACCTATACCCTAACCATATTAGAATACATGTTATATGGTAATATATGATATAAAAATCTCATACACCATGTATTCGCACCTTATCTTGTGATTCTTAATACCCATCTGATTAAGTGAGGGTATGAATGGGTATCCTATATAGCAAGATTACCTATTCACTCTTACTCTTTATATATATATATATATATATATGTTTATAGCTATATTTATATATTTGTCACCAAATTATATCAATATGTGATAATTATGTGTGACCACTATAAAAAAGGTTTTTGTATCTGCCGTGTCAAATCTCATGTGAAAGAGGTGGAACCTGTTCAATCAAATATTTTCATTTCATAGTTTACAAGTTTTGCCTAAACAAAAACGACGATTGTTTGCTCAATGTTGTGTCACTATAAGGACTTAACCGTTACGCCCCAAATTTGAAGGACATATGTAGTCTGTTGCATAGTTGCACCATAGTATAAGCATGAAAAGACTCAAAACAATTAACATCACATATAATAAATGATCCATAATTATTTGAATTATTACATATTATTTTGAGTTTCAACATTTTACATCTCCACAATTATAAACAATTCAAACCAAGCTAAACTAGTAAAGTTTAATTAAAACAACCTAATTTATAATTTAGCAAATTTCTAGTGATAGACCTGATCCTAAGTTGGAAAGCCTTAAATAATAACTTTAAACCACACTTGTACCTAAAAAAAAATTCCAAAGGGATGAGCCAAAGCTTTGTATGTAACAACACAAGTACATACAACATCAACACACGAGCTTAATTTAGAAATCAATAACCCATCTATTTATTTCTTTAATTAAGGTGTGACAAGCAAAAATGGAGTATTCATGACTTCGAAAACACGATGGGGAATAGAAGAGGTCCTAAGAAGACACATTTACTTAGAGGGTTGATAAGACAAGTGATGCCTTATCGATGGGAAAGAACGGGAAGGGAACTAGCCTTATCTGGGGTTAATCATTGTTATTCAAAATTAACCAATCTAGTCAATCAACACCATTTGGTCTAATGAGTCTTACTTCTTTGGAGCACTCCCGAATGCAAAATCACTCTAAGGTTAACCATACACCAATATTGTATCCTCATTAACTATCTGCTAAGTCATCATTGGTGACCTAAGCGCCTAACTACTATTTTAATTCTACAGCATTCTCTAACAAGAGTGCTGTTCTACGGCTTAAGACGACCACGTACACTAAGCATTAGTTGAGCTGTCTTAAATATTAATTAGGTTTAATGCCTATCATAGCATCAAACAAATAAGTGTCTGTGTATCTGTATCTAAAAATTCCATCATTGTTAACTCATAAAAACACCAAAAACCTGATATATATAACACATATGTCATATCTAGTGCTTAGTGATTCATAGATTTCAACCTAATACTACAGTCACTGATTATTACCTATGATCTAGAACTTAAGAGGAAGGTTACGTACCTCTATACTCACTTAGATAATATTGTTGCTAAATATGATTGATGCATATATATTTATATATATATATATATTATAGTAATAACTACTCACTTCTTTTACTTATTTGTTTATTTATTTATCACCATTACTATCACTATTGCTTACGAGTACTGTTATATATGCTCATATATATTTGCATATATATTTATGCAGTTACCATTACTTATCCATTTTTATTCATTATATATATCCATAAATGATATTACTCATATTCATTTGTCTATTTATAACTAATTTAGCATTTATAGTTGGTGTGTCATTTCAATACTCTTGGTAATAGTATTTACTTTTGGATAATAACACCGTTAGTATTAAATTGATACCCTATTATTCTTATTGTTATACAAAGTTATTAATGTTAGATTTTTTTATTACAATTAATTAATAAGCCATAAGATTAAATTCAAATTTAAATGGTTAACTTTAACGTATTGATTTTAAAAATTCAAATTTACTCATTTTTAGAAGTTTTTTTTTTAATATTTAAAATAAATCACACTAACAATTTATCAATTAATATTTAAACATCCATTCAATACAGCGTTTACTACTAATATATTTACCCATTTTAATTGCATCTAATTTCTTAATTAATCTCCTTATTTTATTTGACTTTATTTCTTCCTCTTATACTTGAAAAAAAAAAAAAAGATTAAGCTTTCGAGGTAACAATTCTATATTAACTATTTTGTAATATATAATTTTAACAATTAAAGAAAAAACTAGCTATTACCTAGTAACGTAACCATTACTTTTAATATAATTGATATGTAATATTGACTATAATTTATTTATTTAACATCTTTTTAAGTTAATTTATAAAATAAATTCATGTGTATGATTTTTTTTATATTGTTCATTATTGAGAACATGATGAAAAATGCCTCTATACTAAATGTCAAGTCAAAACATTTCCTTTGTAAAGCACAACTATCAAGAAAGCAACCAATAATGATTTTAATTGCTCGATAATCATAACTCATACTTGATTTATGACATTCTGATTTTGTCTTCTTCTAAAACAATTTTTTTTAACTAACCAATAATGTCTAAATCTTTTAATGCTCCATACTAACAAAATTGATATTATATAATTCCAACATTAGAACAATTTATCTATCTTTCATTTATACATATCCACCAAACTGTAATTCCTAAGCAATGTTTCCTTAATTCTTAGAAAGCAAAACAATGCAATTTTTTTTTTTTAACCCATTGAAATACTATAGTTCATAACCATATATAACACATAAACTCTATATCATCCACTTTAATTTCATACTAAAAGAAAATAATTCTTCTAATCTATACATTAAATATTCACTCGAAATTTCATCCTTTTGTTGATTCATTTCTTATGCATCTATTAACAAACCACTAACACCAGTTCAACTTCTTAAGAATAATAAAGTATTAGACTCTTAAATTGAACAACAATTAATTGATAAGTATTGTAAACTCTCACTTGAAATCTACAAAAACCTTAACGATTTTCGAATAAAAGTTGAGTGAATAAACTCATTCACCGACTCAATCACTAATCACGGTGTCTTGTTTGATTACCAGCACTTTGCGTAAAGTTTATTATTATTTGATTTCACATTTCCTTTACAATGGATCTCTGCAAACACTTTATGATATTGGTAAAACCACTTATAAGTTCCATGATTCTTTTTTTTTTCCCATTAAAGGATATCCATGGAGGAATGGAGAAGGTTCTCCTTCTTTCCTTTTATTTATCTCTTGTAATCTAGCATTTCATTTTAGTTGGTTGCATGATTGATATGAAACATTTAATTTGCAATAAAATCTATTTCAACCCTTAATGACTACTGACTAAAAAAAAGGAATTACAAAAAGCCCATTGGTTTAGAGGTATTTTTATAGGATAATGAATGAAACGCCCTAAATTAAAGAATAATAAAGGAAATTCAAGAAATGATGCTAAAAAAAAATAGTTCATTTTGATAAATAAGAGTTTTGTAACCTAAAGCTCAATCCATAAAATTTAGGATTTATAAATCTTAATCATTGTGTAAATAACATTTGAAAACAATATCGTAAAATATTAATATCACACCTAATTATATTGACAGTTCAAAATAGCTATTCAATCAAAGTCCTATATGAAAAAATAGAATGGCATATGGAAATATGTCATTACAAATAAATTTTCGAATGGTTATTCTTTTAGAAATTAGATAATACTCTTATTTGTTATAAGTTCAATTTCATCAATATTGACATTATTATATGTTATTGTTTATAGTCCATATAAATAAATTAATATAAATTAAAATTACTTTTTTTCCTTCTTTTTTCTTTTTAAATTTTATACCATACTCCTAAATAAATATAACATTTCACTAATCATTTATTTATTATTCCCTCTCCCTTACTTTACTAAGTACTTGATTTATCTTCTCTCTCCCTTGTCAATTTAACTCATCATCCACTAAGTCACCCTAACCAATTTCAACCACAACCATAGTCAGGATGCTGCAGAACTCATCTTCCTTTCTATCTCTACTTCTCTCCCTATATCTTCCTTCTAGCTTGATTCATTAGGAACAATGAAGTTTTCCAACAAGCAACTAACAAATCTAGTGATGTTAAAAGAACTCGCATTTGATGAAACGTATGATCTAGACTCTACTCTAACTTAAATGATAACTCTCTTCGTATTTTAAGTCTTTGTTGCTTATATGTCTTATAATCCTTATACGAAAGTTTCATCGACTGTAGTGACATCACTATTCCACTTTCATCATTCTATATGTGACGATTTTGTTTTCTAATTTTTTTCTATCATCAATGTTGACGGGCTGACCGATTTTGTGGTTGCCATGCAACTTGTGAGTTCTCATCTCTATAATCTTTATTATATATAAGTTCTGTTATTTCTTAAGATATTAGTAGAATTTTGATATTTACTTCATGTGATGTTATTTTGTAAATTTAAATATGTAAATGATAACAAATGGATGGATATGCTATAATTTTAGAGCTTTGAAAATTTTAAACTATGTGTAGATATGTATATAAGCATATATGAAAAGTTATTCTATGTATAATAGTGACATATATGAAAAAACAAGTAATACACATAATTTTGTGGTCCATTTGTTTCCGTTCCATGGTAGTTGAAGATAGATTATATATATATATGTATATATTTATATTTCCCTTTTCGTATTGAATATTAAATAAAGGTTTGAATTATTAACAACATTAATTACACAATAAAATAGTTATAGTTTTACTTTTACCCTATTGCCATATTATTACATAATACCATTAGTTGTTAAATACATAACTTGCTTTTAATAAAGATATGTTAAAATATATATTATGTATATAAATGAAGGTATTATTAAATAATTGCACTTTATCATCGACCTTTTAGTGATATCATGTGTGTGTGTGTGTTCCTCAACAATAGTAGTTAAGAAATGGTTTTTGTCCCTCCTTAAACTTATCTAACATAGAAGGATATTTGGACGAGTTTTATTGTTGTTATTGAGGATACTAATATTAATGAAATGTGAAATTTTAGCATTGGACCATAATGATATAACTATATAGATTTTGATATATTTTACCTTTAAGGCATCTTTTTCTTGTGTACCTTACCTAAGTGTAGCTCATAATGGGACAATAATAAGTATCAAAGTAAATGAACTTAATCATTTACAAAAAGAATATGGTGAACTTAGGCTAAGATGAAATACTCCAAACCTTTCCTTAACTAAGTTAAAATTTTCTTAATTGAACAGTATAATAGGTGGATAATTTTGAATTAGAGTTTGAACTTTGATAGTTTAAGTACATCAAGTAACTTATAGAGTATGATTAGATAATTTAACATAATCAATTAATAAATATATTTAATTGAAATATGAGATTTCAAATGATCTTTTCAAATTGTTTATTTACTTCCATAATCTATTTCAAGTATCAAATTAACCAATTTTAAAAGTATCAATTTTAACTCCTCTTTCTTTTAGTTTTCAAATGAGTTAAATTCCTTAAATTCAACTATCTCAATTTTAAAAGGCTCAAGTTTGGCTATTTTAGTCAAAATCCTATTTTTTTTTAATCCCCATAAATTTTGATTCAACTACTTATTTAAAAAAATCAGTTTTTAAGCTCAAACTTAAACTAAATATCAATTTATTAAAAATTAAACTCCTAAGGTTAGATAATTAATGTAAACTATTAATTTATATTATATTGATTCTTAAATTATGTTCTAATTATTTTCGGAACTAAGTATAATTATCTGAAAGGTTTATACCCAACCCTTACGTATAGATATGTTTTTTATCGTTATCCTTTTCTTTCCTTTTTCCTTTTCCTTTTTGTTACCCCCTTTTTCTTTATTTTCTTCCTTCTCTTTCTCATTTCTCCATGCTTCTTCTCCTCCTCCTCCTCAAAACTCAACCTTAAATCTTAATTTTAAGAAGATTAAGGGAGAAATTAAAGTTAGAAAATAAGATAGGAGTTGGGAATCAAGCTTATAGTAGCTTTATCAACAAGAAAAGGATAGTAGTAGAGAAGATCAAGTTGTGTGAGTTTACCAAACAAGTAAGATAGTTATTTTTCTTTGAATTAATTGTTGTGAATGTATGGGCATGATGAAGTAGTACTAGATATAAGTAGAATTTGTGACAAAATTAGTGAACTATGGATATATAAGCATGTATGGTAAAACCTAGTCTGTATATACATGTGTATGTTAAAAGTTTGATAACATGATTTGAAGATGTATGAGGTACAAAAATATGTTTAGGAGTGCTGTTTAAACTTAATATGAACTTGTATATTGCTTATGTCTTCTTTGAAGTACGATGTTTAGAAGTTGATAAAATTATGGCAAAAAGATAAAGGAACAATGTAACTTTGATCCCTATTTATCATGGGAATGATACAGCCCATCACGAGGGTAAAAGAGGGCATGATCTTCACTGATTAAATTTTTTCAAAAGATAAAGCCAAGATCATGGCTGTGATTAGGAAGTGATCTATCATCATGCGTGTAACAAGGCCAATGATGTGTATGACATCGTTGTCATAAATGTGAGGAGGCTGGTGGTCTAGATCACAACCGTCATAGATCCTCTGATACTATTTATCAAAAAAAAAAAAAAGAAAAGAAAAGAAAGAAAGATGAAATGAAAAAAAAAAGATAAATGATAGATAATATGATATAAAAATCTCATACACCATATATGAGTAGGTTTTGTATTCATTCCTTATCCTGTGATTTTTGATACCCATCTGGTTAAGTGGGGGTATGAATGGGTACCTTATACTGCAGGATTACCCATTCACTTTTGCTCTTTATATATATAATAATTATATATGTTTATAGCTATATTTATATATTTGTTACCAAATTATATCAATATGTGATAATTATGTGTGGCTACCATAAAAAAAGGCTTTTGTATCTGCCGTGTCAGCTCTCATGCGAAGGAGGTGGAACCTCTTCAATTAAATATTTTCATTTCAAAGTTTACAACTTTTGCATAAACAAAAACAAGGATTTTTTGCTCAATGTTGTGTCACTGTGAGGACTTAAACCATTACACTCCAAAATCAAAGAACATAGGTAGTTTTTCACATACTTGTACCACAGTATAAGTATGCAAAGGTTCTGAACAATTAACTTCCACATATAATAAATGAACCATAATTATATGAAATATTTAATATTATTTTGAGTTTCAACATTTTACATCTCCACAATTATAAACAATTCAAACAAAACTAAACTAATAAAGTTTAATTAAAACAACCTAATTTATAATATATCAAATTTCTAGTGACAAACTCGATCCCAAGTCAGAAAGCCTTAAATAATAACTTAAAACCACACTTGTACTTTAAAAAAAAAAAAAAAATTTCCAAAAGGATGAGCCAAAGCTTGGTATGTAACAACATAGGTATATGTGATGTGAACACACGTACCTAATCAAGAAATCAATAACTCATCTACTTGTATCTTTAATTGAGCTGTGATAAGCAATAGTGTAGTACTCATGACTTCGAAAACATGACGGGGAATGGAAGGGATCCTAAGTAGACATAACTACTTAGGGGTTGATAAGACAAGCTAGTACCTTATCAATGGGAAGAGAACAGGAAGGAAACTAGCCTCATCTGGGTTAACTGCTACTAGACATTAACTAGTCTAGTCAATCAATACCACATAGTCCAATAAGTCCGCTCCTTTATACCACTCCCGAATGCAAAATCACTCTGAAGGGTTAACTATACACCGATATTATATCCCCCATTAACTAGCCGCTGAGTCACCATCGGTGACCTAAGCGCCTAACTATCGTTTCAGAACCTTAGGATTCTGTAAGAAGGGTGTCGCTCTTTGACTCAAGGCAACCATGCACACTCAAGCATTAGTTAAGCCGTCTTAAATATTAGTTAGGTTTCATGCTTATCATAGCATCAAACAAACAAGTCTCTGTGTATCTATATCTAAAAATTCCATCATTGCTGAATCATAAAAACACCAAAAACCTGGTATAAAAATATAGCACGTATGTCATGTCTAGTGCTTAGTGATTTGTAGATTTCAACCTAATACTACAGTCACTGATTACTACCTATGATCTAGAACTTAAGAGAAAGGTTACGTACCCCTAAACTTACACTTAGATAATATTGTTGCTAAATATGATTGATGCATATATACTTATATATATATATATATTATAGTCACAATTACTTACTTCTTTTGCTTATTTGTTTATTTATTTATCACCATTACTATCACTATTGCTTGCTAGTGCTATTATATATGTTCATGTATATATATATTTGCGTATATATGTGTACAGTTACGATTACTTATTTATTATTTATTTACTTATATATATATATATATCCATATATGATATTATTCATATTCATTTGTCTATTTATGACTACTATTAGTATTTATAATTGGTGTGTCATTTCAACTATTCTTAGTAATAGTAATTAATTTTGGATAATAGTACTATTAGTATTAAATTGATATCCTATTATTCTTATTGTTATAAAAAGTTATTAATGTTCGATCTTTTATTACAATTAATTAGCAAGCCATAAGGTTAAATTCAAATTTAAATGGTTAACTTTAACATATGTAAATTGATTTTAAAAATTCAAATTCACTCTTTTTTAGAAGATTTTTTAATATTTAAAATAAATCACCATTTACAATATTATCAATTAATATTTAAACAACCATTCAATATTGATTGTACTATTAATATATTTACCTATTTTAATTGCATCTAATTTCTTGATCAATCTCCTTATTTTATTTCTTTCCTCTTATACTTGATGGGAAAAAAAAAAGATTAAGCTTTCAAGGTAACAATTCCTAAATTAACTATTTTGTAATATATAATTTTAACAACTAAAGAAACACAACTACCTATTATCTAGTAATGCTAACCATTACTTTTAATATAATTGATTCGTAATATTAACTATAATTTATTATTTAACATCTCTTAAGTTAATTTATAAAATAGATTTGTGTGTATGATTTTTTTTTTTTATATTGTTCGTACTATTAAGAACATGATGAAAAACACCTCTATACTGGACGTTTTGTGTCACGTCGAGTCAAAACATTTCCTTTGTAAACCACAACTATATCAAGAAAGCAACCACTAATGATTTTAGTTGCTTGATAATCATAACTCACATACTTGATTTATGACATTCTAATTCTGTCTTCTTCTCAAACAATTTTTTTTTTTAACTAACCAATAATCTCTAAATCTTTTAATGCTCCATATTAATAGAATTGATATTATATAATTCCAACATTAGAACAATCTTATTTATCTCTTTCATTTATACATGTCCACCAAACTGTAACGCCCATAGCAACTTTTTCTTAATTCTTAGGATGCAAAACAATACAATTATTTTTTTTTTCACCCATTGAAATACTATAGTCCCTAACCATAACACATAAACTCTATATCATCCACTTTAATTTCATATTAAAAGAAAATAATTCTTCTAATCTATAACATTAAATATTTACCTCAAATTTACATGCTTTATTGATTTGCATTTCCTATGCATCTATCAGCAAAACCACTGACCACTAGTCTCAACTCCTTAAGAATAATAAAGTGTTAGACTCTTGAATTGAACAACAATTAATTAATAAAGTATTGTAAACTCTCACCTCAAGATCTGCAAAAACCTTAACACTCGAATAAAAGTTGATTGAATACCCATTCATATCACTGCCTTCAATCACTAATCATGGTGTCTTATTTGATTACCAACACTTTGCATAAAGTTCATTTCTATTTGCTTTCACATTTCCTTTATAATGAATCTTTGCAAACACTTTATGATATTGGTAACATCACTTATAATTTCCATGATTCTTTTTTTTCCCCCATTAAATGATGGCCATGGAGGAATAGAGAAGGTTACCTCTCTTTGTTTTTATTTTTCTCTTGTAATCTAACATTTCATTTTAGTTGGTTGCATGTGTTAGTCTCTAAATGGAAGTTTTGATTATGACAAAATAGAAGAGAATTGATTAACTTATTAAGTGTGCAGTTTAAAATAAATAAGTATTAGGCTACCTAGAAATTTTTACAAAGGTTGTTTAATTAAAGAAAAATGAACCAAAGGATTCTATAGAACCTTACTTGAATAAAAATGAGCAACGAATTAGAAAGTATGGAATAATTTTTGAGTTTTTCAAAACTAAAAAGAACATACAGAACCTATTCCATAAGCCATGAAAAAAAAAGAAAAAAGAAAGTATACTCAAAAGTATATCCAGAAGGTTTTATAGAAGGTTCACTAAAATTTTGACAGCACATCAGCTTCGTTCAAATTTACTATAGATAGTTTAAGTTTTGATCAAATTCGCCTCGAATTAGTTTAAATAAGTATCTTAAAGGCCTACCTTCGAGAAAATAAGTATATTTGGATAATATACTCATATGTTTCACCAAAGTTGATTTTTATCCAAGGGGATTTCTTACTTATCCAAAGAAGTTGTTTTTCAAAAGAAGATATCATAGTACCTATTTTTAAGGGATCTTCTTTCCATTAAAGATTAAGTTTAACAAGCTTGAACAAGATCTTAACAAGAAAAAAAAGGGATAAAGGATAGTTTTTGGAGATAAGATTCAAGCATCAAGTGACGTTCAAATTTTGAATTCAATTAAAAGATAGAGATAAAGATATCATCCGAGATATTTGTGGATAACTTATCCACAACCTGCAACAGATACTCTTTTAACATTGAAGATCGGATTTTTTTTTTCCGAAGCTTTCTTTTAAATACCTTACAAGACAAAGAAAGAAAAAAGGAAACACACGCTGATACAAAAATTACACGCTACTATTCCTACTACATTTTGTGATATGCAATTGTGCACACTTGCTTACTACAATTTTTTTCTACTGATCCTTTGTTTGACAGAAGGAACTTGTGTGTTGCCTTCTAGCTTGTTTTATTTACAAGATTAGTCCTATATTATCGGTTATTAACTTGAGGAAAGCTGTAAGAGTCGATCATAGTGAATTATACTATCTTGTAAATTGATTCAATTGGATATAGTGGAACAAACCTGTGTGGATTACGGGTCCCAGCTCAAAGTTGAAAAAGTGAATCAACGCATAAGTGGAACTACTATACATCGCTGACTTAGCTTTTCTTTCCCTTCTCTTTTAATTTCCTGTTATTTATTTGTTTGCTCAACTTGTTCTCACGATTTAAACAAGAGGGATTTAATTTTAAAGGCTTAAAATTTCAGATTTGATTATAATTAATTCAACCTTCTTCTCGATTATAAAAGTGAGACCAACAACATAATTGATATTGCATAAAAGCACCTACCGAAACATTTGATTTACAATAAAATCTATTTAAACCCCTTGATGACTACTGACTAAAAAAAAAAAAAAAAAAAATTACGAAAAGTGGACATTGGTTTAGAGGTATTTTTGTGGGGTATTAAATGAAAAGCCCAAGTTAAGACAAGAATAATAAAGGAAATTCAAGAATGAAGCCTAAAAAAAATAGTTCAATTTGATAAATAGGAGTTTTCAAATCTAAAGTTTAGTATAGAAAATTTAGAATTTATAAATAATCATTGTGTAAATAATATTTGAAAACAATATCATCAGATATTCATATCACACCTAATTATATCAATACTTCAAAATAGTTATTCAATCAGAGTCCTATATGGGAAAATAGAATGGCATATAGAAATATGCCATTATAAATACATGTTCAAATGATTATTCTTTCAGAAGTTAGATAATACTCTTAAGTCTTATTCGCTATAACTTCAATTTCATCAATATTGACATTATTTTTTGTTAATATTTATAGTCCATATAAAGTTAACTAATATAAATTAATATTACTTTTTTTTTTTCCTTCTTTTTCCTTTTAAATTTTGTTCCTTACTCCTAAATAAATATAATTTCTTACTAATCATGTGTTTATTTTTCCCTCTCATTAACTTTACTTAGTACTTGATTTTGTCTCTCTCTTCTTTGTCAATTTAACTGACCCATTAAAACACCCCAACCAATTTTGACCACAACCATTGTCATCTAGACCGATGAACTCTATCTTCCTCTATCTCTACTTCTCCTTCGTATATCTGCCTTCTAGCTTGATTCATTGGGAACAATGAAGTTTTTCAACAAGCAACTAGCAACTCTAGCGATGTTAAAAGAACTACATTTGACCATATGTAGGACCTAGAATCTACTTTGACTTAATTGATGACTCTCTTCTTGTTCTAAGTCTTTGTTGCTTATATGTCTTATTGTCCTTACAACTAAGGCACTTATCAACTCTAGCAACATCACTGTTCCACTTTGATCCATTCTGTATGTGATGATTATTCTTTTCCTAATTTTTTTCCAATCATCAATGTCAACGGAATGACCGATTTTGTGGTTGTCATGTAACTTTTGAGTTCTCATCTCTATAATCTTTATTATAGGTAAGTTGTATTATTTTTTAAGATGTTAATAGAATTTTTATATTTACTTCATGTTACATTATTTTGTAAATTTAGATATGGAAATGATAACAAAAGGTTGGATATGCTATAGTTTTGGAGCTTTAAAAATTTAAACAATGGTAGATATGTATATATGCATGTATGAAAAAGTAATTCTATGTATAGTAGTGACATATGAATAAACAGGTAATACACATAGTTTTGTGGTCCATGTGTTTCCACTCTATGGTAGTTGAAGATAGATTATATATATGTGTATATATACATATATTTCCCTTTCCATGATGATTTCAAATAAAGGTTTGAATTATTAACATCATTAATTACATGAGAAAATGGTAATAGTTTTACTTTTAGCCCTATTGCCATATTATTAATAATACTATTAGTTGTTAAATACATAACTTGCTTTTAATAAAGGTAAGTTACAATATATATTATGTATATAAATGAAGTAATCATTAAATAATTGCACTTTATTATTACCTTTTAGTGATACGTATATATATATATATATATTCCTCAAAGTAGTAGTTAAGAAATGGTTTTTTTCCTTTATTAAACCTATCAAGCTTAGAAGGATATTTAGACAAGATTTATTGCTGTTGTTGAGGATATTAATATTAATGAAATGTGGAATTTTAGCATTGGACCATAATGATATAACTATGTAGATTTGATATATTTTTCCTTTAAGGCCCTTTTTTCTTGCGTACCTTACCTAAGTGTAACTCATAATGGAACAAGAATAAGTATTGAAGTAAATAAATATGGTAGACTTAGGCTACGATGAAATACCCCAAAATTTTCCTCAACTAAGTTATAATTTTCTTAATTGAATAGTATAATAGGTGGATAATTTTAAATTAGAGTTTGTATGTATATATTTAATTAAATCAAGTAAAGTAAGTTATAGAGTGTGATTAGATAATTTAACATAACCAATTAGTCAATAGATTTAAATGAAATATGAGATTTCAAATATTTTTTTCAAATTGTTTATTTGCTTCCATAATCTTTTCAAGTATCGAATTAACAATTTTAAAAGTATCAATTTTAAATCATCTTTCTTTTAGTTTTCAAATGAGTTAAATTCCTTAAATCCAACTATCTCAATTTTAAAAGGCTCAAGTTTAGCCATATCAGTCCAAATACTATTTTCATAATCCTCATAAATTTTAATTCAATTTTTTTTATTTAAAAACATCAATTTTTAAGCTAAACTCAAACTAAATATCAGTTTATTAAAAATTTAACTCCTATGGTTAGTTTCTTAATGCAAACTATTAATTTCTATTATATTGATTCTTAAATTATTTTCTAATTAAATTCAGAACTATATATAATAATCTAAAAGGTTTATACCCACAACTCTTACTTATAAATATCTTTTTTTATCGTTATCCTTTTCTTTTTTGCTACCCCCTTTTTCTTTATATTCTTCCTTCTCTCTCTCATCTCTCTATGTTTCTCTCCTCTTCTTCTTGTTCTTCTTCTATTTCTTTTCTTCCTAAAAAACCAACCTTAAATCTTATGTAATGCCCTAATTTTAGTCATTTACAACACACCACATGTCTATATGTTATATAGACACGTAAAGACTCAGACTTACTAATAATCACGATATATACCATTTACACTTCTAACACATACACATTAATACTCTAGATCAACAGTCACAATATAAGTACTTTATTACAACAACTATAGAAATTCCTAGTTCCTATACATAGGTAGCAAGGGATGGCTTATAGAGTTCATCTAAAACACACATAAATATATAGACTAACAGGCAGGTCCATGCCTTAACATGCTAATTAATACAGGAAAGACGATCACATAATATAATAGGAGTCTCTATCTCCTGCAATCTAACATTTTATGTCTAAAAGGCTACTGGATAATCCTTGCCACTAAAATCTTCCCCATAGTTCATGATAACGTCATATCCAATAAGTTAAAAGCCTTAGGGGTTCCATCTGTACTTGAAAAAGACGAAAGGTGAGTTGAAGTCCTGTATAGTATACCAACAAGCACATGCGTGTGTACAAAAATTGATAAACTCATATGCATCATAATCATATGAATGAAACAAGCAATCATTTAATTATCTTTATCCTTTATCTCAATGCTCAACAAAGGGATAACTCAATACGTATCACACATAAATATTTACATATAATATTGGTTATTGGGTACTCCCTAATAACTATGATGTCGATACAACCTAGATCTACCAAGATCATTTCATATGCAACTCACTCCCGAACAACGCTACACATGGATCATGGATTGCCGCGATAATAACGTGGACACTATCCACCTATTACCAATAGATTCGCATAAGTAATACACTCATCATTAAATCGGATAGTTGAATTAGTCAAGTTAAGCTTCTATCCTAAACAAACACAAGCAATAAACAAAGTATACACGCACCTGGATAGATGATTCAATTTAGTTTATTGATAGAAAACTTTAACTTATTTTAACACATAAAGGTGTTTGGAAGCTTTACATTTCTCAATTTATTTCTAAGTAATATTCTCTAGGCTCCTTTTCTCTCATTCTAATGTTAAAACAACATTTATATAATATATTTGCATATATATATATATGTTAATAATTTAAATTGTAACAAGAAAATAATGAAAAATAGTAATTAATAGATACTAACAAGGTCTTGGGTTCTTAGAGTGATGATAAACCTTAAAGAAGTTGATTGAGCAAATTTCAAGTGTTTTTGAGAAGAATAAAACAAGTTTTGGAAAAACTATCTTATACACAAGCTTCAACATAAGCTATATACAAGGCAAATAGCGACAAAATGCATTTTCAAAGTACATGACTATTTTACAAAAGGTTGTGCATGAAGTCGTGTAGAAGTCAAAAAGTGGGTAGAAAGCATTTTCAAAGTATACAACCTTCTACAGAGGTTGTGTACAAGGTCATGTAGGGAACAAAAATTGTTAGAACGTGCTTTTGAAGTACATCACCTTACAAGCCGTGTATGAGTTCGTGCAGGATAAAAATAGGGCTTTTCACGCAATTATCACAAAGCATTGATTCTTCATTCCATTCGAAAACATGACTAATGATACTCTTTTTTTCAAGACCAAAACACCCATGTTAACAAATCATACATAAAGATTGAATCTTGCATGTAAACATCGTGTTACCTTATCACAAATTTGTCAATCTCTTTCCTCTCTTATTTTGAAAGTTTTTCCTTTGAAAATTCTTTAAAATTCCCCATAACTTGTTTCTTTTAGATGGAATCTCGCGATTACATCGATATAATAAGAAACTATTACTCCCACAAATACCTTTTTGGGAGCTAAGAAGAGAAGAGAGAAAAGAAGGGAAAAGAAAGGAAAGAAAATCATCACTTACTTTGTTGTCTTGATGGATTTTCTTCAAGAAGTTTCAATAGTTTGATGAGGGAAAGAAAAGGAAATCTATGCGAAACATGTAAAAGAAGGAGCTGAGGAGAAGGCAGTTACTTATACATTTTCAACTGCCAAGATTTCAAAAGATTTGAAATAGACATGTTTGCCCTGATTTAAAATAATAAATCATATCTTGTCCCTCTTTAAATAACTAAAACATAGTTATTATTATTTCCTTGATATTTGGTTATTTCATCTTAATTTCAAGAAGATTAAGGAAGAAATTGAAGTTAGAAAACAAGATAGGAGTTGGGAATCAAGCTTATAGTAGCTTTATCGACAAGGAAAGGGTAGTAGTAGAGAAGATCAAGTTGTGTGAGTTTACTAAACAAGTAAGATAGTTCATTTTCTTTGAATTAATTGCTATGAATATATGGGCATGATGAATTAGTATTAGATATAAGTAGAATTTGTGACAAAATTAGTAAACTATGGATATATAAGCATGTATGCTAAATCTTAGTTTGTGTATACATGTGTATATTAAAAGTTTGATAACATGATTTGATGATGTATGAGGTAGAAAATATGTTGAGAAGTGTTGTTCAGGTTTAATATGAACTTGTATACTGCTTGTGTATTGTTTAAGTATGATGTTTAGAAGTTGATAAAATTATAGTAACAAGACAAAGGAAAACGTAACTTCGATACCCTGTTCATCACGGCCATGATATGACCCGTGATACAAGTGGAAATAAATATATAAGGCCATCAAGGGCATGATCTTCACTGATTAAAATTTTTCAAAAGATATGGCCAAAATTACGGCTATGATTAGGGGTGTGATCTCCCATTACGACCGTAGCAAGGCTAGTGATGTGTATCACGACCGTTGTCATGAGCATGACAAGGCTGGTGGTCTAGGTCACGCCTCTATCATGGTCATGATAGATACCCTAGTACTATTTTATAAAAAATGAAAAGAAAAGAAAAAAAAAGATGAAACGAAAAAGATAAATGATAAATAATATGATACGTTAATCAAAATGAGTTAAGTAAATTAATAGGTTTAATAACTAATTAGACTTAACATAGATTTTAAGTATAAAACAAACTTAATTAGTAAACCTAAGTTTAGCTTGACTTAATGAACTTAGTAAACTAAAATAAACTAGACTAGTTAAGTTCCTATAAGATATACGTTGTCTTAGTGAAATAGCTTAATATAACCTAGTAACTATATTAAATGATTAAGTCTAATCGACTTGGTTAGCTTAAATAATATAGACTTAACTTATAATTGGCTTAGATATAATTGCAATTTATACGATTAGGCTTTAATTTATATGAGGAGTATATTGTTTCAAACTTTTTTTTCCCCCTAAAAATGAGTATTTTTCTATAAGTTAATAAGAGATAATGATGTTTTTGTAATATAAGTTTGAGAAAAAGAAATGAATTGACAGGCAATACATAACTGTCTGTATCTTGGCATGGCGACTTTTGCATCCATGACGAGGTTTCTACTTAGTATCTGATTAAAAAGATTTTTAAAATAAGTTTGTTGTAAATGGATAATCAATTTAAATGCTTATATGAGTTTATATTCTTGAACAGACATATGGATAGTTGATCCATCCTCTAATTTTGTTTGGGGAGTAGAAGTTGTGTAAGTTTGTAGTAACTTAGGCGCTATGTGTTAGGATAGGCATCATAAATGAACTAAAACGTAAAGATCGTGCTTTATTATTGAATGTTGCTAGTACTTGTATCATTGAATCTAGTACAGGGAGTGATAACCTTACTCGGTGATGTCGGCATGATAGTTAGTCCTTTAGGCACCCCATTATCATGATGCGATGATAATTCATTAGTGTGCTCAGCGAGTAGTTGATAAAGAAAACGGTATTGGGACAACATCTACTTAGGATAAGAGAGAAGTAATATAGCATGCCTTACGTTTATAGGACCGGTTGAGCTGTATTATATTATGGACTGACATAAGTAGAGATGCGTAACGATTGTGAACTCTAAAGGAAGCAATTTTTCTTTTTCAAATATGTAATATAGAATATATATATAAGTATTCATGCTTCTTATATCAACCCCCTGAGTAGGTACTACACTCATGTAAGGCCCACATGCACTTTGTCAAAAACTTCACATGCCAAGTCCCCAACCATGTATAATATATGAAGATATTATACGTAATGTTATCCAAAAGAAGAGTTTATCTCATTGCTTGATCAATCTGTTAAAATACAAAGCTTTATAAGTCTACTGTTTAAGAGTAGATAACTTTACATAAATATAAAATAGTACCATCGTCCATGTCACTTCAAGGACTATAAATCAATCTTAAAATATACATGATAGGAAAACTTAAGTACTTTACATAACAAAACATAAGCTTATGAGTAAGTCGTAGTCTATTATTACATTTCACAAATAGGTCTTATACAAGTTCTTCTAAAAAAAAGAAATATAATATAGTCCAGCATCCTAATTGTCGCGTTCATCAAGAAAAGCCTCCTAATTTGTACCCTATCCCAAGTCATCATAATACTCATTATCATCATTACTGTAGATGAAAAAAGTGAGCCAAGGGCCTAGTATACAACAACAGAAACAAATACGACTGATATACATTCCTAAGCTAATGCAATACAAGAAACAATAAAATTAATTATCTTCACTTAGGTAAAACAAATCAACATTGGAGTATTTAAACTCATTACAATCCTGAAGGAATATGGACGTCTTGAGTAACAAGCTGCTCAAGGGTTGATATAAGTAGTTCGAATGCTTATATCTCTTACATAACTTATAATAATCTCATCTAGGATTCAATCGTTATTCAACTTTACTTAACTTAATCTATAACATCACCTAGTTCAATCGTCCTTATAAACGTGAACTAAATCATATTATTTCCTTTTAAGAATAAGCAAATGTTACACTAATACGTTCCTTTATCAATTAACCGCTGACTTATGAAAGTCATTATATCATGATAAGAGTGGCATATGCACCTAAGATAGCATGTCAACCTCATTAATAGGGTTGTCACTTCCCGGATTGGATTCAACAGCACACATAGAAGCAATTCAAACAAATATTTAAGCCAATCTTTAACTAGAATTGATTAGATGCTCCACCTAGCATTCAGCAAAAAAGTTACTGTATACCTGGATAAATGGTTTTATCATATAAAAAACGTGTATTTAAACCCAACTGGGTATTGGAACTTGTCGAGGCAAATCATTTCATATGAAACAATGTTAATCCATAATTAAATACTAAATCATTAAATCTTCATCAAACTTAAATAAAGTTTAAATCATCACATAGACTCATATTCATATACACATACATGTACACATCATATTCCACTATTCATTCATCTATTATTCATTTACTTATTATTATATATAAATGAACAGTATTGGGGGATCTGTCAGACTGTCACACTTGTGACAAGGGTCGTGGTGGATATCACAGGCACCATTAGGGTCGTGATCCTAACCGTGATGTATGTTACTGTCTTGTCACACCTGTGATAGGAGATCACGCTCTCTATCACTACCGTGATATAGGCCATGTTAAAGATACGCCCGTGATAGTTTTGTTAAAAACTTTTCCAAAAAGCATGTGAGGCGATCATGTCCCATGTAACAACCATGATCTAGGCCGTATCATTTACCAAAAAGAGATCAAAGGAGATCACGGTCTTGGTAACGATCGTAACTAAGGCTATTTCAAGTTATAAAAACATTAAGAGGAGATCATAGGCCACGTCACGACCATCAGCATCAGGAAATCATGATTTTGAGGATATAACGACCTCGAACACACCCGTGATGAACACAGCATTGATCCTTTGACACTTGCCTTAGAATTCTGAAATCTTATATCTTCTAACTCCTTATTAAGACCTGTTTGTTATAAAAACATGTTAAAACTAACTTATACATATAATATCAAATAACATCAAGATTACTTACACTAATATATTCATTTCACATGTATATGTACCACAATCTTAACCTAGAAGCATAAGTTCATTATTCATGTTTTTTGAACTCTATTATTAACCTAATTACTAAAGTCCTACTCATTTATCACTAATAACACACACATCATTTCATCATAAACTCAAAAATTCATTTCTTCAAACACCTAGAGTACATATGCCCATTTACGTATCTAGTTTAACATACTTGTTAGCTTATCATTAATTAATCTAAAACATCAAAATTTTACTCCTATGTAATATCGAACATCAACCAAAACCATAATTAAACAAAACATGCAACAAATCAACTTTAGTTACTTTTATAACTATTAAAATCAACCAAACTTCACTTTCCCCTTCCTTAGCTTGAATGCTTACTTCTACTTATTCCTTATTTTGATTCTTTACTTAGCAACTTGTGGAATAAAGTTTAGAAGAGATTTTATGGTAAAATTTTAGCTTGTTTTTGTTTGGGAAGATGATGGAAATGGAGAAAGAGAGAGATGATGATTAGGTCTATTTTGGAGTTGATTGTTTATTGGCTTTTTTACTTTTGAGGCAAATTTAGAAGAGTATAGAAGATGCTTGGTCATAGGCTTGGGCTTTTATGTGTGTGTGTGTGGCTTAGTTTGATAATTAAAGATGAGCCTTGGGTTTTCCAAAAAAAATTTGCAACAAAAGGTCTTCTAATTTTGCATAAAACAATACACATCATACTATTTTACAATACAATTCCATATATTTCACTACAATTACCTAATTACACTAACACAATTTCAATTAAAATTTTAGGACATTTTAATACTAGCAATTTATCATATCATCACTTTAAATTATTATAACTTAAATGATAACAATTTAGTCATAAAATCAATAAACAAACATATATGCCATTTAATTTAGTATTTTGGGTTGAGGTTATTTCAACTCATGACCCTCATATTCCTAGTAGCATGTTATCGAAGTGTGAGTGCTCTAATGTTGATTTGTTTCACTTAAATTAAACATATAAACAGTTTCATGTTGCATTACATTAGATTAAGTTTGTGTGTCATCTTGTGTGTGCATGTGTTACTCTTATAGTAGGCTTTAGCTCATTTTTTCTTCTTTCTAGGATAATGAGTGCTCTAATGTTGATTTGTTTCTCTAAAATTAAAGATATAAACCATTTCATGTTGCATTGCATTAGGTTAAGCTTGTGTGTCATCTCATATGTGCTTGTGTTACTATTGTAATGGGCTTCAGCTCATTATTTTCTTCTTTCTATGATGATGATGATGATGATAATTGTCTTGGGTATGGGTCGACTCAAGAGGAGTTTGTTGAAGTTTGGGAAGGATTAGGATCACCGGATTTGTTTTCATTTAAATTTGTTTAAGAACTGGATTTATGCTTTTGGAACTTGTAATATTCTTTAAGGACTTGGTTATGGAGTCCATGTTTTGTAATAAGCTTTTAAGCCTTATTCTAACATCATGAAAGATATAGGAGATATATGATGATATGGTTTTGTTTTAAACTTTAAATTGCTTAAGAAAGAGTAGTATATGGTTTCGTTTTTATAAAGGTTGATCTAATCTTATGAGTAGAATAAGAAATGTTTTGTCAAACAAGCTTTACCACTACTAAATCCAGTTGTTTCCAAAATCGAAAAGATTTTAGAATTTAAAAGTAGATCGCAAATGAGAGCGTCTAACACTTAAATGATATATATGGCGATTGAACATGCCTTGATCCTAAATCGGGGTGTGACATAAGAGTTACTAATAAATTTGTGAAAATTAATAATTAGCTTAGAGTATCTCAATTGTCCAATGAACAGTTTACAAGTTGGATTTTGGTCCTTAATGGATCAAACTTTTGGTTTATAGGTACACAATGACTTGTTTGTTGGATATTAAGATAGGTAATAAACCTGGTTAATACTTAAACATGCTTTAACTTATGCTTGAGTGTGCATGGTTGTTTCGAGTCGGAGAGCGACGTTTTTGTTATAGTTTAAGGCTCTAACATGGTATTTTGGCCCTTAGGTCACCAATGATGACTTGATGACTAGTTAATACAATATTGACGTACAATTAACCCTCTAGAATAGGGGCGGATGTAAGATTATATGACTGGAGGAGCCAGATCTTAATTAAGTTAATCTTAAAATTACTTATTAATATTCGCTCGTTATTACAATTATATTATATCTTATATATTTATGAGAATTTTACAACGATTTTAATGTAATATTTTTTAAAACTTCATGAAAAAAATCATTCAAAAAATAATTAAGAGTATTTAGTACATTTCATAACAAATGACATATATGTCACTTGAAAATTAATTATTAATAAAAAAAATATAGAGTTAATATCTGTATAAATTTTACTTTAGATAAAAATATATCATAAAATATATCTAGGTAAGATATTTATTCAATACTTTTTGTTTATGTTCATAGCATTACATGTAGAAAAAATAATGTTACTACTTAAATTATATAATTAATGTGCAATGTAATTGCTTTTAGCATAAATAGATTATATAATATAAATAGATAGGATAGTTATTCAATAATTCATGTACATTTAAATAACATTAATTGAAGAAAAAAAGTTACCAAATCAAATTATATGATTAGTGTGCCATAAGATTCAATCATAATATGGATGATAATAATTAGGGTTAATAACAAAAAAGTGACCTACATTTTCACACTTTTACAAAAATATGACTCATGTTATTTTTTTGACAATTAATTGACCTAAAATTTTCTCCATCTTGTTTCGTATAATTTGGATTTAAATCATCCATGTGTTAAGCACGTATGAAGCTAAAGTACAGTTGAAAAAAAAAAGAAGAAGAGAAAATTGGATTATAAAAGGAAGCATTTACAAACAATCAAATTCTACACTTTCTGGAGTGTTAAGAAATCGATTCTTTTTAACAAAGCAAGACCATCTAATTCTAGTGGAGATCCAAATTCTCTTCGGCAAGCATACTTAACCGTTCTAATTATCCAATCAAGAAAATTTCCATCCTTAAAGTTTAAGGAATTGGAGAACAATGACAGCCCTATCCTCATTCATACTAACTAGCATCTTTATCATCCCGACATCAATTTAACGATGTATCAACATTGTTCTTTATACTTGCTTTCCTCTCTTCCACCTATCTACTTTCTCCCTACTCCTAAAATCATCGAACCGTACTACTCCTCAAAATCCCACATTTCCACAAATCCATCACGTATTCCCACTTTAAACATCCATATCTCTTGTCACTCTCTCTTTAACCCAATCCCCATCTCTGTCATGAGATCTCTCTTTTTAGCCACATACTCTCTCTCATTCAACATCTTACATGGTCTTGGTTTAGTTTTTGTGAAGTGGTGGCAAGTGAAGGTGGCTTGTAGAGGTGGTTTTCTAAGGAAGTTGCGAATTTGTGGTTTAACTTCCAACTTCACAATGGTTTGCAATGGGGGATGTTTGATTAGAGAGAGAGATTGCGTATCACTAGAGAGAGAAAGGGAATGTGTTTGTCAAAGAGGATGATGCTTGTGTTGTTCTTGCTAAAGAAGATGATCCAAAGAAGACGATGGAAGTCGAGTAGTGAAACAACTGAGACTGTTCCTTGATAAAAATTGAACTTTTAATTGTTTAGGTTCTTTTTAATTTTTTTTTACTTCACTTTAGCCTCACACATGTTGAATACATGATGATTTAACATACAAATTAGATGGAATAAAATAGACAAAATTTCGAGTCAGTTAATTATCAAAAAGAATAACACGGGTTATATTTTTGTAAAAGTACAAAAACACATGTTATCTTTTTGTGATTAATCCTAATAATTATTACCTTATGGTATACTTTGAATATAAAATAGTTCTTAACAAGAATTTATTTAGTTTGATAATTTTATGATAAAAGAATTTAATATTATTAGTTATTTATGAAAGAAAAAGTTGAAAAGAAACATACATACATACATACATATATATATATATATATAAAGAGAGAGAGAGCGGTTAGTGTAAGAGAAAAGTAGCTAGTGTAATAGATACATGTTAAAAATGTAAAAAAAAAAAAAAAAGTACTCTGGATTTGAACCCAGACATCATGGATGTAAAAGTTGGTACTTAACCATTAGACCACATTAAGTTTTATATTATGGTTCTCTCTTTATAATAGATATAAAAATATATTTTTTTTCTTTTAAAAATATTTTTAAATTAATTTTTCCCAAGTCTAGGAGGGGTCAAGGCCCCCTAGAGCCACCCTTACTCTGGAATGATTTTGCATTCAAGAGTGATCTAGCGGAGTGTAACTCATTGGACTATAAGGTGTTGATTGATTGGACTGGTTAATGTCTAAATAATGACTGGTAACCTCAGATAATGCTAGTTCCTTCTTGTTCACTTCTCGTCAATAAGGCATCAGCTTGTCTTATCAACCCCCTAACTAGATGTGTTAGCTTAGGACCTCTTTCTTTCCCCATCGTGTTACTGGATTAATGAGCACTCCATTAATGTTTATCGCATCTTAATTAAAGATATAAAATGATTGGTTGCTGATTGCTACATTAGGTTTGTGTGTATAAGTTGCATGTGCTTGTGTTGCTGTGAACTGGGTTTTGGCTCATCCCTTTAGGATTTTTTTTTTCATGCACACGTGGTTTAAACATATTTTCAAAACCTCTAGACTTGGGATCGAGTCTATCACTTGAATAAAATACATTATAGCGTAGATGGATTCAGTTAAAGTTTATAACCTCGGTATATGTATGAATTATTTGAAGTTCTTGAGATGTAAAATACTGAGACTCAAAATAGAACGTAATATGTCGCATAATTTTGGTTTATTTAGTATATGTGGATTTTAGTTGTTCTAAGCCTTAGCACACTTATAATTCAGTATGAGTATGTGGCAGATTGCTCATAACCTTCAATTTTAGGGCATGAGAGTGAGGACATGGATGAAGTGGTTAGGAATATAAGACCAAAATCCATATGAATTATTTAAATTTAGTAGATGTTGTATGGTTTGATAAGTTCAAATGTGAGTCTCAAATAATGACTTAGTCTACATTTTTATTTATTTCTTAAAATAGGGTTGGGGCATGGGAATAACTTCAATTCTATTTAAAACATTTATAGAATGTTCACTTGATATGCTAATACTTAAATGCATGATTTGAATATTGATATATCATTAAAGTCCCAAATATATGCATATATAAATATAGGGTAAATAAATACATTTTTTATATTTACTTTATATGCATTTTACTTCCTTATCTTCGAAAAAATGCACTCAACCCTCTAAATCTTTTAAAAATGTGCATTTAAACTCCTAAAGTAGTAACAAAACATATTTTTTAAAGATTTATAATCTAAACACACGATTTCAAATATAAGGAAACTAAAAAAACATGTAGAAATTGAAATTTTCCCAAAAAGAAAAAAAAGAGTAAAATTTATTCAATAAATCTAATATAATAATGCTTAATTTAATCACTGTAATGTTGTATTAGATATTTATTATCTATATGATTAAATGAGGTAATTTTGGTATCTATATAATTTACCATATTTTTTCTTTATAATTAAGAAAAAAATTAAGAGTTATAATTAGGAGAATGGAATAAAAGATACAACAAATTGGACATATGTAAGTTATCTAAAGGATTATAAAGGCATGCGTTTATTATTTCTCATAAATAGTTAACTATCGTATGAAAAAAAAGTTTTAAACAATTTTATAAATGATTGATTTACTTGATTATTTATCATTTTAATGTATCCATGGTGTCTATGACATTAAATATAATTTATATTGATTCATAAATTGGAAAGTCATTGAAAGATAGAAAGGTCAATTTGATTTCTTTTAAGTTTGTGATACTTGTATCTTTATTGTATTGTCATCATTTTCTTATTGAATATTTCCATGCAAATTGAGAAATATGTATATATAAACCATATTATAAGATTATTGTATTTAAAAGTTGGTCTTATATATATTTCATGTCCCCCAATAAATTTGACTTTTGATATAACACACATGTTTATAGAAAACATATTTATAAAACCACAAATTATAGGCCAAAATATATAACCATTAGGAAATAAATTTGAAAATGTACATTGTAAATAGACCTTATGTTGCACTGTGCAGTTAGATTCCCTTATTTTTTTAAATCATGTAGATCCTTCAATTTTTTAAATTGTGCCTTTAGACCCCCATGTCTTTCAAAAATATGTATTTTACAACTTTAGGTTAAAATGCACATTCTTTTAAGATATGAGGGTCTCGATGCATGATTCCAAAGATAAGCTATTTTTGAAATCATGCAAACCATTATATTTTTGAATGTGCCCCATATCTTTGATAATATATGTTTTTTACAACTTTAGGTTTTGTTTTTTTTTTTGTTCACTTCTAACTTGGGAAGAATGGGTAAGATTTTTGTGTATGTTTTTGTGCATATGTGAGGTATGAAAAGATGAAAGAGAGATGGATCTAGGAGAGAGAGATAGAGAAATGGGAGGGGGGAGAGAGAGAAGAAGCAAGAGAGGAAGAGAGAGAAAGGAAAATGTGTTATGTGTATCTGGATAGGCATTGATTAGAGAAAGAGAGAGAGAGAGAGAGAGAGAGAGAGAGAGGAACATGGTATATAAGTTTTAGTCTTGAGCTAGGTAGTAGTACTTGGCCTCTATAATGGTTCCTTATATTAAGGATAACTACAAACTTCAAAGAAGGGTTACTTCGGGGAGGAGCCAACGTTCCAAGGAGTGGGAGAAGGAGTGAATTTAGCTTGGTTTATTCCTATAAATTTAGCTATAATGCAACTAAATGGGTCTTTGAGAAGTTGCAATTGAAATTTGAGTATCTAGGAATTAGTTATTGTGTCATTTCGCTATAGAGAGAAGAAATGGGACTTGGTTTAATTTTCAAATTTTAATTGAACTTTTAGAGTCTAATTTATTCATTGTGGGATTTAAAACCCTGTTCATTTTCATGCAATTTTTGGTTTACTAGGACATACTTTATAAGTTTATTATCACACATTTAGGCGATATCGTTATTCTTTAATTAATTTCCATGTTCGATTTATTAATTGAATTATTGAGCTTTCACTTAAGCATATGGATTTATGGTTGTTCTGATGTGCTTAGGTTTGATTTTTAGGGTTATGGGCTACTATAATTACTCCTCTAGGGTTTGGAGTGTCTAGTTAGGTTCTCTTAAGCTTTAAAAAGGATATCTAGAGTTTTTACTAAATATCTTTAAGGTTTAGGCTCCTCCGATTTAGGTTTGGACCTTATTGGTTAAGGTTCAGTGATCAAACTTAGATCACATTCTAACCTTCTCACTAACTTATTGTTTGTGTTTTTCAAGGGTTTATATTCTACCCTTAATCTAGTATTTCTTTACCTTCTTTATTCCTCAACTTCTCATTAGTTGTGATGACACAAAATTATCATCATGGTCATTTCTTAGGTATTTTTAAATAGACATGGTTTCCTCTATTCTCCTAGCTACTTATCTTCGTTAACTACTAATCATTGATTCCTAGTTTGGATATGGTTCTGGCTATGTCATCAAAATTATAATCAAAGTAACTTTCAATCAATGATTATTGTGATTTAAACCTAGGCTAAATGAATGTATCACTGTAGTTTCTCTTTCTAGTTGATTCTATAACCACAAATTTCAACCATTTTTCTCAAATCATATAACTTTGATGAACTACATAGCGATCACTGCTATATTAACTAAGGATAATATAAAAAATGACATCTGAATATTCTTAAAAATTCAATCAGGTATATGAGTTTGGCTTTGAACAATTGATACTTGAAATAAGTTTTTATGTTTATTTTTTCTACTTGAAATAGGTTCAATTAGGTAGAAAAAGCATATGTGAAAACTTTTTTTGTACCAAATTATTGAAAATCAAACTTCAGTTACCTGATAAACTTTTTATGAAAGTTCAGGTACAAACTTGCGTAAAACCAAGCTTTAAGTATGTGATTGAATTTTTTGTGAAAGTTTAAGTACTATTTTTTATATTAACTCATATTAATTAAAAAATCGGTTCTTACATTCTTATGCCTACTAAAATCTCCATACAACTATATTTATCAATTCCTAAATTTTTTTGCTTATCATTTCTTTGATATTAATTACAAAGCTTACATTAAATAATCTACCAAAGTAGGTATAATATTTCATATTCATATCATAGTAGGGAATCTTATGCAAAGAATAACCAAAATTCAATATTCCTCAAATTCAACATTTTCCACTAATCAATCAAGTATGATAACATTCTCCTAATCATGGATAACATGATACACTTATATAATTATGGTACTTTCTCTTCATAATCATAAGTATTATCAATAGTATTATCTAAATTCTACAATTCAATTGCAACTTAACTACTTGAAATTAATACTTAAGGGGTTAGAATGACTTACCTCAACAAGGGAGAAATCTATCCTTAATCCTTGTTAATGAAAATCTTATATCCTTATGACTTCCTTCTCATACCATCTTGATTAGTCTTGAACTACTGGTGGTGTTGGATATAAATTGAGAGAGATAAAAGAGGGAGTGAAAATTGAAAGATAAGTAATAGAGAGAAAGAGAGATTATGTGAAAAATGAGGGAAGAATGAGTACTAATTTATAGAATTGGCCAACTTCTAAGGGAAGTTGCTTCTTTAAAATTAACTTCTTGAAGAAATTACTTCTTTAAAGTTACTTCTTGAAGAAGTTACTTTTTGAAGATTTTATTATTAATTTGTGATGAGAAATTATTTTTTTTGTGGATTCTTTAGGCTTAAATTAAAGTGTAGAGCTTAACATAAGGCAAATATATGGTTAGGTTGTTGTTGTTGTTGTTATTATTATCATGGTACAGTTTACTATTTTCTAATTATTTAATTTCAAAAATTGTCATCAATTGTATTTTAAGTATTTTAAATTATTTGGATATCTATTAATTATATACTTAATGATCAATTAGAGAAATAATGAATGATACCTTGGGATTACACCATGTGAAGGTGATTCTTCATACATAACCTCATTTTAATTTTTGAGAATTACTTTTTATCAACAAATGCTACTTTCTAATTAAAGTTAGGGATTCACTGCTTAAGGATAGGTACACTGTGTGTATTTCTCACGTCTACACTCTTAGACTTATATGTACTACTAGACTTAATATTTTATTATACTATAAAAAATTTTACTTGATCCTTAAGCTCAAATTGTGCTTGAGCCTAAGAGTTCGTGATATATTTATGTGTGAATAAAATAGCCATAAGTGATTGGAACTTAGAGTTATTGTGTTGGAACGTATTCACCAACATTGATAATGAAGGGTGTTAAATCAATGCTATAAATAATTTTCAATTTACTATTTATATTATTGCATTTGTATCGTCGTTTGCATTACAGTGTGCTTATTAATGTAACTTGCTTACTAAATTGAGTGAAAAGTTTTATAAGAGGAATATCTCGGTACGTTAGATGTAGCTCATGTCCTAATAGTTTTAACTTTGCAAGTTACTCAAGGATGGAATTAGGCTAGGAGAAGGATTTGAGGGAAGAGCGTTTGTTTAATCCAAGTTAATTAATAGAGTTTTTAAGGTTATCCTTGAAAATTTTAATCTAAACGATGTGTGTAATGACTCAATGCTTTGAGCCATTTTTCATATAGATTTGGTAATCTTTAATTTGTAAGATAGTTATTATATGATATTATGGTTTCTTATGTTGTATGACAATTTTAGGATAATTCTATTAGCTCTTGAGGTTACAAATTTGATGCAAAAGACAACTCTTTCGTGATGGACACAGAATAAATGGGCAACTAATTGGGATGATTCTACTAGCCCCTAGTATAGGCTATAATAGGAGTACTTTTGCATTTATTCTATTGTACATGCACCATGTTACACTAATTCATATTGTAATTTTTTTAATCTTGTTAGTAATGTGAGATTATAGAAATTAATAATTTGCTCCAATTATAAGCAATTATATGTGGAATAAATTCATAGGCTTAACTCCTTATAATAGAACTTATGGTTGATAGAAATATTCGATCACGTAGATTCAATGATTGGGGTATTTTCATTAACAATTCCAATTCAAAAGTGAAAAAATGGCAAAAAAGAAATCATTTCTTCTCTTTCTCTATCTTACATCTATAGTCTCTATTATTTAATAAAAGTCTTGAATCTTGGATTATTAATTGGTGGAATATCAGTCAATCCAAAGCCTTTTTGACTAATATTCAAGTGACTGATATTCAAGAAAAGAGTATTCTAGAAAAATTAATGAGTAATTTTTTATAGCATTGATATGCCAATTCATTTTTTGTTACATGCACTATGTAATTATTATTTTATACGAATTTCATATTTTACCTTTTAATTTATATCACAATGTAATTAATAACAAAATTAGAGATACAAACAAATGGAAAATAAAGAAATATATTATAATTATAAACTAGTTTTTAAAAAGGAAATTAGACCAACATCGTCAAAGCAAATAAAGGATAGATAGTCTGATGGTCTTAGATGCTTGCACCCTATAACTTCTAGTTGACAATCTCATATATCGAAGAAAATCAAATATATAAATGGACAAGATTCTGATATTTGTCTAAGCTATGATGTCTAGTTCACCTTTTACAAAGGTGGAGTATTGCATTTACAGCTTCATCAATTTCCGTTTCTCCTTTATCCGTGATACTTTCACTTAATTCTTTTACCTTCTTCCTCATAAATTCGCCATCTTTTCCTATGACAACATTTTTTATTGCTTTGGAAATCTCCCCTCGCTCTAAATCCCCATCTTTGTTTCTCATAACCTCAAAGCCCACTCTAGCTTCCTCCACAATTCTAGCATTAATTGGTTGATCTAAATGCATTGGCATGGCAATTATAGGAACCCCAAATTTCATGCTCTCCATAATTGAACTCCACCCACAATGAGACACAAATCCACCAATACCAGGATGTTCCAAAATCCTTGCTTGTGGAGCCCAACCTTGAACAATTAATCCTCTTTCTTTTACCCTTTCAAGAAACCCGATCGGGAGTACATCTTCAAGTTTAGAGCACTCTCCTGTATGGAATCTAATTACCCAAATGAAGTTCACCTCACTATACTCCAAACCATAGGCAATCTCTTCTCTTTCTTTATCACTCAAAAAATACTCACTCCCAAATGATACAAAAATAGTTGATGCTTTTTCCTTCTTATTAAGCCATGCAATTGTATTGCTTACATTTTCTTCCTCTTGAGTTGGGCTTTGAACAAGTGGACCCACAGGTATCATCCTTTTGCATAATATACTAGACAAATAATCTATATATTTGCCTTCAAGCTCTCTAAATGTCTTGACAAGAGTAATTTCACAAGATCTCTCACAACATTGGACAAATTTATCACTATCCTTAATCTCACCTACTTGACTCTCAACCATTGTATTGATTTTTCGGGCCATGTAATCATGGAGGTAAATTTCCTTAAAAGGATATCTCTCATTAGGCTTTTTTATGATATGAAGAAGATAAGATGACACTCCTGCCCCTGGAATCAAAAAATTAACAGCTGGGATGTTATGTGATTTTGCCACTTCCGGTGCCCATTGTTGGATAAAATCATAAATTAGTAAGTCGGGTTTAATGTTTTCTAGGATGGTGGAAAAATTATGAGAAGACATGTCAAAAGCCTCTTTAAGCGTAGGCATGAGATGGGGAGGTAATCCATTGGTGGTGTGGTATTGAGGAGGAAGATTAGGAAGAGAAGGTAGGTTAAGTTCAATCAATTCTATGGATGAGGAATACTTCCCAGTAATTTTGTGTTTGATGGACTTAAGGTTGATCTTTGTGGAACATATGTAAATGTAGAAATTTCCTTTGGTAAGCCTTTTTCCTAGCTCTAGAAATGGGGATATGTGTCCATGGGCTAGCCATGGAAACATCAAGACTCTAATGGTCTCTTGCTTATTAGTACTCATTGTTCTCTCTTAACTCGCTTTCTCGAAGTGTGGATTTTAGGAATGGAGAAGGGTATATTGTGCAAATGGCTTGAGTATTGATGTAATTATATAATTCTTGTGGACAGACTTCAACAAGGATACGAGAATGTTCAACTTACGTAAAGGCTTTGGATGTTTGTCTCTAAGTACACTAAGATTGCTACGTTTGAATTATTTATTGGACTCTTAAGTTGAATTGAGAGGCGTGGCTGCGGAATTGATATGGAACTACGAATTACATAAGTGCATATGTAAGTAGTATGACCGCAACAGGAGTACCGAGACTACGTGCCATGATCTCTCTTGTCTTTTTCATCAGCACATACGTCTGAGACCATGCGAGCAGTACATTCTTCGAGTTTCGTATCAATTTTTAAACTAATTATAATTAGATTAATTATTTTAGTCAACAAAATCGGTCTCGTTAGAATTAACACGGCATGATAAATTTTCTTTTCATTTTTCTTACTCTCCTAAGCCTATGAACTTGTTAAGCCTAGGAGCTATGTAATCTCTATCTCATTGTTGATTCGCATTTTACTTCTACTATTTCTTTTTATTTTTTTTATTTTTGCCTGAAATTTACTTCTACAATTTGAATCGATGTTTTCGTTAAGTTGACCGTAAATTGTGCCATTCTGAAACGCATTATGTATTTTGTTTAGCTTTGGTATAACAAACATAGTTGTATAAAAAACAGGAAAATAAAAAGAAATTATATGCAGCAGATGTATTAGAAAATAAAAAGAAATTACATATAAAATTAATGAATAAAACTATTGTATTTACCATTTAGGTATGAAAGAAAAAAAAAAAGAAGATAAAATTACTTAGCCATTCATGGAAGCATATTTACAATCATAACATAAATTAAAAAATAAACTTAACCATAACATTCAATTTATCTTGTTAAATATAGTGGTTAATTTAAAGCTTGAGTCCCATAAGAGAAATTACAATGTCAGTAATAAAAAATAAAACCACCGTGGTTATCTTAACAGTCATGGGATATTTGCTATGATAAAGTGTCAAAACATGGAGAAACTGTTTAATCAATTACATATTTTAATATGTTTGAATTATGAGCAATGAAATGTATTTAATATATTTGAATTATGAGCAATAAAATATGTTATAATTTTAGGATATATATTTAGGGAATCAAATTAAAAGAAATATAAGAATAAAAGATCTAGATAAAGTATATAATGGTCTATATATATACATATATATGCATAAGTCCATTACTTTTTATTTTCAATGATTCTTATAATGTGAAAAATTAAACAAAGGTATTTCTCAAATATGTAATCTGATTCTTTTCGCTAAATATAGAAGTAAAGCTAAAACAACAAAATTCATTATAAAGATAATACATGTACAACTATATAAATTGAAATGCATTCTAAAAAGATCTAGCCATGCATAACAATGATATTGTTTTTATTGTAGAAAACGAAAACTTTTACATAGCTTTGAAAAAAGATAAAAAAATTGTACATGAATAGTAACATAACGTAAAATAGTTATTAACCAAATGTAAAAATTTTTAATTTAATAAATCTCTGAATGTCCATGATTGTCGGAAAGCATAAAGATAAAATCAAAATTAAGGTTTCTATCTTAAATGAAAGAAAGAAAAATGACATAAAAAAGAAAGAAAGAAAGTGTTTTAAAATTAATTTTTTAAAGAGCCAAAAAAATCCATCTAGGTTATGTGCAATTGGTGTTCCAATTGTCATGTTAACATAAATATTATCCAGTGGTATATATGTACTTCATTCATTGGTAAAAAATTAATATTGTTGTTAATTCACATTTTCGAAGGATTTGAAAGTTTTAAAATATGTTATAATGAACAACTTAAAAAAAATGAGGAAAGCTTAATTGATGAAAAAAAAATTTCCATAGAAAAGATTTTCATGCCTCCAAAAGTGATTGCTAAAACACTATGAAAGAAGAAATGAAGCAATTAGCAAATGTAATATAGTTGTGAATATTAACTATATCCATCTTCTCCTCACATAGTTAACTTGTAAATCCCGTTCTTAGAAATAATTCTTTTTCCTCATCACTTGAAGTTTTCCAGATTGAGTCAACTTTCTATCATTCTATGTTTCTTTCAACCATAGTTGCATGGTTCCTGCTTTCTATTTGGATGTTTGGAGGAAGTATATATAATATTAAGATGAATCTATTGTTGAAAGGAAAATTAGAAAATCATTAGTAAATTTAAGGAAAAAGAAGAAGAAGAAGAAAAAAGATATGCAAGTGATCATTACCGTGCCACATCTGTCTATTAAAACCACTCTCTTTAATAGGATTATCATACTGATGGACACCTTTACAAATAAAGCCTATAGAAATTAGAAATGAAATCGTCTTATGGGTCACATTCTCTATTATATGAACTTTAAAATTTTGAAAACCATATAAAACGTAAGTAAAACTATCATAAAAATGCTCCACTACATCTTGTTAACATGTGGATGGACACACACAGAAGTTGGAGCAACAACATCTATATAACAATCATAACTTTATATATACATCCACGTTCCATATGTTTTGGGTTTTTAATAATTTGAATATCATATAATATGATTATTAGAGTCAAATAACAAAGAATTGACTTAATAAATAATAGAGATAAAATGATGAATAGCAATTTATATCCATACATCCATAAATTATCATTCAATGGTTCACATACACAATTATCTTCTCTCTTTATATATATTTTATATTTTACTCTAATAATTAATTACTTGTTTTATTTTTTATATACTAAGTGAACATTGTAATGACCATTACAACCTTATTACATTTCTATTGGATTGAAATTCAATTCCCTTTATTTAATAGGGCAAAGTGAACAGAAGTGAGTGTCGGAGAAGAATTACCATCTCTAAGTAATTACAAATATTTTTTAAGGAAGTTGTTACGTTGTAGACAAAATATAATTATAGATTGTGTGGAAATATACTTCAAAATAATAGTATTATAAATACTCAAACGTATATGTAACCATCTTACGAATAAAGGCACATGTCAACTTATTAATATAACTAAATTATGCGTATAGATTACCTTAAACATATAATTCACATATATGTAGACTACTATATATTCTTTAAAAAAAATACTAATACATTATTTTATTTTATTTGAAAATTTTACATATATATCCATACATGAAGTTTTTCAGTAAGCACGTATACGGTATATTACTTTTGAAATATTTCATTAGTGTATAAGATCTATAAATGAATCGAATTATGGTATTTGTTTTTATATACAAGATTTTGAAAATATTATATTAAACACATGAATATAGATTGTATTTAAGTGTTTAAAATTTTTCTAGCTAACACCCCTTTTTTTGGTGTTCTTTTTTTTTCATTTTTTATAAAGCTACTTAGTAATTTATAAAACTAACATCAGTATTGAAAAATCCTTCTAAGTTGACTTACCAATGTTTAGGTGCTCGCAGACATTGTTATACGTGAAAAGACCAAAGCCTTTTGGTGCTTTGCTTCTGCTATGGGCTTAAGTATGTCTTTCAAGGCCTGGTGATTTCTTATTGATCTTATAAGTGATTCCAATATCACCATAAAATTTTATTTTAAACTTTTTTTTAACACAATTAGTATGAAAGTCGGTCATATTAGATCATTGTAGATGTATGAATTTGATTATAGAGGATTTGAGCCTAATTGTTATTTGGGTTTGACTCTTTAGACTAACGTGGTAGGGATTAAAGAGTTAAGCCCAGTTCAATTAAAATGATTAAGAGAGTTTTAGCATAATAGTGTTAGAGTAGGGTCCATTGAAGTTAGCCTACCTAATTTCAACATTTCTCAAATTGTCTCACACACTACAAATAAAGGTCGTATTGAGCTTGTGTCCATAAGGAAACCCACTTCTATATTCATTATGAGAGGACTCATCCAAGTCATTGGTCGTTTGTCTCATCTAACAGACAACATCGACAGCTAAATTCCCTATAAATATCACTAGTCCCCACCTCATCATATATAGTGAGTTGATGCTTCTTAGCTTCCTTACCCGTTACACGTCTGTTAGAGCTTACTGATATTGCCTGCTAGGTCACTTGTAGTGTGACAATTGTGCGGCAATTACATGATCATTGCATCCAGAATCATACCCACATACTTTTAGTGACCCGTTGCGAAAAAGGAAAATTGACACTTGCATGATGGCACCTCCAAAAAAGAGACCTGCTGACCTGATTGAGGGTGCGACTCAAGAACTCGATGCTAATCTTGAAGTTGCTGAGCATGACATGCCAGCACTTGAGGATGTTAACCAATGTACTGGTGCTTAGCCTAATGATGCCGAGATATTACACGTTGTATAAGAGAATATCGAGCAAGTCAACCGATCAATACAAGAGAGCGTGAGGCAATTCAACCAATTCATGATGATGTTTACTCAATACTTACTTGGTATAGCTGCTATTGTTGCCACGCAACAGGATGCAATTTCGTAAACCCTTGCTATTGCTAGGCAACAATGTACTTTCCAAGCATCTTAGGCTTCTCTTCTCACTTTTGAACTAGTCTTACTAAAGTTGAAGAGTAGGTCCCTCTATTAGAGCCTATAGTTACATAACCGTCTGCACTTCAGGTAAGGAACATAGGAATTCAACTCGGAAGATCCTCATCCTCCTAGCTTTCACCAGATATTCAACTTGGGGGATCCTTATCCTCATAGGCTACACCCTAGATTGTTGTTGAAGGACTTATTTCTCAACTCAATACAACTCCACTTCAAAGTATTACTTCGGCTACACTAGTGGAAGCTACTACCTCAACCACAAAAGGCACTTTCCTCTCGAAGGAAGATTTAGATATCTATTTGAAGGAAATACAAGTCAAGTCTAATGTGGGAGTGTTGGATCTTAAGCTTTCATACAATCAGTGTATTGTTGCTAAGCCATACCTTTAAGATTACATGAGTCTTAAATTCAAGTCATTCAATGGTAAAAGAGGAAATGCTAAGGAGCATTTGCTAAAGTTCACTAAGACATTGGAAGTATATGGATTTGATGACGATTTGAAGTTGAAAGAATTTTCAAAGTCCCTCATAGAGAAGGTGTACACTTTGTACGTTAATCTTCCCTCTAGATCAGTAGATTCATGGGCAAGTATGTGCAAGATATTTTTGGAGAAGTTTTTCTCCATATAAGAAAGAGTAACCTTGACTGATATGAGATAGATTCACCAAAAGCCCAAGGAACACTTAATGGATTATATTAAGCACTTCAGGGAGTATTCTCTATATTTTTAAGATATATGTGATGAGTGGGGTTTAGTGGAAATTTACATTCAAGGCATGTTAGCTGTGTATGCGATACATTTGGAAAACCTTTCCTTGGCTTCATTCTCTACATTGGATAAGAATGTACAGAGAACCAATAATCCATTTACACGATAGAGGGGAGGAAATCCAATCTTTGACAAAAGAGAACCAATAATCTTTGGTTTGAACTCGGCTCAAACCAAAGATTCCAAAGCCAAAAAGAGACCTAGAATTAAGAAGATTTCAAAGATTCCAAACCAATGATTTCAATGGGAAAATTACACATGATGTTAGACCAATGGTTACATGATGAGATTATTAAGCTTTCAAGAGTTGAACATCTTCTTACGTCGAAGAGAAAAATGATCTTAAATTCTATAGATTCCATAGGATAGTGGGACATTCCACCAAAGATTGCTACACTCTAAAGAAGATATTTAATGAAAAGGTCCAAAGTGGAGAGCTTATTATTGAAGACAACGACATTAGAAATAATCTACTTCCAGCTCATAACAATCAATGTGATGTTGTGAATGCCATTACCCATGATCCTACCATAATGGAATCAATAGACATGTAGCCGGTTGAAGCGCACGAAGAAAATGGCAATAAACTTGAAATTGAAATCAATAGAGATGATAAGGTCATCTTTACTTTAATGAAGACTTCAAATTTTAAGAACTTCTTTGATCTCCTTGGATTTGATGAGCATGCACGATTTACAACAGCGTCTACATTTAACTAAATTGCACATGGTTACTATAGTGAGTGCAACATAATTCAACTTAAGAAAGGAGCAGGCTCTATAAGGGATTGTGAAATACTTTAAATCTTAATCTAAGTTTGAAATATAAAGTAGATAGTTTAAATGGATCGAATAGGTAAACAATAGAAAATAATGAGACAATTCGATATAACTAAATTAGTAAATAGATTTGAGTTGAAATTAAGATTTGAAATATTTTAGAAAATCATTTATTTTCCTTAATAACTTCTTTTTTAAAATCAAAATATCCAATTTTAACCCAATTCTTCATTTTAAACTACTTTTATCCCAAATTCAAATTCTTAAACCTCAAAACAAATATTTTAAATGTTTTGTAAACTTCTAAATCCTTTATATTTTAGTTAACTTTCATTTTCTTGAATCTCAATAATTTTTTAAAACAATTACTTATTTAGAAATACCGGTTTTAAACCTAAACCCAAATTAAATATCAGATTTTCATAAGCTAAACTTATGAATTGCATTTTTGTATCAAGTTATAGATTTCTAATATATATGATCTCAAATTATTTTCTAACTAATTATGATTCTTAAAATAATTATCAAAGGTTTAAATCTAATACTATCTCAAAAATATTTTTTAATTTATATATATATATATACTCATCCTTTCCTTTTTCTCTCACCTGCTTTCTTCCTTTTCTTTCCCTTTCTTTTTCTTTCGTTTCTTTTCTCTGTCTTCTTCCCTCTCTAAATTCACAAAACCTAAGCCCAAATCTCAAATTCAACATGCCAATGGAAAAAATCAAAGATAAGAAGTAAGATAGAGAATGAATATCATACTAAAAATAACTCCAAGAACCTAGGAGAAGTAGAAGTAGAAGAATCAAGGTGTTGGGTTTGTCTAAAACATAAGCTTTTTTTTTTTTTTTTTTACTTTTCTTACATTAGTTGTTATTTATGCATGTGAATATTGTAATAGGACTAGATATATATAAAACTTGTGATGATAGTGATAAATCAAAGATGTATGAGCATGTTTGCTAAAAATTTTAAATATATGTATATTTGTATAGATCAAGTGTTTAATGAAATGATTAGTGGTTATATGATATATTTATGTATATAGAAGTGTTTATAAGTCAAGTTTGAGTATGGTTAAGCTAATAATAAGTTGTTATTATTGATTTATGTTGAATTAAGGAGTTAAAAATTAGTATAAAAGATAACGAAAAAACGTAGCATGATCCTCCTACGGCCGATGATACATGCGGAAAATAAAATTTAGAAGGATAATGGGCGTGATAGAAAGCATGATCTCCTCTGATCAAATGATAAAACGTAATAACAGATGTATTTTTGCATGTAATAAACATCATGGCCTAGATCACGGCTGCTATAAAGGGCATGATCTCCACCAACAAGAATTTTCGAAAGGAAAAAGCCTAGATCATGGCCATGACAAAGGATGTTATCACCTTGTTATGGGCATGTCAAGTCCGTAATGGTGATCATGACCTTCACCACATGTGTGATGAGGCGAGTGATGGGGATAACGACCCCCATCATGGGCGTGATCTTTGCCTTGGAGCTGTTTATAAAAAGAAAAGAAAAATAAAAAGAAAGAAGGAAGAAAGATAATATAAAATAGATTAATGATAGATTAAATAACAAGTTAGCGTTTGTATAATTTGTATGAGTTAATGAATTAATGAGATTAATAATTATCTTGGGTTTATATAATTCTTAAGTACAAAATGAACTTAATTAGTAAACCTAAGTTCAACTTAGCTAAATGGACTTGAATGAAATAAAATGGATCAGATTGATTAAGTTTGATTATCTTAGCTTGGTAATTGGATTAAATGATTAACTTTAATCTTTTGACTAAGATTAAGTTAAAATGAGTTAATAGTTAATAATTAGCTTAGAATAATGAGTTAGAATAAACTATAATTAACATGGAAATATTTTGTTTCATATATGTGTTTGCTTAGGAAATGAATATTTTTGAATATGCATGATGTGATGATGATTTTATAGTAAATAAGCAAAGTGAAAAGAAAATACTTTGACAGACAAAGGAGAACTATCCATATTTTTGTGGGGCGATATTCGCAGACATAGTAGGGTTTTAAATTAATGTCTGATCAAATAGGATTTAAAAATGGATGTTTAATATAAAAATTTATGTAAGTTAATAAATGATTAAGTTGCTTACATATTCTAATTTCTTTTGAGTTATGGACGTCATTTAAAGTTACGCAGTAACTTGCATGTTGTATGCTAGGATAGACATACTAAAATGAATTAAAACTTGAAGACAGCCTAATTAATTGAGTGTTGCTTGTGCTTATGCCATTGAATTCGGCCTAATGAGTGGCAGCCTTACCCAAACATTCATGGTAGTTAGGTGTTGGGATGTCAAGATGTAATGATAAATACCATGATGCAATGGTATGCCATGATGCAATGGCTGATTTATATATGGCTCAGTAGGCAGTTGACGAAGCAAATAGTACCGATGTAACGTCTACTTAGCTTCGGAATGAAACAACATGTTTTAATTTACATTTATGAGACTGGTTGAACTAATTGATATTATGACCTGAGATAAGTAGTGTATGTAATAACTGTGAACCCTAGATGAGGCTATTTATCTTATAACTTTAGTTAGGAGATATAGGTATTCAGACTGCCTATATCAATCCCCTCAACATCATGTCATTACTCAAGACCTCTAGATTCTCTTAGATTGCTTTGGAGTGTGAGTGCTCTAGTATTGATTTGTTTACTTTAAATGAAAGATAATAACTTGTTGTTTATTACATTACATTTAGCTAGGTTGTGTGTCATTCTGTATGTGTCTGTGTACTATGTATAGAGCTTCGGCTCATTATTGTTATTGTTATTCTTTTTCCATGTATTTGGTTAAGAGTGTTGATGTTTTTGATTGGATGGTGATGATGGAGTTATTGTTGTTGATGAGTTGTTAATGTGTTGATGATTGCGATGTTGGGCTTGGTATTTGGGTGATGTTGGATAGGTGAAGTAGGTTAGGGCCATGTATTTTATTTTATTTTATTTTGTTTTGTTTTGTTCTTGTATAAAGGAATGTATTTATATTTTAAGTTGTAATATTCTTTTAAGGGGCCTGTTGGTGCTCATGTTTATTTAAATGAAGTTTTTAAAGTTTTATGTTTCCTCATTGAAAGGTATATATGAGATACCTTATGGTACAGTTGCTTTGTGTGGTTAGTCTACTCATGAGAGTAGATTATAAAATATTTTTGTAAAGTTTATTTTGATGAAACGTAAATCTAGTTTTAAAGAAAATAATTACTAGATTTGATAATTTAAAAGCGAGTAGCAAATGTTCATGATAAACATATCATTCAAGGAAACTTAAACGTGTAATACATAAAGTATTATACGTGACGCTAATGACTTAATTAAATTTAGAGCATTACAGATTGTGCCATTACGTTTACCAGCATTGACATATGCTTGAAGAAATTCAAACACAATCATCGTTTGTGTATGGAGAGTATACTCAATGGTTACCCCATCAAGAGGATGTTTATTGACAATGGATCTTCACTCAATATCATGTCCATTTCTATTTTCAAAGCTACAAGAATAGATATCTGACACTTAGAGAAGCATCCCATTGCAATAAACAACTTTGTTGAATCTTTTGTAATGATAATGGGTTATGTCAAAGTAAGCTTTAAAGTTGGGCCCATTCATAGCATTACTACACTTCATGTGTTTAATGCATCGATGTCCTACTATTTTCTCATAGGAAGGACATGGCTGCACAAGTACAACCTGATACCCTTTACACAACATCAGTGCATGAAAAGTTATTAGAATGGAAGTGATATTTTAATCCACAACAAAGAATCCATTTAACTATAATGAACTCCACTTTGCTGAAACTACCTTCTTCCTCGAGTATGAAAATGAAGCGGATATGACTTTAGTGGAATCCCATGCGAAATCACCACTTACAAGGAAAGAAATTCAAAATCAAGAATTCAAAAAGAGAAAGAAGCGTGGTTTTTGTAGAGGTGTAAAGAAACGTAAGAAGGCCTATGGTGGCATGAAAAAGCACTAGATGAATAGGGGAAAGAGTTTCTTATAATCAATAGAGTTATTATCAAATCTTACTAATTCTTTTCTCTTTACATGTAAGCAAAGTGTTACATGCTTTTAACTATTGGATGAGTTTTATTACTCAATCAATAAGTATGGTTCATGTAAATATGATGATTTGCTCACTTATTTTCCTTTCATTGCTATTGTCATTGCAAAGCAAGAGATTGGTCTTCTAGTGTGCAAAACTAGTCTAAAAAAATCATTTGACATTATGTTAGGTAACATTATACTTTATTAATGAAAGAAAATTAATAACAAATATAACATATGATTTGGACATCATTGTGATGGGTTAGAGCTTAGCTCCTAGATGCATGATGTTGACAAGTCATCACCACTTTCTTCATGGTATTTCTATTTGTTAAGTAGTGGAGATAATTCCTTTGACAACCTCCATTCAACTAAGGAATCCTTAGTATATGGTATTCTACACTTAGGTGATACTCTGATGAGTAATGCTATGTAGTGGAGTAGTGAGAAATATCCCATTGATTAATAAAAATTTATCAATCCAAATGCCACTATTGTTGCATGAATGTGATTGATAACAAATGCCACTATAGTTTCATAAGTGCAATTGATATCAATGTTACTACTGCTACATTCGCGGGAATCATCATTTTCCTTAAAATGGATTGTTTAAACATTACGTGAGGAAGTACAATGCTAATTCAAGGCACGTGAAAGTGTAGTAAGCCCTTTCATTTCTAACACTATCACATCTAATGGTATGCGTACTGATCTCAAGTGTTGCATTTAGTGATAGACCTTGTTACAATGACATGCTTCCTATTTGTGATGCTTATCATAAATCATAAATGTCAAAGTAATTGAAGTGATCTCACTACAAAGTCTTTTCATGTACTACTACTATATAAGTGTTAGTAATGTAAAGCACATGGTAACTACATACATTATCAAACCAAGATGAGTACTAAGAAAATAAATGGATATAATGTTGACAAGTTGATTCTATTGTCATGGTAGCTTTCACAAATTCGATTATAACACCTATTTTAAAACAAAAGGTTATATTATATGACCAAGAAGATGTATAATACATGTTTATGTGTAATACTTGAAACACGAAACGCTTTCTTGTGCATCATCCTCACTTATGCATGTGTACACAATGTTCATTTGTGCAATATGCCCAAAGCATGTGTTGCACAAAGCGTATGTGCATGTGAAACTTGTTTATTCATGATGTTAGATTGCCCTTACATAAAGTTGCTAAGGATAGACAATGATAGAAGGAGCTTCCAGTCAATCCTTCATGAGTAGCATTTGTTGCACAATATCTTCATGTAAGCTTTTGTTATATGTGATGCCCATGCATGAGCATACTCAATGCTCTTTTGTAGTGCTCTTCTAAAATGGTGCCTTAGCATGATTTTTCATTACAAGTAGTGGTAATTAAATGTGGTCATACCACCTTGAAGGGGGAAAGAAGATATTATGAAAAGGTTCAACATTAGATAGTCTTAGCACCTACAACATGTGGAAATAAAAGGGACTTAATTTCATAGAACAAAGTGGATAATGAGGTCACAAATATTATATATAAAAATAAATAAGATCAAAATCGTAAGAAATGAGTAAATTATGAGAGATGGGTATGCCATGAGTGCTTCTTTTAAATCCATTTATGTGTACAATTGGTCTTGATGACATAAATAAGACTTCTGTGGGTTTAGAAAACTGAACACATGATAAATGGGTAGTGGTGTGAAACTAGTAGAGTTATGTCACCCTATGTTAGTTTTGTGCACTAGGGTAAGCTATATATGCTCTACTTTTGGCTTCATGTCGTGAGCCTACAAGGAGGCTTTTGTACGTGTATGTTAAGAAGCATGCCATTTTGAATCATATCATGGGAAGGAGCCAATCCTTGAATTAAATTTTTGCATTTGCACTTATTGGTCAACAATGTATTATATACAAAATATCTAGGGGACATTGAGCATATCTGAGTCTACATATGAAGGTACTCATGATATGGTCGAAAGTTTCAAAGTAAAGAAAGAGACAAATCATTTTCATATGACACATGAAATGCCCAACTGCTTCAACAGATCTTATTTTCATCTACAATCATCTAAGGAACTTGATTCATTTTATTGTGATAATAGATGAAATCAAAATCCATTACATATTAAGTTTATCGATTCAGACATGCATGGTATGGTGTGCCATGAATTTGAATCTATAGTTTGTTGTGTCTGAGAGAATTGGTCATATACATGTCAAAATCCAAATATTTAATGACAAAATAGAAAAACCTGACATTGCGTGTTGTAAATTGAAAGTTTATATTTGTTCCTTTTTCACAACACTAAAGTGCGAAATCACCCTTTAGGAGTCTAGCATGTACAAGATAAAAGATTTAAACTTTGAACAACAATATGTAAATTGTTATTTTGGTGTGTTATTATGATTAACAATAAGAAATCATTTTTTCTATTAATTTTGATTGAATATTTCAATTAATAGTAGTATATGTGTGCTATCACTTTGATTTATAATTGAGGTAAGAGGGAAATAACCAATAATACATCAGTAATTGAAAAATAAAGGTAAAAAAAGTGAAGGTTTTGCTAAGTTTAGTGGCAAATTAACCTACCCTGGTTAACCCTCCACGTCATACACCCTGATTTACTACTCTAGTTTGTTAATTTTTATTTTAGATAAATGTAACATTTAGCATCTCAGTTTTATCCATTTTTGTAATTCATTATCTAAATTTTAAAGATGTTAGTTTAATACCTATAAGATTTTTTAGGTCACTTATAGAACCTAGACGAAGTATTTAATTGCCAAAATAAATAGAGTTTAAGTAGTAAATTGAAAATTTTGGAAAGTTAGGCAAATAATTGGAAAAAAAAGGAACAAATTTCAGGTGTCAAATTGATACTTAAAACTTTAGATAGTTAATTAAATAGCTAAACAAAGGTAAATAACACAAATATGAGTATAATACATATAATACATAACTTCAAGGGGTAAATACTTTATATCTCTATCAAGTATAAGCCCTTTTTTTCTAAAAAATGTATGTGTGTGTGTGTGTGTGTGTATTACTATCTACTGTAACCTTTTTGAGAGGGGGCATCAAACTTAAATCAACCAGTTGAAAGAGTAATATTCATGCTACTCAATTATAAGACTTTGAGTCATGTATAAACTTTAACGCTAATTATATTTTGGTATAGCATCATTAGACTAGATCTAGAGTGGTGCCATATATTTTTAAAAGGACTAAGTAGGATGTTAAGAAAGACAATTGATTAAAGGTAAGCATTGTTGAGAGCTATACAAAATGCTATCAAAATGATGATCCTTCATACCTGGATGTGTTTATATGTAGATTTGATTGTGCATACCTAAAGCCATTATGTGATCTATTTTAATGAATGATAACTTATTTTGTTGAGCATGATGTACTATAATGAATCAAGATTCTTTAATTTATTTTCTAACACTTGTTATGTTTTTGGGTCACCAATTATCAATAATAAAAGTGATAGGCGAATATTCATAGAAGACATATATAAAACACTTGCAAGTCATTAGCATGTTATTCAACTTAACAATGGTGCTATAATAAGGTGAGATTGCACCTTCATCGAACCTGATCTAAGCTAAGCGTTAAGAAAGGAGGTTGTAGAGGACAATAAGCTTAGATAAGATTTTCTAATTATCATCATCATCATCATCATCATGGTACGATTTACTATTTTCTAATTATTTAATTTCAAAATTTGTCATCAATTGCATTTTAAGTATTTTAAATTATTTGGATATCTATTAATTACCTTATCTACTTTCGATTAACGATCAATTAGAGAAATCATGAATGATACCTTAGGATTACACCATGTGAAGGTGATTCTTTGTGCATAACCTCATTTTAATTTTTAAGAATTACCTTTTATCAAGAAATACTACTCTCTAATTAAAGTTGGGGATCCACTACTTAAGGATAGGTACACTATGTGTATTTCTCATGTCCACACTCTCAGACTTATATATAGTACTAGACTTAATATTTTATTATACCAAAAAAAGTTTTTACTGATTCTTTAGCTCAAATTGTGCTTGAGCCTAAGCTTGTAATATATTTATGTGTGGATAAATTATCAAATTAATGGCTATAATTGACTGGAACTTGGAGTTATTGAGTTGGAACTTATTTACCAACCTTGATAATGAAGGGTGTTAAATCCAAAGCTATAAATAATTTTCAATTTCAATTTATATTATTACAATTGTATGGTTGTTTGCATTTCAATATGCTTATTAATATAACTTGCTTATTAAATTGAGTGAAAAGTATTATAAGAGGAATATCTCAGTACGTTAGATGTAGCTCATGTCCCAATAGTTTTATCTTTGCAGGTTACTCAAGGACGGGATTGGGCTAAGAGAAGGATTTGAGTGAAGAACGTTTGTTTAACCCAAGTTGATTAATAGAGGTTTTAAGTTTATCCTTGAAAAGTTTAATCTAAACCATGTGTGTAATGACCCAACGCTTTGAGCCATTGTTTATATAGATTTGGTAATCTTTTATTTGTAAGACAGTTATTGTACAATATTATGGTTTCTTATGTTGTATGACAATTTTAAGATAAATCTACTAGCTCTTGAGGTTACAAATTTGATGCAAAAGACAACTCTCTCGTGATGGATGCAGAATAAATGGGCAACTAATTGGAATGATTATCCTAGCCTCTAATATAGGGTATAATAAGAGTATTTTTGCATTTAGTCTATTGTACATGCATTGTGTTACATTAATTCATATTGTAATTTTTTTTAATCTTGTTAGTGATGTGAGATTATAGAAATTAATAATTTGCTCCAATTATAAGCAATTATATGTAAAAATAAATTCATAGACTTAACTCCTTGTAATAGAAGTTATGGTTGATAGAAATATTTTATCACATAGATTCAATGAATGGGGTGTTTTCATTAACAATTCCAATTCACAAGTGAAAAAATGGCAAAAAAGAAACCATTTCTTCTCTTTCTCTATCTTACATCTATAGTCTCTATTATTTAATAAAAGTCTCAAATCTTGGATTACTAATTAGTTGAATATTAGACAATCCAAAGCTTTTTTTACTAATATTCAAGAAAAGAGTATTCTAGAAAAATTCATAAGAAATTTTTTATAACATTGATATGCCAATTCATTTTTTTGTTACATGCACTATGTAATTATTATTTTATACAAATTTCATATTTTACCTTTTAATTTGCATACACAAAATTAATAACAATAAAATTAAAGATACACACAAATGGAAAATAAAGAAATATATTATAATTATATACTAGTTTTGATTTGTAATAAAAAGGAAATTAAACCAACATTCTCAAAGAAAATAAAGAATAAATAGTCTAATGGTCTTAGATGCTTGCACCCTATGACTTCTAGTTGACAATCTCATATATATTGAAGAAAATCAAATATATAAATGAAACCTTTTACAATATTTGTCTAAGCTATGATTGCTAGTTCACCTTTTAAGAGGTAGAGTATTGCATTTACAGCTTCATCAACCTCCGTTCCTCACAAATTCGCCATCATTTTCTATGACAACACTTTTTATTGCTTTAGAATCTCTCCTCTCTAAATCCCCATCTTTACTTCTCATAAACTCAAGACCTATACTAGCTTCCTCCATAATTCTAGCATGAATTGATTGATCCAAATGCATTGGCATGGTAATTATAGGAACCCCAAATTTCATGCTCTCCATAATTGAACTCCATCCACAATGAGACACTAATCCACCAATAATAGGATGTTCCAAAATCCTTGCTTGTGGAGCCCAACCTTGAACAATTAACCCTCTTTCTTTTACCCTTTCAAGAAACCCGATCGGGAGTACATCTTCAAGTTTGGAGCACTCTCTTGCAGGGAATCTAATTACCCAAATGAAGTTCACGTTACTATACTCCAAACCATAGGCAATCTCTTCTCTTTCTTTATCACTCAAAAAATACTCACTCTCAAATGATACAGAAACAGTTGATGCTTTTTTCTTCTTATTAAGCCATGCAATCGTATTGCTTACATCTTCCTCTTGGGTTGGACTTTGATTAAGTGGACCCATAGGTATCGTCCTTTTGCGCATCATACTAGGCAAATAATCTATATACTTGCCTTCAAGCTCTCTAAATGTCTTGACAAGAGTAATTTCACATGATCTCTCATAACATTGAACAAATTTATCAGTCTCCTTAATCTCACCTACATGACTCTCAACCATTGTATTGACTTTTCGAGCCATGTATGTTAGTGATTGTGCCCTAGGCTAATTACTAAGTATTGTTTCTCATGTGTATTTAATTTAGAGGCATTTTTATTATAAAGTTTGGATGTTTACTTTATAATAGAATTCATGAATAATCTATTTATTCTTAGATTCTCATTATTGTGAAATGATGATGAATTAAATCAAATATGAGTTTTATTTGATAATCATTAGATGCTTATGTGTATAAAGATATAGATAAAACTCATAAGTAAATATTGGAGATCTATATATTGGATTGATTTGCTATGAGATCACTACAAGGACCAGAGTCATAAGTGATTCTCATAATAACAATGTTGATACATCCTTAGACCTAAAATCATCATAGATTCCAACATGAGTAACATTATGTTTTGACTGTATCAAACATTGTTCTTAACTGAATAATTATAAAGGTTTTGATTGTGCATAATGTGAATCATATAGAGGAGCTTGAGTGATTAAGGTGGGATTTGTCTATTTCTTTATAAGAGAGATATCTTTAGGCCCCTCGATAAGTGAGACTGACAAATGCATGACCGTGCTCAAATGAATTGATAGTGTCATCAATTTTATTTGTTTTATCAGTTCACTTAGACATCGAGAAACAACAAGATTGAATAATATAAGGATGACATTATCCATGTCTTATATTCAATCTAGATATCACGAGACAAAAAGGATGATGACATAAGTTATAGAACAGGTAAAATCGGATCACCGATCTTCATTTGATTTAGGTAAACATAATGTCTTGCTCGAGGCCGCTTATGTTTTATTTACTGAAAATAGTTTTTAAGTTAACTACTAATATCAAATGAACTTACAGGATCACACACAAAAGAATAAGGAAATAGGAACATGGATTTAATTTTGAAGTCCAGCGGGAAGAATAAATAAAAAAATTATTGTTATGAATAATAATTTAATTATTTTAAAAGGGTTATTATCATGTCCTACCCTAATAAGATTAGGTGCATTAATTTCAATAGAAAAATACCGACATATTATAAATAGGAGTGATAGAGTCTTTTTAAGGTTATGACTTTTCACTATCATATTAGACAGTAGAGAAAATATGTAACCCTAACAGAAAGAAAAACACAAGAGAGGAAAAACTCGATTCTTCCTTATCAATCTAGAAGCGTTCTAGATTGCGCTAGCACACAAAAGTAATTCCTTTTGGGTGTGATTGTTCATGTGAACTACATAGAGGGCGCAATGAAATCATGGTACCTTATAGATCTGTATTGCAAGCGATTGATTTTAAATATTTGGATTCGAAACTGCAAGTTATATTTTTTGGATTCAGTCCTCTTGGTATCAAATTTAATCAAAGCACATGGATTCCGTTTTAGGGTTTTTAATGTTCCACTGCAAAATTTTGTTTTAAAATTCATATGAAACCCTACAATGTAATCATGGAGGTAAATTTCCTTAAAAGGATATTTCTCATTAGGCTTTTTTATGATATGAAGAAGATAAGATGATTTTCCTGCCCTAGGAATAAAAAAAATTAATAGCTGGGATGTTATGTGATTTTGCC